>WOXC01004630.1:1200000-1584049 GCA_011680675.1 Gymnobelideus leadbeateri
CCCCATGCTGTTTGGCACTGTGCCAGTCTATGAAGATAAAAGAGAAACTTGCCTTCCAGGCAATATATAAATAATTGAGGGGCATTAGCTAGTTGGAAGGATCTTGTTCTTTGCCACCTGGGGTGGTATTCTTTCACTCTGACTCTATAGAAAGGAACAGAGGAGTTATTCTAAAGAGGAAAAAAGCCAAGAGAGTTCCCTGTTCAAGCTGTGATTTTCTTTGAGGCTTTGCTTATTGATGTTTTAGTCATCCTTGTAGAAAACTTTCAGGAGCTCCCTGGCTCCACTAATGAAATGTTCCCCTCCCCGATATTATTATTACCTGAAAGGTTACAGGGCAGATAAGCAGGAGGACGTATAACCTTGTTTGGATATAGAGAACTTTTGGAGTCCTTTGGCCTCACTAAAGGAATATTCTCCTGCCCTATACAGTTACCTGCAAGGTTACAGGGCACATAAACAAGAGGGTGTATAATCTCTTTTTTGTTTATGTCTCCAGATATGGTCCTATGATATTACCCAAATAAATTAGTAATCTTAGGTAAGGGTAAATAGTAAAAAAGATTAAGGAAGGGTTCTTGTACATTGTCTGCATTCTTTTGTAGTGTCTACATTTTTGGGGGGTCATGCAGACCTTCTGTTGGGGGGGCATATAAACTCTGTGAGCCCCTTGCATCTTTGGATCTGTATGAAATGGTCCTGTAATAAACAGGAATATAGACATGTATAATAAAAAATACACCCTTTTCTCATTGTTCTCACCATTTGCTAGCCCACCAACTGCTCTGGCCTCAGTAATTTTCTTCTGGATTTGTCTCTTGAGCATCCCTTTCACCATAACAGTTTTTCATGATGGGATTCTTTTTTGTGTTTGATCATTCATCCAGTCTACTGTCTAGCTTCAGACTTGATGTTAGGGTTAGACTCTGGGCAGGTCTGGAGGGAAGGTCTGGGTTGGCACTCTTGCTGCTTTCTTGATAATATAAAATGTTATGTTATTCCAGATTCTCAGTGACAGCTCAGGTTGGGGATATCCAAGCTTTCAGTGCTCCCAATGTGGTCTGATTCAGAGTAAACTCTGATTGTTCTCCACCTGGTCTGATGTGGGTTTGTATCTGAGCAAACAGACTGCTTCTGTACTCAGTTACCATGAGCTAGAAAGTTATTCTGGTTCAGAGTGAAAGAGCTTCCCTTTGGTCTGGGACTCCCACCTTGGTTAGTCCTCTGCAAGCTTTTAGACTGGGCTACACAAGCTGAAACTGAGTCCTAGCTCTACTCCTGGAGCCTAAGTCATACTGTTGCTGCTTGTTTCTGAACTTTCTCATTGCTCTATATACAGGATAGAGCTTGTAACCATTCCTCATCTCTGTGTACATATCCCTTCCTCTGCCTGCCCTGGATCTTTGATCTAGAACTGAGTAGCATACAATAAAAATGTTATTTGGGATCTATTCTCAGAGTCTGTATAAGTTGGAATCTGGGAGTTCACCTTACTCTTAGACACTGTTCCCTGGGCACTAGAATATTCTACACAGCCTGGGGCTCCTTTCTGCCTAGACCCTGTCCCCAGTGTCCAAAGAGCTGTTTTTCCCCCATATCAAATTGGGCTGGACAAATTTCTCAATCAGGATTTCATCTAAAGTTGACTTTCATTCAAGCCAATGAAAATAAATGAGAGGAAGTAACAGCCTCTAGATATGACTTCACCTTCCTGCAGTGAGAAAGAAAATGTGAATTCACAGTCTCACAAGAATCTGGGGGAAAGTAGCCTTAAATTCTCTCCTACTTCAGGAGCTTCCTGACCATAAAGCTGATATTTAGGTATCAGTTGTTACATCTGGGTTTTACACAAATAAAATTGCACAAATAAAATTCTGAGCTTTGAGTTAGCACAAGAACAGTCATCTGTCCTCAACTGACACACACCCAGGCAAAGTATTACAGCATTGTTTGGTCTTTTGTCGTTATTTCCTTGACATCAAAATCACTATCATCTGGTTCAACTGCATTTAAGAAAGACGCGCCTGGGATACAGGCCATGCCTTTACAGAATAGCACTTCATTATGAATACCTCTTTGGCACCATGGTAAAGAGATGAGAAATGGGCTCTCTTTGAGCATTAACACAGACCAGACCTACGGACTGAACTTGCTTGTTTTCCAAGTATGGGCTGCCACATTTCCTGTAGGATTGGGTCTGTAGATGTTGGATGAGCTTAGGATTTTGTAGGGGAGAAAGCACAGGAGAACAGGGAATGAACAGGGATAGGAGAATGGAAACTGAAGTAGTTTCTAAAAAATAAAAGACTCAAAAGAGTAGATTGATATGTCATTTCCCCTGGAAAAATAATCAATCAAGAATTTATTAAGTTTCTACTATGTGCCAAAGATTGCACTATATACCTACTGTCAAGGAACTTACATTTTAATGGAGAAGAAAAGCACATATATGTATATGTGTGTATAAATATATGTATGTATGTACATATGTATGTATGTATGTACATTATACAAATAGAAAACAAATACAAGTCAGTTTTGAAGTAAGGGCACTAGCAATTGGAAGGATCAAGAAAGGCTTCGTGTAAAAGGTGATACTTGCACTGGGTCAAGTCAACATGTATTTATTAATTGCCTACTGTATGCCTACTATACGTCATTAACTGTACTAAAGTCTGGGAATACAAAGAAAGGTTTAAAAAAAACCAGCCCATGCTCTCAAGGAACACATTGACAAACAGGGGAGACAACATCCAATCAATTATGTGAAAACAGGATACATAAAAGATAAAGTGGAGATAATCAAGAGAGAGAAGGCAATAGAATTAAAAGGGTATCAAGAAAAGCCTGTGGAAAGTAGGATTTTGGTCAGAATGTACAGAAAAAACCAGGGGATCAAAGAAAAGAGAAAAAATGTATCAGACATGACAGATATCGGCTACTAAAAATGCCAAGAGTTAGGAAATGAAAGTGTCATATGTGAGGAACATCAATGAAACCAGTGTCACTGAATCATGGTACATGGGAAGAATAAAGCATAAGAAATTTGGAAAGGTAGGAGAGGGTCAGGTTATGAAAGGCTTTAAATAGAAGATTTTATATTTGACTCTAGAAGGTTCTAGAAGTGAGAGGAAGGCAGTAGAACTGATTGGATGGGGGTCTTGGAAAGGGAGGGAATGACATGATCAGACCTATACTTTAGGAAAATCAGTCTGACAACTGAGTGATGAACTGGAATGGGGAGAGACTTGAAGTAGGGAGACTAACCAGCAATATTTTACAGTAGTCCAAGGGTAAGGTGTTAAGGGTATGGATCAGAGTAGTAGCAGTATCAGAGAAAAGAAGAGGGCAAAAACAAGAAATGTTGCAAAGACTGAATCAACAAGCATTCACAAAACATTGACTATGTGGAGGTGAGAAAGTGAGGAGATTACCTAGGTTTCAAGGCTGGGTGACTAGAAGGATAGTGGTATGCTTGACAGTAACAGGAAGTTAAGAAGAGATAAAGGCTTGAGATGAGGTTCAGTTTTAGATCTGTTGAGTTTAAGATATCTAAAGGACATCCAATGAGGTGTCCAAGGGGAAACTGGAGATGCAAAAACTAAAGTTAGGGGAGAAGTAAGGCTAAGATAACTAGATCTGGGAAGGGGGGAGAAGTAAGGCTAAGATAACTAGATCTGGGAATAATCAGTATAGAAAAGATAATTGAATCCATGGGAACAGATGACAATCACCAAGCAAAATACCATATAGAGGAAAGAGAAGTCCCAGGACAGAACAATGAAGGAAACCCACAGCTAGTGGATGTAACTTGGATGAAGATGAGGCAAAGGTGAAGAAAAAGTACATTCTGAGCATCAGGTATGGTTAAGTGCAAAGGAACAGAAGGCGAATTTCATTTGTGAGGAAGAGAACAGGTCAGTTTGGCTGGATCACACAGGATGGGATGAACAGTAATGTGTAAGGGGGATGGAAAGATAAGTTTGGGCCAGGTTATGAAGAACTTTAAAAGCTAAAGAAAGGAGTTTATTTTTTCATCCTAGAGCAATAGGCAGTCAATGGAACTGACTGAATAGAAAATGAGTCAGTCTGCAAAATCACTTTGGTTACATAGATAGAACTAGCAGAAATCTGGACTAACCAAGAGAGGGAAGAGAAACAGAGAGTAGTGGGATGTGAGGTGTCCTGGCAACTCTTAATACACAAATCAGTGTGTATAGAAGATAGACTGGAGTGAGTTGGAACTCGAGGCAGGGAGACCAATAAGGGCAACACTACAATAATCTAGGTGAGAGGGACTGAAGGCTATGCAAGTAGAGAGGAAGGGTCAAATGTGAGAGACTTTGTGAAGGAAGAAATAGCAAGGTTTTGCCATTGATTTACATGGTGTGAGGGAAGGTGAGGAATCAAGAAAAATACTAAGGTCATAACTCTGAGACGCCAGAAGAATAGTGGTACTTTGGACAGAAAGAGGAAAGTTTTGAAAAGGTATGGGTTTGGAGGAGGTTGAGGGATGAATAACGAGTTTTACTTTAGACATTTTGAATGAGATTTCTCTGCAATATTCAGTTTAAAATGAAAAATACAGGCAATTGATAATGCATAGCTGAAATTCAAGACAAAGGATATAGTCAAGTCTCTCCCGACTCCCTGCTCAGTTGTCCAATTGATTTTAATGTACAAGTCAGACCATGTCACCCCTCTACTCAATAAACCAGTGTTTTTGCAGGATTAAATATAAAATCCTCTGGCTTTGAAAGCACCTCATAACCTAATCTTTCCTACATTTCCAGTCTTCTTACACCTTACTCCCTCTACCATACACTATGATCCAGTGACAGTGGCCTCCTTGCTATTCCTCGCACAACATTCCATCATTCTATTCCAAGCATTTTCACTGGCTGTCCCTTATGCCTATACCTCTCTCCTTCCTCATCCCCACCTCCTGGCTTCTTGGCTTCCTTGAATTCTCAGATAATATTCAGCCTTCTTTAAGGAGCCTTTTCCAGTCCTCCTTAAACATAATGCCCTTCCTCTAAGAGTCCCTCCAATTTATCCTACATATAACTTGTTTGTATGTTGTGTTCTCCCCATTCTGGATGTGAGCCTTGTAAAGAGTAGGGAATGTTTTTGGCTTTCCTTATATCCCCAGCACTTATCACATGCCTGACACACAGTAGGCGCTTAGTAAATATTTGACTTGGCTGGGTAAGACATATAAATCTATGAATATTCTGCATAGAGATAATTAAACTCATAGTAACTTAAAAAGTCATCAAAAGAAAGAAAACAGAGTTCAGGAAAAGAGACTTAGGCAACATTCACATTTAAAGGGGCAAGATATAGATGATGAGCCCACAAAAGTGTCTGGGAAGCAAGAGTTAGGCAGATAAAAGATGTCGGAGAGAATAGTGTCAAAAAAATTCAAGGAGGAGAAAGTATGCAGGAGGACCAGGTTGTTCATAGTATCAAATGAAGCAAATAAATATGATGATTAAGAAAGAGCATTATATTTGGCAACTGTAAGTAACTTTGGAGAGAGCTTTTTCAATTGAAAGATAAGGTCAAAAGTCAGACTGCAAAGGGCTGAACTGAAGAGTAAGAGGAGAAGAATTAGAAGCCAGAAGCATAGACAATCATTTCTAGTAGTTTGGATAAGAAAGAGAAGAGAGGAAAAGAGGGAGTATGACACCATGATTGAATGGTAGGGTCTAGAAAAGACATTTTAAAGATGGGAGGAAAAGACTTGAGTATATTTGAAGGTGACAAGGAACTAACAGATAGAGAAGGGAAGAATATTAGAAAGAGGAAAATGATTGATGTTACCATCTGCTGGAAAAAAAATGAAAGAGGATGTGATCAAGTGCACAAGTAGAGGAGTTGATCTTGGCAAGGAAAAAAAAGGAGGCGAGAATAATTGGTGTCAAGGGTTTGGGGAATGAAGAGAAAGGGATAAGAGGGATTTTTTGTCTAAAACTCTAAGTTTTCTCAGCAAAGTACATGACAAGATCTTCAGCTAGAATGAAGGAGGGATAGGTATCGGAAGAGAATTGAAGAGAGAAAAGAAGGTATGGTATAGTTCCTATACAAAGTGGGAGAGAGGATCAATTAAGAATTAATAAAAGGACTGTCTTGCTGCACAAAAGCTCCAGTTGAAAAATTTTAATTCTGATGAATTTATAACCAACTTCCACATTTGGACCTGAACTGGTCTTGAAATGTTTAAATGTGATGCCTCCTGTTAACTCCAGAGATACAAAATTTATAGGCTAAAAAATTTTTGCTATCAGGGTAGAGTCAAGATGGCAGAGTAGAAACAGGACTTCCAAGAAGCTCCCACTCTCACCTCTTCTAATTCATGTAAAAATGACTCTCGACAAATTTTGGGGCTACAGACCCACAAAATGACAGAGAGAAGCTAACCTTCCACTGAAGACAGCCCAGCAAGCCAGCAGGAAGGGGCCAGCAAATTGCTCTGGGAGCCTAGCCCAGCCCTGGGCAAGCCTGAGGTTTTAGCCTCAGGGTGGCCTGACCAGCCACTGGCTGGAGGGACTTCAGATCACCAACAGCTGTGGCAGTTTCCTGAATTATCAACCCATAAATGCCAAAGACAAAGTGAGAGGTCAGTGTAGACTTTGCAGGAACAGGGAGTTTGGGAGTGTGGTCTGGCCTTTGCCCCCAGGGTGAGAAGCAACTTAGGCTCCATGGCCATGGTGCTTCAGAGCTCCTGGCCTGCAGATTGTAGAGAGACCAAGTGACCAGTTTCAGGGGGTAATCACTTTTGCTCTAACCTGCTTGGATCTGGATTGCTGTCTATGGTGGAGGTACTGAGGTGCCTGACCAGTTTGCCAAAGCGTGTTAAGGGTTTCAGAGAGGGCATCCAACTAATAGTTCCAGTAGCTGAGAAAACCCCAGAAATTGGGATAAAGCTCCCCTTTCTGGTAGCAGAGTTCTACTGTGGCAAAAGGCTCAAAAGTCAAGTAATTGAGTGGCAACATGAGCAAGCAAAGGAAGCAAAGCAAACAGAGCAATCCAACATTAGACTCCTATTTTGGGGACAAAAATGATCAAAGCATGGAACAGGAGGAAGACAGTGAAGTCAGAACTCCTGCACCAAAAGCTTCCAAGAAAAGATATGAGCTGGTTAAAGGCCATAGAGGAGCTTTAAAAGGATTTTGAAAACCAAATAAGAAAAGTGGGGGAAAATTGGGAAGAAAAACGAGATTGATGCAAGAAAATTATGAAATGAGTCAACAACCTGACTGAAGAAAATAACACCTTAAAAAATAGACTAATTCAAATGGCAAAAGAGGCTCAAAAGGCAATGAGGAGAAGAATGCCTTACAAAGCTGAACTTGCCAGATGGAAAAAGAATCTCAAAAGCTCACTGAAGAGAATCATTCCTTCAGAATTAGGCTGGAGCAAATGGAAGCTAGTGACTTTATGAGAAATTAAGATACTATTAAACAGATAAATAAATAAAAAACATAGATAAATTAAAAAACAGAAGGCAATGTAAAATATCTCATTGGAAAAACTACTGACCTGGAAAATAGATCCAGGAAAGATAATTTTAAAATAATTGGACTACCTGAAAGTCATGATCAAAAAAAGAACCTAGAAATCATCCTCCAAGAAATTCTCAAGGAAAATTTCCCTGATGTTTTAGAATCAGAGGGCAAAACAGAGGTTGAAAGAATCCACTGATCACCTCCTGAAAAAGACCCCAAAAAGAAAACTCCTAGGAATATTATAGCCAGGTTCTGGAATTCCCAGATCAAGGAAAAAAATATTACAAGCAGCCAGAAAGAAACAATTCCAATATTGTGGAAACACAATCAGGATAACACAGGATCTGGCAGCTTCTACATTGAGGGATTAAAGGCTTTGGAATATGATATTTCAGAGGGCAAAGGAGCTGGGATTAAAACCAAGAATCACCTACCCAGGAAAACTGAGTATCATGTTTCAGGGGAAAATATGGTCATTCAGTGGAATAGAGGACTTTCAAGCATTCTTGATGAAAAAAACAGAGTTGAATAGAAAATTTGACATTCAGATACAAGAAGCAAGAGAAGCATGAGAAGGTAAACAGGGAAAAGAAATCATAAGGAACTTATCAAAACTATTTATATTCCTACATGGAAAAACAATAATTATAACTATGAAACCTTTCTCAGTATGAGAATAGTTGAAGGGAATAGAAATGTGTATATATGTCTATATAGGAGGGCATATGGGTATATGAATACATATGTGAGTGTGATATGTGTACAGGTATACATAGACAGAGGGCACAGGACCAATTGAATAGGAAGGGATGATACTTAAAAGGTGAAATTAAGAGGTAAGAGAGGAATATAATGAGAGGAGATGGGGAGAGAAAGAATAGGTAAATTATCTCATATAGAAGAGGCAAGGGAAAATGGTTACAATGGAGGGGAAAAACAGAAAGGCAAAAGGGAATGAGTCAACCTTATTCTCATTGAATTTGGTTTGGGGAGGGAATGACATATGAACTAAATAGGGTATCTCACCCTACAGGAGAGCAGGGGGAAGGGGATGGGAGGGAGAATAATAGAAGGGAGGGCAGGCTAGGGGGGGAGGAAAGTTGGAAGCACCCACTTGTGAAAAGGGACAGGATCAAACTAGGGAATAAAACAAGTGGGGGTGGGATAGGATGGAGGGAAATACAGTCAATCTTTCATAATATATCCACTATGAAAATGTTTTGCATAGCTACACATGTACAACCTATATTGAATTGCTTATCTTCCCAGTAAAAGTGGGTGATGGGGGAGGAAGGGAAAGAATCTGGAATTCAAAGTTTTAAAATCAAATGTTTTTATATATTTATATATATATATATATATATATATATATATATATATACACACATATATATATGTATACTATTGTTACTATTACTTTACATACAAATGGGAAATAAGATGTACAGGCACTGAGGCATAGAGATCCACACTGCCCTAATGGAAAGTTGGAGGGGAGATGGAGGAACATATGGGAGAGAGCAGATTGGGGGAGGGGATATTCAGTGGGATTGCTATTTTGGGGTGGTAGGTAGGGGAAAAGTGGGGGAGAAAATTTGTAAGTCAAAATCTTGTGGAAATGAATGACGTAAACTAAAAAATAAAAAAGAGAGAAAAAATAAAAAAGGAAAAAAGGAAAAAAATTGCTATCATGCAGAAACTCCTTGGTGTTCCAAGGATATTCTAATTTTAGAATATATCCAAGGATATATTTCTACATTTCTGTAAAAAACAATGATAAAGTTGGAAACTGGTTTAAACACATAAAGTCACAAAACTTTCCTTTTGTATCAAAATATAAGAGATTCCACCAAATTCTACATACAACTAAGTTCAGTTAATAAGAAGTATCATAGCTAACATCTTATTAAATTGAGCAATCATTTTATAATGTAATGTCTGCTTTCAGGATTTCCCCAAACAACAAATCCGAATCACAGTTTGTAATTATGCACTAATGGGCATTCTCCAAATTCCAGTGGTCCACAACCCCTATTTGCTGGAGATAAAAGACTATTTTACAAAGCCTTTCTTCCAAATATTTTTCCATTTCTTGTAAAGTTTCGATTTTGAGCTTACACAGGATTCAATGAAGACAGGCAAGAATTAATAGTATGTGATCTACACAACACTAGGGGTTCCCATACTATTCTCAAACATCAATGAGAAATAGGCTTTGTCCTTAGTCTAAAAACATATTTGTTTGCTCAAAGGGTGACATACAACGGTTCAAAATCATAACCACATTTAACAGCAACTATTCCCTACCTTCTTCTACCCCAATATCTTTCAAAGAGAAAATACTTAAGGTCAGCCTAGAGCAATGATTTTCAAATATTTTCACCTAAGGCCACCCCTTTATTACTCTTGTAAGTTTTCCTTTGACCTATCATATTTGGGGGGGAAATGAGTAAAGTTAGATTTAGATGCTTTTAATCTCAAAGAGGAGATGATGTAGAAATGGATGAGCAAGTAATCAATAATCTGGGTCATGATAGATAGTTTTGAATATTCATTCAATAGATATCTATGGTTCTATTGTAGGTGAAGCACTGTGTTATAAGCTGGGGGAAGAGATCAAGATACACGGGTAAAACAGTTTTCTCTTAATACCTTACAATGTAGCAGAGGAGAGGAGTAAATATATAATGACAATAGCTTATTGTGTATAATAGGTGCTGTAAGGGAGTTCTGAAGTACTAAAGGACTCAAAAGCAATGATCACATCCAGCTGGAAGATTGGGAAAGGCCCTCTAGAGGTGGCAGCACTAGAGCCAGGTTCTGAAAAATGAACAGTATTTCAAAGGCCAGAAATGATAGTGAGGTCATTCAGGAGGAAGGAATGGTATGAATAGATATCTAAAGTGAGAAAAGTGTGAGCCAGGTTCAGGAAGGGCTGATAGTGGAGTTTAATGAGAATAATGGGGAAGCTTCTGAGCATAGAAGCATTAAGGAGATACAAAGGAAATATAAACACTTTTTTGATCTTCTCTTCTCCCACTATATTATTTCACTTGGTGATCTTATCAGTTCCCATGGATTCAATTATCTCTATGCTGATCAATCCCAAAGCTATTTATCTAGTCCTAACCTCTCTCCTGACCTCCAAAATCACATGCCTTTTGAACATCTCAAACTGTATGTCTCAGATACTTTAAACTGTAGGTGTCCAAAACTGAATTCATTATCTTTTACCACAAGGCCTTCCCTCTTCTTAATTTTCATATTATTCTCAAGGGTATCACCATCTTCCCAGTCACTCAGGCTCACAAACTAAGTGTCATGCTCACCTCCTCATTTTCTCTCTGATCTGTTCCCCAGATAAAATGTGCCAAGTCTTGCTGATTGTACATAATATCTCTCATATGCCCCTTATCTTCTCTAGTGTTGCCACTGTATAGTAAATGTTTGTTGACCGATAGATTCCTTTCGAAGTAGGAAATTTGTTAGTCAAACTTGGTGAGATTATAGAGTGTCAAGAAACCCCATTGCTTGATTGAAAAATCTCTCACACCCCTGGTGGCCTTTGAGAAGAAAATCTACCATTTCCAATGTCCTTCTCAATTTTACAGAATAACCTGTATATAATAACAGAAATAACTGTTCCAAGTCAAGAAGAAAGTCAACTATGAAGAACCCAGTTCTTGAAAGAAATTGCTCTTTACCTTTTTCTATTTCACTCAGGCCCCACCCAGATTGCAGTGAGAGTAGGGAGGGGATTTTTCACAGGGCAGGACCAAAGAGCCCAGTTCAGGAATCATTATTTTGCTGAGAAGTCCAGTTGAGGGACAAGCCAAGCAGAGATGCCGAGCCCAGGGTAAGCAATGTCAATCCACTAGGAGAAAAGAGATCAGGTTCTCTTTGTGGTGGCAAAAAAACTAGAAATTGTGAGGATGTTCATCAATTGGAGAATGGCTATACAAGTTATGGGATATGATTGTGATGGAATACTATTGTGCTCTAAGAAATAATGAGCTCATTGATTTTAGAAAAACATGGATAAACGAACAAAATAATGAAGAGCAAAATGAGTAGAACCAAAAGAACGCTGTATATAGTAAACAGCAATATTGTTTTAAGAACATCTTTGAGCAACTAAGTCATTTTAATCATTATAAATACCCAAATCAACTACAGAGGACATATGAAAGAAAACACTTTCTGCATCCAGAGAAAGAACTGATAAATAGGAATATGTATAGAATGATTTACACACATTTACATACACATGTTTCTAATGGCAGCCATCTTAGGGTGGGGGGAGAGAAGAAAAAAAAAAGAAATTTACATAACTTCATTATATATTTAGAAGGAATAATAAGTTTGCAGTTTCATGTACAACCATCTTTTTTTTAAATTCTACTGTTATAGAAATGCTTATTTTATTTCATAAATTAAAAATAAAATAAATTAAATTATTAAAAAAAAACATCTGAGGCTCTAAAATGCTAGAAATAGAAGTTGCTTTGGCCATGGGTTTCCTTTGTGTGTTCCTCTCTACTAATGTACCCTATGTGCCCACTCTTTCCTCTTATAATGTGCGTAAATGTGGGAGCATGCACCACAGGTTTAGAGTGGCAAAGTTACTACTCTTCATGTTATGCCATTTCAGCAAATGTCTTTGCTTTGAGCTAATTTTGTTAACTGGATGGCTCCTAAAGGTAAACAAGTTTAGTGAGGGATCATGAGCTATAAGGGTCAATGTGAACCCAGAGAATGCCTCTAACCTGTGGTCACCAACTCTTTTGGGGACCCAACCTGCAAATACAAGTAGGGGAAGGTAACCCCAGGGAAGACACTACAGGATCATAAAACCTTAGAGCTAAGACACATAAAAAGTCAGCTAATTGAAGCACTTCAAAACACAGAATGAACTTTGGGAATTATGAGTGTCAGGAATCCAACCTAGGCCCCCCTTAATGTCAGACAAGAATATTACCACTCATGTTGCCAAGGTTATACTACACAAGAAAAATGAAGGAAGAAAGTATTGGAACAAGGAGAGAAATTAGTAAAACAAACAAACAAACAAAAAACCTGAGGTCAAGAGACATTAGGTAATAAGCCCAAAGTCTTCCATACAGTAAGTAGTAGTAGAACTAAGACTTGAATACAGATCCTTCAACTACAAATCTAATGCTCTCTAAGGCTCTAGCTATAGATTTTGACCAATAATCAACTCAGAAATAGGGTCTATGACTGCCTCCAAGGTCTGTTTATTTATCTTTTAATGTTTTTCTAAAATCATCAAGCTCACCCTTTCTTAAGGAAAGTAATATTCCATCACAATTATATGCCACAACTTGTTCAGCCATTCCTCAATCGATGGGTATCCCTGGAATTTCCAGTTCTTGGCCAGCACAAAGAGAGCTATGACAAACATTTTAGAACATATAAGTTCTTTTCCTTTTTCCCTAATTATGTTTGGAAATAGACTAAGTAGTATATAGTAGATATGTTATATGCAAATATACTTTGGCATGAAGCCCAAAGCGTCATCAGAAAAAGTGACTCTTTTTAGAAGCTACCTGCTACAGTCATGATACTGCTCTAGTTCTTCCTCCCCTGCAAGGGTTACATGCCCACATATTGTAATGAACTTCATGGCAACCCTTTTGCTTATGCTCATCATGAGCACAGCAATGTAAAGAGTGCTTGCTCCTCGTCTAGTCGATCATTCATTTCCCCCTAGTTGCTCTCCTTGGACTGGAATGGACTATGATCATTCCCCCAGGAAAACTCATGACCAGGAAATTCCTCATCCTTACATATTGCATCATCTTTGGTATTTCCCTCATCAGTCCACTCAGTACTCTCAGTACCTTCTCACTAGAGGTCTGGAGAGTGAAGAAAAAGAACTCCTCCCAAAACCCACAGGCTCCCATGCCTGCCAATTCTCCATTTATCAAAAGCTGCACTCCTTAGACTAGACTCCACTATGATCATGCATCCCGGATACCTCATCTCCAGGAAACTCATCATCCTGACATATTACTCCCATGTAAGAATGCTTATTTTGCCTGTGTGATACATTATTTCATGTGACAGAACTGCCAGGTTCCCCTTGTCCAGGTTACTGCTTGGCAAGCTTCAGACTTGGTTGGAAGCTGGAACTGATACACTACTCTGCCTCCATATCTAACCCTGCTTCTGACCCAAATTCCTTTTCCAACCCTAACAATAGCAGTGGTGGCTGCAACCTCCTGCTGCCAGATGCCTTTCTCCTCATTCAGGCCAATATGTGGCTCACGAATACAGGTCTCCATTTTTGTTTTTTGCATTTGTTCTTTCCTGATCTAGGATGAAGAAGTTTTGAACAAGGCTGCAACCTTGAGAAATTCAAAAGACTGGAGGACCAGAAGAAAAGCAATGAAAAGAGACTTGTAGAACCCAACACAGCAACAAATCAGACCCAGCAGCCAAGATGACATTTTCTGGAGCAATTTGTCCATCAGTCAGGCCACAGTCAGAAGTGAATTTGGTAGAGAAATGCTTTGAAGAAATTGCTCTAAGTCTGACACAGTTCTTGGTGGTATAGAAGAGTGTGTGGTCCTGATTGGAAGAAAATGTTTATTCTTGCAATTGCTATATCTTCTCAGTAAATATTCCTTTATAAGAGCTAATGGATACTTGAGCTAATATTATTAGATAAATATATTCCCAACCCCTCAGGAATATTCCTAGAACCCAACTTACCAATGTGAGAGGCATACAAAAAGGATACAAAAGAAAGAACAAAAAGAATTATATGATATGATGTAGGGTAAAGGAACAGGAAATCCAAAGATTCAATTCTCTAATGAGGAAGAGAATCTTGGTTCCATTAACAGATATGGGAAAGTTGAGAGAAGTATATTTTGAATAAATGAATCAATAAATGCAAAAAACATTTACTAAGTGATTACTATGTTCCAGACACTGTGTTAGGTCCTGGGATACAAATACAAAAATAAGACAGTCCCTGACCTCAAGGATCTTATATCCTAACAGGGGAGGGAGAAGATATGACAGGGCAGAGGATAAAAATTTGAGTTATATAAAGAGAGATAACAGCTGAAGACAATGGAATAAATGAATGTAGAAAGACAAGGCTGATGATAAAACCCTGAGAAATTGCTACATTTAAGGAAGAGGGGAAAAAAGAATTAATTAAGAACAAGTCAAGAAAAGAATAAAGATAGTGTGGCATTATACCACAACCAATGGCAAGTATTGATGAGATACCTGGTAATGTCAAATGCTACAGGAAGTTCAAGAAGATAAAAGCTATGAGAAGACTTTTACATTTGGCATTTTTATCACTGGTGACCTCAAAAGAATATACTCGGTTGAGTGGTTGGGTCATAAACTAGATTATAGAAGTAAAAGGATCAGTGGGTGGGGAAGAAGTGAGAGCATGGGTGACTCAAGAAGTTAGGATATAATAGTTGCTAACAGCAGGGGAGGGGAGTGAGGTTAAAGGATATTTGAGCATGTTTGTAGAAAAAAAAGAAAAAGTCATAAAGTGAGAATGATAATACAAAAGAGCAGATAATTAATGGAATGGAGATTGAGAATAAAATTCATAATACTAACATTAGGCTTGAAAAGAAAGGAAATTTCTTCCTCCAAGACAGAAAAGAAAAAAGGGAAAGTGAATACAAATTAATTTTGAGGTCTAGAGGAGCAAAGAAAAAATGGGGGACTAGTGTGCAAGTGGCTAAACTCTCAGGCTACTGTCATAACTTGTTGGTCATCTGAGGACAGAAAGGAGCTATTGGTGTCCTCTGATGCTAGGCTGGTATACCATAAAAGGGCACATCAACCAGGGGAGTTTTACTCAGCTAAATTTATCCAGTGTCTTCATTGCATTATCATTAATAAATATATTTCTCCTGATATAGCTAAGTAAATTGACTTTTGTTGACAACTGAAAGACCTAAAAGTGTGTTATTTAGTTACAAATTCAAACTAAACTACCTGCCTGAGGCAGGCCCACCCAGAAGATATGCCCTTGACAAAGCAATCCACATATATTCCTGTGATGCCTGGATCCTCAAAAGAATTTCCTAGGAACTGCAAATGAGTAATGCTCCCTCCTTTATCAATATCAACAAAAATAGAGAACACACAGGTAACCTCCAGAGGTCCCTGAGCCCATTCGTTTCTTGTCATAGTCCCATAAGTCAATCTACTTGGAGAACAAGAGGCTTAATATAGATGTTAATAAGAACTTCTGTTTCACTGAATCTAACTCTCACCAGAACTACTATATTAAAGTATAAGTAAAGAAAATAAATCTTGGTGTTTAGCATAATTGGTAGGTATCTATTTATATGCATATTCTTGTTAAGTTTATTGCAAGAGAACCTCTTGGCCTATGTTAACAGTCATTCTATTTAGAGTACTCCCCTATTTGCTACCTTTCCCTGGGAAAGGAAATCACACCATAAGTAACCTGTTGGGAATCTAACACTACCCTAAAAATTAACTGAACTGTTTTTGAAGTGTCTAGGTTTTCATTTGTCTCCAAATTAATATGTTAGAAAATATTGTAATTGACAACTCTGGTGGAAGTGGTAAAATGGTCAAAGATTCACATCATCCCTCTTATGGATCACAGAGTCCTTCACATTCTGCTAAGGTCTACATCTGTCTTGAGTATTATAAGTGTTTGCTCTGGAATGATCTGTGTTAGTAAATATATTAAAAATCAGTTAGTTCATAAGGATCTGAAGTTCTGTCTGTGAACATATATGGAGATCTGTTACTCTAGGATAGGAAAAGGAGAAGTAGTCCTATCTATTCTAACACCCTGACCCACTCCTACCTGCCCTATTTCAGAGGAGTTATGGTTGGCTGGAATAATCCTAGAACAAGAGTAGGGCCTTGGAGAGTGAACACAGTGTCCAAGAGGATATCGTTCAAGTCCAACAATCTGTGGGACCTATAGTTGCCTAACCTAGCACTACTGACTCTTACTGCCTAAATGCTAGTAAGTATAGTAATCATGTTTTATTTCATAATATATTATGGGAACACCAGTCTTTGTCAAGCCCTCCAGAAGATGGCTATCTGAGTCTACACATAACCACTGTAATTATCCAGGCAATTCATCCAAATAATCAGATGTTAAATTATTAACTAGTCAATTCATTCAAAATAGTCAAACCAGTTGTATGCACAATCTATGCAGCCATTAGGAAGAAAATAGTTGCTCAAGTAAATAGCACTAAAGGCTTGAAGGACAGGGGAATAAACAAAAGTTATCTTGTAAGGAGCAACTGAAATAATTAATTCAGGGAATTCTGGGCCAATAATTCAAGGATTTGCTTAATAATGGAACGTATTTTACAGAATTGGACCCCACCATGGTCCCTTCCATACCTACCATTCTCTACAATCCCAATACAAATAACCCATTCCCTGTTCTTAGCTATAACTGCTAGAGGCAAACACTATTTTAAATTTAACCATCAAAAACATTAGCCTCACTCAGTCTGCTCATGATCTTATGAGCCTGGAATCTGATACTCCACCCTGTAATTATACATAGCATGACTGCATATACATGGTGGTCACAAACAGGATTTTTTTTCGTCTTTTGGCAATGTTACAGCAATTAGAGACAACCAAACTCTCCTGGAGGTAACAGCAGTTCTCAATACTGATACTCTCCAACAGGGATTCCTTTAAAGACAGGGCAAACAAACAGCATGGGGGTGACTTTCCATTCATTATGAATAGTTGGTTTAACGTCCAGCCAGTTGAAGAATTCATCAACCCTGTTGCAACCAAGATGGTGAGCCTCAATCGAGTAACAGAAAACAGCTCTTCTTTCAAACAAAAAGTTCAGCCAGCCATGTCTAGCACAGACAAATCCTTATTTTTTGTTGCAGAACTCTGTCCTCTGTCCTTGTGTTACATCTTCGTCCACTAAGTCTAATTAAGCATAAACGTTTACCTGCCTGGTGTATGAAATTTATCATGTAAACTTTCAATATTATTCACTTGACTAAACAAAAAGAAGAAACTAACTATTTTGGGAAAAGGGTCTTTTGATGGTAACCAGCTGTTTGGCTGTTTGGCCTGGACAGTCCTCATTTTGGATGATCTCTGATTAGTGTACAAATGTCCTCAGAAAAGCCAAAAAAATCTGGAAACCAACTTAGTGAGTTACTTTGTGAGTCACTATATCTAAAATAATCTGATAATAAACCCAAGCTCATCTAATGCATTGGACCAAATGAAATAACATGTACAGTGCTTTGCAAACTTTAAAGCAAAGCTAGCTGCTATCATCAAATAGCCACCTACCCAGGGTTACCTGAAGGATTTCAAGTAACTTGAAGGACACTGGAAAGCCTTTCCCAACATACTGGTCAATAGCCCATAAATATGGGCTAATAAAATAATAACTGATAATAGCCATTAATAATAAAGATAATTAAGCTTAAAATAATAATAATTCAATAAAATCAATAGGTGCTTATTAAGCATCTACATATGCAAGGTACTGCGCTATGTGTTCAGGATATAAAGACAAAAATGAAGCAAGGTCTTTTTGATAAATGCAAAATACCCAGAAGTTGGCATGCATCAAGCAGCATTGGTCCATTACCTGAACAAAACAAAGAAAAAGATGAGACAGCACTTTAGACAAAGTTCTGATTTTTCAAGAAGTTTTTGAAAAGTACTACTACTTCCAAGAAATAGTTGCTTCTCAGTTGCATCTCCCTGCAGTAATAGCCAGTAGATCAGACTCACTCCTCAGGAATATAGAGTTCATTCATTCAACCCTGCTGGTCTGAGAGAAGGGAGAAGAAGTAACAAGAGCTGAGGGAAAGGCACAACTGCACTGGGTCACTGACTTTCTGAGAGGAAAAGATTAGTGATAAATGTGTTTACCAACAGAGCAGCATAAAGACAGACAAAAGCTGATTCACAGAGACAATCAATTCACAATTTACACACAACAATCAAATACTTCAAAAGGAAGGAAACTGAGTCAAAATCCCTCGAAGGAGATAAAATTATTACAACAGATATCACAGGGCTCCCTGAAACAATGGGATAGCTCCAAGAATCACAGGAATATTTTAGAAAAACAATACAAAATTAATTGAAAATAGTATAGAGATACTATTCATTACAGTATATTCTGTGAAAGAGAATGACAGAAATAGAATGCAAAAATACAGAGGTAGAAGGAAAAACAATAGAATTAAATTTTTTATCTCTCTTATATGATTTTTAAACTCCTTTCTGAGTTCTTCCATGAGTTCTTTCTGGGATTGAGACCACTTCATGTTTTCCTTTGGGGTTTTTCCACAGGTGTTTTGACATTGTTGTCCTTTTCTGAGTTTTATCTTGGTCTTCCCTGTCACCATAATAACTTTTCTATGGTTAGATTATTTTTTCTTTGTTTTTTGCTCAACCTTTTTTTGGCCTTTTTCCTTTCTTTTAAATTTGAGCTCTGTTCCCAGGGTAGCAGGGGCACTGTCTCAGGTTTCTTGTGCCAGGGGCTACATGCCCTGGTTGTTTACCTGGTGCTGCACTAATGTTGCCCTGAGGCCCCTCATGTCTGGTGCTATGCTGAGAGAGTGGGGTGGGGGATGGCTAGTGTTGCTGGAGTCTATAGGGGTATGACAGCTTACCTGGTGCTGAGCTAGGGTACTAGTGGTGGTGTCTGGCATATGCTGAGGCCCAATGGGGTGTTGCTGTGTTTCCCTGGGGCAACACTAAAGCAACATGAAGGTTCTTGATGTTGGAGTCTGCCAATTCCTTTGACTATGCTAAGGCACATGGGGAGTCCTGGTGTTGGTGTCTGGTTGTTCTGCCACGCTGGAGTTCAGGATCTCCCACTGGTTGGCTGAGGTGGATCTTGCTGCTGGTTTGCTGGGATACTTCCTATCCTGGAATGCACTCCCCTCTTACTGAGACAGAATTTCTTGCCAATCTTCCAAGTTTCTTGGGTTAAAGATTGCTTCACCCAATCTTTTTGCTGGTCCTTCTATTTCAGGATTCATTTTAGGGTACTATTTTATAGTTTTTGGAGATTAATATGAAAGAGTTACAGTGATTTATTGCTTACCCCACCATCTTAGTTCCCATAACTCCCTGATCTAGAAATAACTTTAAAAAAAAGTAGAAGAACACATTAGAATTCTACAAGCACACTGAACCCAAAGATTAGATCTGAGAAGATAACCGATGATAAGCCTTCTAGGAAAATACCATGAGAAAGAAAATCTGAATACCAAACTGTAAGAAATCACACACACACACACACACACACACACACACACACACACAAAGAAACTGCCCAATAACATTTGCACCTGACACCAGAATAGAGATCATGACATTCATAGAACATCAATATGAATCCCATGTTTAATTCACTAAGAAATATCCTTAACAAAATACAGAGCTATAATATCAAAGAATAAATTTGACAGGAAGCAAGGAAAGATCATTTTATAGTCTAAGGAGCTGGGAAGAATTTGTTGCTTGTTTTATTTTTTTTAATTGCATATTGTTTAAAAGAAATTGAGAAACCGGGTGAAGCCAAGATGGCGGAGTAGAAACAGCACTTCCAAGGTGCTCTGCCCCACACCATTTCCAAACAATGTAAAAGGTGGACTCTGAACAACTTCTGGAGCCCCAGCACCCATAGAACAACACAGAGAAGCTAACCTCCTGCTGAGGACAGCCCAGCAGCCCTGCAGGGAGTGGCTAGCACAGCACAGTGCAATGCTCTGGGAGCCAAGCCCAGGCCTGTGTGAGCTGTGGTTTTAGCCCCAGGGTAACCTGGCCAGCAGCCGGCTGGAGGGACCCCAGAACACAAGCAACTGTGGCGATTCCAGAATTATCAGCACAGATATGCCTAGGACAAAGTGAGAGGTTAGTGCCAGAGGGACTTTGGGACCAGTATTTGGGGAACACGTCGGCTTCCTCCCCTGGGGGCGAAAAGTGGCTGAGGAAATGGCAGAGGGGCCATTTTGAAGCATCAGTGGCAGTTCCAGCTCCTGGTCTGTGAACTGTAGGGAGATCCAGCAATCAGCGTGGGGGTTAATCGCTCTTGCTTTAACCTGCTTGGATCTGGATATTGGTCTGGGGGGGAGGTCTGGCATGGGTATCCAACTTGTCAGAGTAGGTGGAGGCTTTACAGAGGCCACCCAACCTCCGGAAGTTGTGAAGACCCCAATGTTCTGGACGGAAGCCCTCCTGTCTGGTGGTAAAGTTCTTTTGTGGCAACAAGCCCAAAAATTAAGTAATTAATTGGCAACATACCTAGGCAAAAGAAAAAAAAAATAAACAGAATAATGCAACATTAGACTCCTATTTTGGGGGCAAAGAGGATCCAAGCATGGAACAGGAGGAGGACTGTGAGGTCAGAACTCCTGCACTGAAAGCCCCAAATGAAAATACAAGCTGGCTACAGGCCATAAAGGACCTTAAGAAGCAGATAAGAGAAGTGGGGGGAAAATTGGGAAGAGAAATGGGAAAGATGCAAGAAAAGTATGAAATGACATGGGTCAACAGCCTGACTGAGGAAAATAACACCTTAAAAAATAGACTAACTCAAATGGCAAAAGAGACTCAGAAAGGCAATGAGGAGAAGAATGCCTTAAAAAGCCAAATTTGCCAGATGGAAAAAGAATCTCAAAAGCTCACTGAGGAGATTCATTCCTTCAGAGTTAGACTGGAGGAAATGGAAGCTAGTGACTTTATGAGAAATCAAGATGCTGTTAAACAGATCCAAACAAATGAAAGAATAGAAGGCAATGTGAAATAACTCATGCGAAAAACCACTGACCTGGAAAATAGATCCAGGAGAGATAATTTAAAAATTATTGGACTACCCAAAAGCCATGATCAAAGAAAGAACCTACTGGGCGGCTAGGTGGCGCAGTGAATAGAGCACCAGCCCTGGAGTCAGAAGGACCTGCGTTCGGAGCCGGCCTCCGACACTTAATCCACACAAACAAAAACCTAGCCATGTAACCTTGTGCAAGTTACTTAAACCCAATTGCCCTAAAGGGGCGGCTAGGTGGCGCAATGAGTAAGAGCACCGGCCTCGGAATTGGGATGACCCGAGATCAGATCCGGCCTCAGAAAATGAGCACCCACGCATAAATAATGACTAGCTGTGTAACCTTGAGCAAGTTACTTAACCCCAATTGCTTTAAAAAAAAAAAAAAGAAAGAAAGAAAGAACCTAGAAATCATCCTTCAAGAAATTTTCAAGGAAAATTGCCCTGATGTCTTAGACCCAGAGGGTGAAATAGAGGTTGAAAGAATCCACAGATCACCTCCTGAAAAAGATTCCAAAAAGAAAACTCCTAGGAATATTATAGCCAGGTTCCAGAATTCCCAGATCAAGGAGAAAATACTACAAGCAGCCAGGAAGAAACAATTTCAATATTGTGGAAACACAATCAGAATAGCACAGGACCTGGCAGCTTCTACACTGAGGGATCGAAGGGCATGGAATATGATATTCCAGAGGGCAAAAGAGCTGGAATGAACCCAAGGGTCACCTACCCAGCAAAACTGAGTATCTTGTTTCAGGGGAAAATATGGTCATTCAGTGGAATAGAGGACTTTCAAGCATTCTTGAGGAAAAAACCAGAGTTGAATAGAAAATCTGACATTCAGACACAAGAAGCAAGAGATGCTTGAGAAGGTAATCAAGGAAAAGAAATCAAAAGGAACTTATCAAAGTTGAACTATTTACATTCCTACATGGAAAAACAATAACTGTGTCTGATGAAACCTTCCTCATTATGAAAATAATTGAAGAAGGGTATATGGGCATATGAATACATATGTGAATGTGTGTATATATGTTTACAGGTATGCATGGATAGAGGGCACAGGCTGAATTTGGTGGGAAGGGATGATACTTAAGGGGTGAAGTTAAGAGGTGAGAGAGGAAAGTGGCAAGAGGAGATGGGGAGAGACAGGGTAGGATAAACTATCTCATGTAGAAGAGGCAAGGGGAAGTAGTTGCAGGGGAGGGGAAGAACAGGAAGACAAAAAGGCAAAACCATATTCTCATTGAATTTGGCTCAGGGAGAGAATGACATACATACTAAATGGGATATCTCACCCTGCAGGAGAGTAGGGGGAAGGGGGATGAGAGGGGGGATGATGGAGGGGAGGGCATCCTAGGGGGAGGGGAGGTTGGAAGTACCCACTTTCCAAGAGGGACAGGATCAAAGTAGGGAATGGACCAGGTGGGGGTGGGACAGGTGGGAGGAAAATATAAGCAGTCTTTTACAATACATCTACTATGGTAATGTTTTTCATAGCTATACATGTACAACACATACTGAATTGCGTATCTTCCACGAGGGAGTGGGTGACAAGGGAGGAAAGGAATGGATCTGAAATTCGAAGTTTTAAAATTAAATATTTCAAACGTATATAAATACTATTGTTAATACTATTTTGCATGTTATTAGGAGATAAGATGTGCAGGCATTGGGGCACAGAGATTCACCTTGCCCTAATGGCAAAGTCGAAGGGGGTATGGGAAAAGATATGGGAGAGAGCAGATTGTATGAGGGGATATCTTGTGGGACTGCTATTCTGGGGTGGTGGGTAGGGAAAAAATGGGGAAAAGATTGTAACTCAAAATCTGGTGGAAATGAATGATATAAACCAGAAGTTAATAAAGCATTTGTTAAAATTAAAAAAAAAAGAATTTGTGATGGAGGGAACAGACGATAAGTCATAAAACTTTGTCTAAGAGAAGAAAAACTCAAATACCATAAAAGGGAAAAAAGAAATTGAGAAACCAAAGACAGCATCAATAGGATAAAAAAAAATCTAACGAGCAAAATGTTTACCAAGAAAAAAGCAGGAAAGTAAGTGAAAGAAGTGAATGAATATTTATTTCAGGAGGAAAGTAGCATTCTCTCATTGAATATTATATGAGGTAAAACAATATAGGCTAACTTCTCTAAGATAAAGAAAGAAGAGGGTAGCATGGGGAGAAGGGAGGCAGAGAATAACTGGTCAGAATTCAAGAGGGAAAATGGATAAGAGATTTTAAATTTCTCCCCCTACCATTTTGGGTAATGAGAGAATAAGGACAGAATATTAAGGGAGTGGCAGATCACAGGAGAAGTGAAAGCTGGGTAGAGCAAACAGAAAGGGAATAATCTAGTAACACTGTAAAGCAACATCATAGAGGCCCACATGGGTGAGATAAGGCTCTTAGAATGATTTGTATTGGAGTTTTTTGGTAATTCAGGAAATCACCTTAAAGGCAGGTTCATTAAACTTACCAACTCTCACTAGGGATGAGGAAATGTTTGGGACGTGAAGATCGTTTCAAATAGGCTAAAAGAGGGATGGCATGACATAAAAATGAATGATAGAAAAGGAAAAACAATCAATTCCCCTGGACAAGAGATATAGAACATTTCCCACTGAACTATGGTGACTCCATCAAAAATTAACTTACCTGGGAAGAGATCTCAGGACATACAAGGATTAGGAAAAAGGGGAGAGAAAAACAAACAGCATTTCTTGGAAAGAGGCAATTAGTACTAAAACAACAACAACCAAAAAAAAATTCTTAAAAACAGAAAGCACACTACCAAACACCTTCTATTAAACAAACATGGTCCTGATATTTATAGCATGAAGGAACAAGATAGAGAAAGAGAACGATAAACTATTCTCACTAATATTGATTGATGAATATTAAAATGCTGATTAAAATCCATGTAATAATTTTATAGAGAATGTAGAAAACATAGGAATCTATAATTTACTATGTATAGCTGAATTCATGAAATGAACGCAAAAATGGTTCAACATTAAGAAAATCATTAGCATAATTAACCATACAAACAATAAAAAACACACAATTATTTCAGTAGCTGCTGAAAAAGTATTTGACAAAATGCAGCATTAATTCACATTTAAAAAAAACAGATAAGGAAGGGTCTCTCTTTAATATGGTCAAATATACACATACATAATATATATACATATATATACATATATATTATATATTTGAAACCACAAGCAACATGACTTTTAACAGACAAATTTTCCTACAAAGTACTAGTAAAGCAAACTGCTCCCTCTCCCTACTATTAATGGACAAATATAAAAAATGAGGGCTGCATCAGTAACATAAGAAAATAAGGGAAAGCAAAGAGAAGAGAAATAAAGAGAAGACAAAATTATCCCTATTTTCAGATGTCAAGACAGTACACTTGGAAAACTTCAGGATCACTGAAGAAAACACTTGAGATGACTAATAACTTCATTAAGGTACAAAAAATAAACAACAAATTCACAAAACCATTAGCATTTCTACACAATACTAACATAAGCCAGGAAGAAGCAATGCTGTGGGGAATTCCATCTAAAAGAACAAAACGCATAAAATATCTAGAGGTTAAATTACCAAGACACACAAAAAATAAAACTATAAAATAATCCTTTGAAAAATAAAGGAGGGGGCAGAGCCAAGATGGCAGAGTAGAAGCAGTGAGTCCAAGCCACTCTGCCCCCAGATTGCCTCCAAACTATGTAAAAGGGGACTCTGAACAACTTCTAGAGCCCCAGCACCCACAGAACGACACAGAGAAGCTAACCTCCCACTGAGGACAGCCCAGCAGCCCTGCAGGAAGGACCAGCTCAGTGCTCTGGGAGCCAGCAGCACAGCGTGCAGTGTGGGGAGCTGAGCGGGGAGCCAAGCACAGCTGAGTGCCTGAGTCGTGGTTTTAGCCCCAGGGTGGCAGGGCCAGCAGCCAGCTGGTGGGACCCCAGAACACCAGCAGCTGTGGCGATTCCAGAATTATCAACATAGACATGCCTAGGACAAAGTGAGAGGTTAGTGCCCTATGGACTTTGGGACCAGTATTTGGGGAACGCGTCGGCTTCCTCCCCTGGGGGCTAGAAGCCACTGAGGAGACATGCCATTTTGCAATCTCCAGTGGCAGCTCCGGCTCCTGGCCTGTGAACTGTAGGGAGATCCAGTGATCAGTCTTGGGGGGTTAATCTCTCTTGTTTTAACCTCCCTGGATCTGGATTGTGATCTGGGGTGGAAGTAGTGGGTGGGTTTCCAGCTTGCCAGAAACGGATGTTGCCCCCCACAAGTTTGGGACGAAAATTCCTCTATCTGGCCTTAAAGCCATAGTGTGGCAACAAGCCCAAAAGTCAAGTAATTAAGTGGCAACATGCCAAGACAAAGGAAACAAATTAAACAGAAAAATGCAACCCTAGACTCCTACTTTGGGGGCAAAGAGGGTCGAAGCATAGGGGAAGAGGACTGTGAGGTCAGAAGTCCTGCTCCAAAAGCCCCAGGGGAAAACATGAGTGGGTTGCAGGCCATAGAGGACCTTAAGAAGGACTTTAAAAATCAAGAGAAGTGGAGGAAAAATTGGAAAGAGAAATGAGAAGGATGCAGGAAAAGTATGAAATGAGGGTCAACAGCCTGACTGAGGAAAACAACACCTTAAAAAATAGATTAACTCGGGGCGGGTAGGTGGTGCAGTGAATAGAGCGCCGGCCCTGGAGTCAGAAGGACCTGAGTTCGGATACGGCCTCAGACACTTAACCCACACAAACAAAAAAAAAAAAACCTAGCCGTGTGACCTTGGGCAAGTTACTTAACCCCAATTGCCCTAAAGGGGCGGCTAGGTGGCTCAGTGAGTAAGAGTGCCAGCCTCGGAGTTGGGATGACCCAGGATCGAATCCGGCCTCAGAAAATGAGCACCCACACATAAATAATGACTAGCCATGTAACCTTGAGCAAGTTACTTAACCCCAATTGCTTTTTAAAAAAAAAATAGATTAACTCAAATGGCAAAGGAGGCTCAAAAGGGCAATGAGGAGAAGAATGCCTTAAAAAAGCTGACTTTGCCAGATGGAAAAAGAATCTCAAAAGTTCACTGAGGAGATTCATTCCTTCAGAGTTAGACTGGAGCAAATGGAGGCTAATGACTTTATGAAAAATCAAGATGCTGTTAAGCAGATCCAAACAAATGAAAGATTAGAAGGCAATGTGAAATGCCTCATGGGAAAAACCACTGACCTGGAAAATAGATCCAGGAGAGACAATTTAAAAATTATTGGACTACCCGAAAGCCATGATCAAAGAAAGAACCTAGAAACCACCCTTCAAGAAATTCTCAAGGAAAATTGCCCTGATGTTTTAGATCCAGAAGGTGAAATAGAGGTTGAAAGAATCCACAGATCACCTCCTAAAAAAGATCCCAAAAAGAAAACTCCCAGGAATATTATAACCAGGTTCCAGAATCCCCAGATCAAGGAGAAAATACTACAAGCAGCCAGGAAGAAACAATTTCAATATTGTGGAAACACAATCAGAAGAGCCCAGGACCTGGCAGCTTCTACACTGAGGGATAGAAGGGCATGGAATATGATATTCCAGAGGGCAAAAGAGCTGGGAATGAACCCAAGGGTCACCTACCCAGCAAAACTGAGTATTTTGTTTCAGGGGAAAATATGGTCATTCAGTGGAATAGAGGACTTTCAAGCATTCTTGAGGAAAAAACCAGAATTGAATAGAAAATTTGACATCCAGACACAAGATGCAAGAGATGCCTGAGAAGGTAATCAGGGAAAAGAAATCAAAAGGAACTTATCAAAGTTGAACTATTTACATTCCTATATGGAAAAGCAATAACTGTGACTGATGATATCTTTCTCACTATGAAAATAATGGAAGAAGGGTGTGTGGTCATATGAATACATATGTGAATGTGTGTGTATATGGTTACAGTTATATATGGATAGAGGGCATAGGTTGAATTTGTTGGGAAGGGAGGATACTCAAGGGGTGAAATTATGAGATGAGAGAGGGAAGTGGCAAGAGGAGATGGGGAGAAACAGGGTAGGGTAAACTATCTCATGTAGAAGAAGCAAGAGGAAGTGGTTGCAAGGGAGGGGAAGAATAGGAAGGCAAAAAGGCAAAACCACATTCTCATTGAATTTGGTTCAGGGAGAGAATGACATATATACTAAATGGGATATCTCAACCTACAGCAGAATAGGGGGAAGGGGGATGAGAGGAGGGATGATGGATGGGAGGGCATCCTTGGGGGGAGGGGAGGTTGGAAGTACCCACTTTCAAAGAGGGACAGGATCAAGTAGGGAATGGACCAGGTGGGGGGGTGGGATGAGTGGGAGTGAATTATAAGCAGCCTTGTACAATATATCTACTATGATAGTGTTTTGCATAGCTAAACATGTACAACACACACTGAATTACTTATCTCCCCAGAGGGAATGGGTGACAAGGGAGGAAGGAAATGGATCTGAAATTCAAGGTCTTAAGATTAAATGTTTCAAATATATATAAATACTATTATTAATACTCTTTTGCTTGTAATTGAGAGATAAGATGTGCAGGCATTGAGACACAAAGAGTCACCTTCCTCTAATGGAAAAGTCGAAGGGGGTATGGGAGATGATATGGGAGAGAGCAGATTGGAGGAAGCGATATGTTGTGGGACTGCTATTCTGGGAGGGTGGGTAGGGGGAAAACAGGTGGGGGAAAATGATTGTAACTCAAAATCTGGCGGAAATGAATGATGTAAAACAGAAGTTAATAAAAAATAAACGGTTTGGAATAAAAAAAAGAAAAGAAAGAAAAATAAAGGAATATTTAATAATTGTAATGCTGGTCATTGCTTGAGGTTGGATCATGCCAATATAATAAAAATTACAATACTACCTAGATCAATTTGTGAATTTGTCATTGTACAAGTCAAACAGGAGATGTTTATAAAACTAAAAAAATAGAACTACCAAATTAATTGAAAAGAACAAAAGGAAAATAATGATACAAAGTAAAAGGGAGAGTGACAAATCATGATTCAACCCCAAAGTATATTATAAAGCAGTAGTCATTAAAACTATTTGGTAATGATTCAAAAATAGATAACTAAATCAGTAAAATAGAGTAAGCAAGAAACAAAATTAACCATACAATAGTGGTTCAGTGTTTGATAATCCAAAGAATATAAGCTATTTAGGAGTAATAGGGGAAGAATAACAGAATTCCCCTTTTTTAAAAAAAATGGCTGGGAAAACAGGAAAGTAGGCCAAGTAAAAATTTTAGTCCAACTCTTTTGCCCCATATCATAATAAATACATGCATAATCTGAATCACACCATCAATAAATTAGAAGACAATGAGACCAGATTCTTTTTTCAACTAACACTAGAGGATACATTTCTTAACTAAATAATACATAAGAGAAATCATAAAAGACAAAATAGAAGTGAAATTTAAAAGATTTTACACAAATGAACTCAATGAGGATAACATAAGAAATGTTAAGACAGAAATAATGTTTGCATCAAATGTCACCTATATAAATCTACTATTCAAGATACAAAAGTAATTGACCAAAATATATAACAAGAATCTTTCACCAGTAGATTAAAAGGATACAAACAATTTTTAAAGAATTGCAAGCTATGAATAGGTGCATGCCAACATTCTCCAAATCATTAATAAGAGAAATACAAATGAAAACAAATCTGATCTTTCCTCCTGAAATAAATATTCATTCACTCCTTTTACTTACTTTCCTGCTTTTTCCTGATATACATCTTGCTCTTTGGATTTCCTATTGATGCTGTCTTTTGCTTCTCAGTCCCTTTTGACAATATGCAATTAAAAAAACAAAACTAAGCAACAAATTCTTCCCATCTCCTTAGGCTACAAAATGATTTTTTCTTGCTTCCTGTCAAATTTATTCTTTGATTACCAATGAACAAAATGGGAACAAGGTATGTTGTAGGACCATGGTGTTAAACTCAAATAAAAATGAGGGATCCCTGCTGAATATATACTTAGTTTTACAATGTAATGTTATCCATGCTTTATTGCATTTTTATTTATTTTGTTAAATATTTCCCAATTATATTTTAGTCTGGTTTGGGCAGCACTGATAAAGTGTAGTAGCCACATGCCTTCTGAAGGCCCCATATTTGACACCTTTATTCTTTGTCAGTGTATCAAACTCAAATAGAAATGGATACCTATGGCTTCATACTGACTTAGAAAACCACAAATTAATATTATCTATGTCCTGTTAGCATTTTTTTAAGCAATTGGGGTTAAGTAACTTGCTCAAAGTTACATGGCTAGTGATTATTTATGTGTGGGTGCTCATTTTCTGAGGCCGGATTTGATCTCGGGTCATCCCAACTCCGAGGCCGGCGCTCTTACTCACTGCGCCACCTAGCCGCCCCTTTTAGGGCAATTGGGGTTAAGTAACTTGCCCAAGGTCACACGGCTAGGTTTTTGTTTGTGTGGGTTAAGTGTCTGAGGCCGGATCCGAACTCAGGTCCTTCTGACTCCAGGGCCGGCACTCTACTCACTGAGCCACCTAGCCGCCCCCATCCTGTTAGCATTTTAATTTCTTTTGTTAAACATTTCTCAATCACATTTTAATCTAGTTGGACCTCTTTCAGGAGTTTTGTGCATGCATGTTGGACATGTATGTTAGGTGATGCAGGAGGATAAGTATGCTAACACCCTGGTTTTTATTATTCCTTATGCTTGCTCAGTCACTATCTTGGGTTTCTGTTGCCCTGTGACAGACATTGTGTTCTGATACTTCTTTTTAAAAAAAATTATATATATATATATATATATATATATATATATATATATATGTTATCAATGAATTTGTCTTTACATAACAGTTATTTCTAAGGAAAAAGAAACAAAAGCAACAAATTATCCCATCTCTGCTAGATTAAGCCTTCCCTTGTGACAAAAAAAAGTAATAATAATTGTTTTGTGAGGAAGCAACTCCTATGAAGAAGAACCCAACCTCTCCATCAACTGCCAGTCAACTGTTACCCACAAGACAGGCAGGCCAGCCTAGAACCCAGAAGAGAGGGAGAGAGAGAAAGGCAACAAGTGCCATGCAAATCAAACCATCATCACCACAATCTCCCCTCAGACTCTGACGGCCATAGTTTGTGATCCTGAACCCAGGAGCCTTGGGAATAGCAGTCAATTCCCAGTCATTTCCCTGGGAAGCAGCCCCGGGAAGATATAAGGCAGCCAAATGGCACAATAGGCAGTTGGGTGTTGCAGTGGATAAAGTCCTAGACTTAGGAATCAAAAAGTACAGGGCTCAAATCTGCCTCAGATTTTTAGTAGTTGTGTTTCCCTAGGCAAGTCAGTTAACCTTTGCTTGCCTCAGGTTTCTCATCTGTAAAATGGGGAGAACAGTAGCACCTACCTTCCAGAGCTATTGTGAAGATAAAATGACATTACATCTGTAAAGCACATTAGCTAGAAATCTAGTATTGTCATTTAATACAGATTTCAATGAAGAGAGCAAATCTTCAGTTTCTCATTTACGCCAGAGAATGGAACATTTCTCGGTTTGGGTGTGGCCAGAAATATATTTGCTTCAAGGCCCAGTGCAGAAACAAAGTATTACAGAGCTCAAAAATGTCTCAGACGATTCCCTCAGATGGTATCTGAACATGGAATGACAGTTGTCAATGGTGGTTCTTTTCATTTCTAAACCCTAGGCACCACAAGACCTTGAAATCATGGTGTGTAAACACTGCCTAGTAGTTTCTCTATATAAGTAATAAACAAAACAGCAAAAACCAGAAATCACCAGTGCCCTAAAAAGAGCCAAATTTCCTTGTCAGACACTTTGTCTGGCCAAAATATGTCTCATCACTCTGTATTTCTTTTCAATAATATCATCTACTTATCCAAGAGATGCTGTGCCAGGCACTATGTGGGAGAGAAAGGGAATGTAAGACATGGTCCTTGTCCTCTGGGAGTTTCTTTGTCTTAAGATTCCTTTCAAACTAGTAGATTCTATAATTTAAGATTATAGAGAGTCCAAGGCTAAGTGGGTATTTAGACATGGCAGAAAGGACTGCCACATAAACCACGTAGACCTTTCTACTCTGGTAAAGAAAAGTTTAAAAATCTGCCCTTGGATTGACAGGGATAATCATTACCATGGTACTTAGTAGTTCTGCCTCTATACTCAGGTAGCAAAACCAATTTTAAAAATAGAACCTGAAGTCAAATAACTACTTGATGATAGAGACTAAGTGGCAAAACTGATTCTATGCCATTTAATCCATTTGATTTTTTAAAATTGCATTGATTGGTTGAAATGATCAAAGAGTTTGGTTGTTTTGGAATAAGTAAAACAATTTGATGAAATGGAAAGGATACTGACCTGAGAAACAGAAGACCTTGATTTGAATCAAAGGTTTGTTACTTTAAAATGGTGCAATCTTCTATACATCTCTGTAGGTCTCAATTTCCTCACCTGTAAAATTAAGGTATTATCTCTAATTAAAAATAAATTCTATCATTCTACTAACTCTATGATTACTTTTAAATATTTAATTCACATTCTTCTTTGACACCCCTTTTCAAGAATAGACCTTATTTCAAGTTGTTAAGATTAATCCAACTGCTAATTTCAAATTTATCCCTTAATGAGATGATATCAAAGAAACAAACAGAGATACCAGCAAATCATCTTGCTCTGGACAGAGTGGCATAACCCAGCCAGTCCTTAAGGCAGGGCAAAACCCAGCCATATTGATGGAAGAAGGTAGTAGACAATTGGAAGTTAGGTCACAGATAATCATATATGTAAATCTCATGAGTAGCAATTTAATGCCACAGAGAACCATATAGACATTCGACCTTATGATAATACTCTTGAGAGCTTGGACTCTTTGAGAAGGGAAATACACTGAGGGTGGATTGTTTATCCAAAACAAAACTTTGACATTCCAGTGACTCCTTCTTTTGCCCACTGGACCTATACCCCCTCCCACTGGACCTATACCATCAAATAATTCTGAGTCATAGGAGAGAGCCAGGTCCAGATCTCTTGCTTTCCCATGTCATGGCTTTAGTCCCTTTCTGAATCTCCTCCCGGAAGTGAAGAAAAGTGGAAAAGATTCCTCTTCTCTTCCCAAGAAGTACACTGTTCAAGAAACTCCTCTCCTGGAAAAAATATGCTAGTTGCTCAAACTTTTAAACTTGGAGGCAACTATTAGAGGATGTTTCCCTCCTTTAATTAGAAGGCTGGGGTTCAGGACAAAATAGTTTAAGGATTTCCCTCTCAGGACACATGGGTAAGGATCTTTCTACCTCTGTTATAGTTTCTGACCTCAGATCATGAATGTGCTAGCATACTTTCTTAGGTTTAGACAAGAAGTGAGGAACCTGGGACCTCAAGGCCACATATAGTCCTCTAAGTCCTCAAGTGCTACCCTTTGACTGAATCCAGACTTCACAGAACGAATCCCCTTAATAAAAGTATGTATTCTGTAAAACTTGAACTCAGTCAAGAGGCTGCACTCGAGGACCTAGAAGGCCACACGTGGCCTCAAGGCTACTGGTTCCCCACCCCTGGTCTAGACAAACAACAAAGTAATAAATCTGTTTGTAACATTTGTTGACTTCCAGGGTATAAATGAAAGCTTAACAATCTGCTCTCAGTAGCCTCTTGGAGCTAACTCCAGCACACCCTTCCTCAGACGTTGCCCTTTCTGGAACCAGCCAAGTTAACTCTCAAGTCTTTAGTCTTTGACCTCCACCCTGAAAAGACAGACAGAAAACAAACTGTGGCTAGGAGCTAGGGGTCAGGAAATCTCCTCTCAGGTAATGTGATTTTAAGCCCAAGAAGCTTGTGCCTCTGACCCAAGTCACCTGTGGAGAGTGGGGAGAACTCTCCCTCTTATCCTTGATAATCTCTTCTCTCTAGGTTTTTGGGACATTGGCCCCCCTGGTTCTACTTCTATCTATCCAACCTTTCCATTTCTTCACCCAGGAGCTACCTCCTAATCATAGGTGTTCTTCTCCATGGCTATTGGTACTCTCATCAGTTTCCATGGATTCAATTATCACCTCTGTGCTGATGATTTTCAAATTTACTTACCCAGTCCTAATCTCTCTACTGACTTCCAGTATATTTCCAACTGCTTATATACATCTCACTCAAAATGTTCAAAACTGAATTCATATTTCACCACACACACACACACACACACACACACACACACACACACACACACACACACACACACAAAACCTCCCTCATCCTACTTTCCTCATTACTGTTGAGGATACCATCATCCTCCCAGTCACTCAAGCTCACAATCTAGGTGTCATCCTCAAGTCCTCCCTCTCTCTCACCTTCCATATCCAATCTGTTGATTTTCCCTTCGAAACATCTCACACCCCCAAAACTTTTGATTTATCAAACATAACAGGATGACTCACTTATCTAATGGGGCCAAAGAACTTTCCCTTCCTTCTAAATTAGCTCTTTCACGAGTCCAAATTGTTCACTGAGACCCCAGGGAAATATATTTATCTGCTCACAAATGTTTCACTATGTTTTTAATGTTACATTGGGTTAAGTACATAGTGACCCACTATTTAATTTAGGGAGGAAATTAGATCTCCTGAAAGATGGTCAGCCTCATATTTTCTAGATATGGTCATCTGTGAATGTCCTAGCACAGATATGCCATGGGTAAAATTATGATGGCAGTACTGTTGTTTCAATAAAACTATTTTCCATTTTGAAAAACACCCATTTCTCATGCTCACACACTGGCATTTCAAATCAATAGAACATAGATTCCAAATTTAAGGAAAAAATTAAAATATTTTCCTAAATAAAATGTGCTTCTATATGCTTCTGTCAAAATTGTACTATGAGTATACTTAGCCAAGTCCTTTTAAACTTAAGATTTAATTTAGATTTGATTTAAAACATCAAATTAAGTTACTCACCACAATTTAGGGCCTAATGTGAATTCCCTAGTGACAAATATGCATAATTTTTCTTCTGTTTATGTCCTTAATCTCTAAAGATGATTTTTTAAATAGAATTGAAGGGCTGCTCTGTGATGGTCTATTCTCTGATCTTCAAATTTTGTATTAAATAGAAGAATTATACAAACCTACTAGACTGGCCTTCATCTCCACATTGGGTTAGAATGTGAAGCACTGGATTCCTTCTCAGAATAGCATTTTTAAGTGCATAAAATAAAACCCATATGAGTATAAAGGAAATAAATTATATTGGAATTTATAATCTTTTAAAAAATAAGTTCATAAACAACAAGTCAAGAAACCCTGATGATGCCTCTGTCCAAAGCCTGCCAGACCTGTACTAAGAAGAATAATCTTAAAAAGGCTATACTTCCAGGTGTTTGGCATACTGGAAATATTATGATAGTATGCTGAGAGGTTAGAGCCTAGGCCTGAGAATTTCTTGTGCAGGAGATAGGAGGGAGGTCTCAATGTCTAGATTCTGAGGTGGATAAAGCCAGGGAGGTTTCTGCTGGTCTTAGGGCTCCCTCTCTTTCTGAAAGGGCACAGCAGTATCACAGTCAAAGTTTTCAGCTGACTGAGAAGCTGAAGGCAGTGGAGACCACAGCCAGTCAGTGTTTGACAACAACCATCAGTATACAGCTTACAAGCAGCTGGCAGGAGCCAGTGGAGCCACTTCTAGCAGAACAGTCTAGAAGAAACCCTAAGTCCCTAGTCACCAACCAAGAGCATCAAGAAGAAACATGTAACCCTGCAACACTGAAGGCTTAAGTTGCACATCTTCCCACAAACCCTAGTCATATCTGTTCCCTATATGTATCATCTGTGCTTATAAACTCTATGTGCATACACTCTGCTCACAGATGTTATATACTTGTAGGAAGGTGCACCACAGGTTTATGGGAAAGATGTTTTGTAACTATACTATTCCAAGAGATGACTTTTTTTCAGTTGAGTACATACTCTGGCTAAACAATCAGTGGGGACTCCTAAGCTATAGTTTTAGGAGTTCAGTTCTAAGTCCATGACCTTTTGATCCTGAGTAGGGACTGAGAGAATATTTTTTTAAAAATTTTAACATTTTAAAAAAAATTTTGAGTTGATTTCCAAATTATCTCCCTCCTCCAGACTTAGAAAGCAAGCAATAGGATACCCATTTGCATTTTACATGTGAAATCACACAAAGCATATTTCCATATTAGCCATGTTGGTAAAAAAAAAAAAAAGGAAACTGAGAAAATTATGCTTTAATCTGCACTCAGAGTTCATCAGTTCTCTCTCTGAAGATGGAAAACAATTTTCATTGTGAGTCCTTCCAAATCTTCTTAGATCACTGTATTGGTCACAGTAGTTAAGTCTTTCACAGTAGAATATCATTACAACATTGCTATTACTGTGTACAATGATCTCCTGGTTCTGTTCACTTCACTTTACATTAGTTCATATTGGTCTTCCCAGGTTTTTCTGAAACCATTCCACTCATCATTTCTTATAGCACAATAAATAATTTTACATCACAATTATGTAACACAACTTGTTTGGACATTCCCTAATTGATGGGAATTCCCTCAATTTCCAATTCTTTGCCACCACAAAAAAAAAGCTGCTATATTTATATATATGTATACACACACACACACACACACACACACACACACACACACACACACACACACACACACACACATATATATATTTGGCCTTTGGCCTTTTTTATCTCTTTGGGATACAGACCTAGTAGTGGTATTATTGGGTCAAAGGGTATGCATAGTTTTACAATCCTTTGGGCATAGTTCCATATTGCCCTCCAGAATAATTGGACCAGTTCACAACTCCACCAGCAGTTGATTAGTACACCTATTTTCCCCACATTCCCTCCAGCATTTGATAGAATACCTTGAACCCATAACATTCATTCACATGGGAGACCCAACCAGGAATGTGAAGTGGGGGAGTAATCCAGATAGAGGCAAGGGGAGTGTAAACAGATTTCAAGTATATTATTATTGTTCTTATTTGTGTTCCCCTGAGTGCCCCGAACAAGCCTTTGCCCATAGTGTATGCCCAATAAATGCTTGATGAATAAATGGTTTGTGAAAAGAAAACAAAAAATCACAATAATGCTCATGAAACAGAAAAAGAAATGTAGAATTACTGAAAGGGGACTACTAAACTTTAGTCAGATGTCAAAGAGGAGCCAGGGCATATTCAAATCTTTTGATCAGAGCTAGAGATGGGGTTAGAAGATAAAACTAGTTGAACATTAACTAAGTATGAGCAACTTAATGTGCTCACTAATTTTTCACTTTCTCTTATAACAGAATTTAAGGGATGGAAGAGAACTTTTAGTTCCATCTTTTAGTCCAACCTTCCTGTTTTGCAATAAAAAAAAAAATAGCCCCAAAAAAGCTATGCGACTTGCCCAATATCAGACCCTGGGATTTCATGCAGGATATAAGCAATATTTCTTGGAAAATAAAAAAAAGAAACAAGCATTATGTGCTAACAATGTGCCAGGAATTGTGCTAAACTCACTTCACAAATATTATCTCATTTAATCCCCACAACACCCCTGGGAGGTAGGTATTATTTTTATTCCCGTTTCACAGTTAAGGAAATGGAGCAGACCTAGAGATTAAGTGAGGTTTCCCAGGATCACAAGGCTAGCAAGCATCTGAGGTCAGATTTGAATTTAGGGTTTCCTAACTCGAGGCCCAGAGTTGTATTTCCCTGTTGCATCTTGGGTATTCTTAGGGAAAAGCATATCAACTCTCTATTTCTCCATCTGCTATTGCCTCATTTCCTTATTCATTTTTTCTCACCAGTTTTAAAAGTAGCCTAGTTGGTGTACATTAGCAAAATTGCAAAATGTTCTCTAATTAGTCCTGCTCCCACCCTAAAGTAAACCAAGGAAATGTCTTCTCTCATAAACTAGCTTTCACTCTCACAGTCTCAAACCCTGAACTTCAAAAGAAAACAAATATGAATGTTACTGGCTATTTATTAATAATAATTTATTAACAATATCAAATAATGTAAAAATCTAGATAAGTATGTAAAAACTGGGTCTGTAGAAAAGTCCTCCAAAGTCTCTGTGATCTTCCTAAAGGTCCAGCATTAATATGCAAAGTGTCTGCAAGCAGGACTACTCAACTATCTAGTGGTTATGCTAGAACTAAAACCCAGGTCATCACATTCCCAGTATAGCTTTTCAGTTAGGCCACCCTTGAAATGAGCAACTAATTGTCTCCTGATTTAGAAGAATATCACTGGAATTTTTACTTAGTATAGAACTTGGGGCAATAATCCTGGTACAGAACCTTTACAAATAAATACCATGAAAATCTTTAGTAATAAATTAATACAGGAGTTACTACTGGCTAGGACCAATCCTGAGCAGAAGTGTGGTATAAAATAGATTGAGTTTGTCTGTTAACTTTCCTTTCTAGAACTTTCTTCACTTATTCAATCCCCAACCACTAACTGATCTCTGACTTATCCCTTGTTCCTACAGTAGGATGCCAACAGGCTCACCTTCATTTACCCTTCTCATCACAAAGTACCTCCCCCGATTTTCATTCCCTAATTACTATGCTCTCTGAAGCTAGCCAATCTGATAAATTAATCATGCTAAGATGTTAATGTGTTACTTCTCCCAAATAAGATATTTGCACTTTAATAGGGGACTTCTGGAAATGACCCTTTAATTTTGACTGAAGAATGACTGGAGTGGTGAGAATTTTAGGATCTAGGACAAGCCAGTAGAAGAGATATTTGGAGGCAGAGGTGGCCTTCCCTGTGACTCAAATAGAGATGGCCACAAAGTCTGACTACATAAAAGCCTGGTCTTGGTTCTGGTCTAGATGACCCATGAAGCCAGATGTTCATAACCATATAAGACTACAGTCCAAGTAAGTTAGAAGAGATACCAGTGAAGCAACAAAAATCCAGCACTTTTGTACTCTGAGGAGCTAGCTATACATTTTTACTTCCCATTTTTAGCAATAAAAATTTTCCAAATAAATCCTTCTTTATAATATTAAGACTGTCAGTGCAAAATACAGTAAAAGCAGGACCTGTGTTTCCTGTATCAGCCCTTCAGTGAGCTTTCCTATTTCTCAACATTATGCAACTATTATTAAAAGATAGGAGTTAGCCACTCTGCCCCCAGATTCCCCCCAAACTATGTAAAAGGGGACTCTGAACAACTTCTGGAGTCCCAGCACCCACAGAACGACACAGAGAAGCTAACCTCCAGCTGAGGACAGCCCAGCAGCCCTGCAGGAAGGACAAGCACAGCAGTCTGGGAGCTGGCAGCACGCAGAGCGCGGGGAGCCGAGCCGAGCCCAAGTCCCCGTGAGCCGAGGTTTTAGCCCCAGGGCGGCAGGGCCAGCAGCCGGCTGGAGGAACCCCAGAACACCAGGAGCTGTGGCGACTCCAGAATTATCAACATAGACATGCCTAGGACAAAGTAAGAGGTTAGTGTCCTATGGTCTTTGGGACCATTTGGGAAATGCGTAGGCTCCCTCCCCTGGGGGCTAGAAGCCGCTGAGGAGACGCGCCATTTTGTAGTTTTCAGAGGCAGCTCCAGCTCCTGGCCTTCGAATTAATTGTAGGGAGATCCAGAGATCAGTCTTGGGGGGGGGGGGGGTAATCGCTCTTGCTTTAACCTCCCTGGATCTGGATTGTGATCTAGGGTGGAAGTCGTGGGTGGGTTTACAGCTTGCCAGAAACGGAAGTTGCCCCCCACACGTTTGGGATGAAAATTCCTCTAGCTGCCCTTAAAGCCATAGTGTGGCAACAAGCCCAAAAGTCAAGCAATTAAGTGACAACATGCCAAAGCAAAGGAAACAGAAAAATGCAACCCTAGACTCCTATTTTGGGGGCATAGAGCGGGAAAAGGACTGTGAGGTCAGAAGTCCTGCTCCAAAAGCCCCAGGGGAAAACATGAGCAGGTTGCAGGACATAGAGTACCTTAAGAAGGACTTTAAAAATCAAATAAGAGAAGTGGAGGAAAAATTGGAAAGAGAAACGAGAAGGATGCAGGAAAAGTATGAAATGAGGGTCAACAGCCTGACTGAGGAAAACAACACCTTAAAAAATAGACTAACTCAAATGGCAAAGGAGGCCCAAAAGGGCAATGAGGAGAAGAATGCCTTAAAAGTCGAATTTGCCAGATGGAAAAAGAATCTCAAAAGTTCACTGAGGAGATTCATTCCTTCAGAGTTAGACTGGAGTAAATGGAAGCTAATGACTTTATGAGAAATCAAGATGCTGTTAAGCAGATCCAAACAAATGAAAGATTAGAAGGCAATGTGAAATATCTCATGGGAAAAACCACTGACCTGGAAAATAGATCCAGGAGAGACAATTTAAAAATTATTGGACTACCTGAAAGCCATGATCAAGAAAGAACCTAGAAATCACCCTTCAAGAAATTCTCAAGGAAAATTGCCCTGATGTTTTAGATCCAGAGGGCAAAATAGAGGTTGAAAGAATCCACAGATCACCTCCTGAAAGATCCCAAAGAAAACCCCAGGAATATTATAGCCAGGTTCCAGAATCCCCAGATCAAGGAGAAAATACTACAAGCAGCCAGGAAGAAACAATTTCAATATTGTGGAAACACAATCAGAATAGCCCAGGACCTGGCAGCTTCTACACTGAGGGATAGAAGGGCATGGAATATGATATTCCAGAGGGCAAAAGAACTGGGAATGAACCCAAGGGTCACCTACCCAGCAAAACTGAGTATTTTGTTTCAGGGGAAAATATGGTCATTCAGTGGAATAGAGGACTTTCAAGCATTCTTGAGGAAAAAACCAGAATTGAATAGAAAATTTGACATCCAGACACAAGAAGGAAGAGATGCCTGAGAAGGTAATCAGGGAAAAGAAATCAAAAGGAACTTATCAAAGTTGAACTATTTACATTCCTATATGGAAAAGCAATAACTGTGACTGATGATATCTTTCTCACTATGAAAATAATGGAAGAAGGGTGTGTGGTCATATGAATACATATGTGAATATGTATGTATATGGTTACAGTTATATATGGATAGAGGGCATAGGTTGAATTTGTTGGGAAGGGAGAATACTCAAGGGATGAAATTATGAGGTGAGAGAGGAAAGTGGCAAGAGGAGATGGGGAGAGACAGGGTAGGGTAAACTATCCCATGTAGGGGAAGTGGTTGCAAAGGAGGGGGAGAATAAGGAAGGCTAAAAAGGCAAAACCACCTTCACATTGAATTTGGTTCAGGGAGAAAATGACATACATACTAAATGGGATATCTCAACCTGCAGCAGGATAGGGGGAAGGGGGAGGAGAGGAGGGATGATGGATGGGAGGGCATCCTTGGGGTGAGGGGAGGTTGGAAGTACCCACTATAGAAGAGGGACAGGATCATGTAGGGAATGGACCAGGTGGGGGGTGGGATGAGTGGGAGGGAATTATAAGCAGCCTTGTACAATATATCTACCATGATAATGTTTTGCATAGCTAGACATGTACAACATATACTGAATTACTTATCTCCCAAGAAGGAATGGGTGACAAGGGAGGAAGGAAATGGATCTGAAATTCGAGGTCTTAACATTAAATGTTTCAAATATATATAAATACTATTATTAATACTCTTTTGCTTGTAATAGGGAGATAAGATGTGCAGGCATTGGGACACAAGATTCATCTTCCTCCAGTGGAAAAGTCGAAGAGGGTATGGGAGAAGGTATAGGAGAGAGCAGATTGGAGGAAGCGATATCTTGTGGGACTGCTATTCTGGGAGGGTGGTTAGGGGAATAACGGGGGGAAAATGATTGTAACTCAAAATCTGGCAGAAATGAATGATGTAAAACAGAAGTTAATAAAGCATTTGTTTAAAAAAAATTTAAAAAAAGACAGGAGTTATTTTATTCATATAGTGATCACAAAAAGAATATTTTTGTCCCTCTACATCAACAAGTAATGACTACTTTCATTGCCAAAAAAATGCATCTGAGCATCCTCCTTCCAACATTTTATAACCCCCACATGACACTGTATACATACCACAACATTCAGTTAACTAATACTATGCAAGTTCATACACATTTTTCAAATCAGTGATACTTACATATTAAATGTCACCAGTTTCATTTCCTCATCCTCACATTTCTCCTGGAAAAATCAATGGCACATGCTTTTCCTATTCAGCATTTAAGATTTAATTCAAAAAGGAAACTAGTTTCCCTTTCATATATTTAAATCAACATTTGAAAACCTTCTGTTTTCAGTTATTCTAGGTGAAATCAATCCCAAGGTCTCCAACCGAATTTAACCCAAGATCAAATGTCACCCTCAGATACATTTATACATATATACATGTATATTCACACATACAATTCCATGGATTGAAGAGTATAATGGTAATGGGAATTCGAAGATCTTCCCTGCACCTTAATAGGTTGAATGTAATCACATGGAGCCTGTGGTGGAAGGTTTGCTGAATGGGTATAAGAGGAAGCTGGGAGTTAGAGCAGTTAGAATGGAGGGAGAAGAGTAGCAAAGAGACAGTTAGGCTTGTGAGTGTTTGTGGGAAGGCTTTGGGATGGTGTTGCTCTCTGCAGTGTTATTATGTATAGATTTCTTTGTTGCTATGATGAATTTGGCTTTCTGGTTGGGATTTGGCTTTCTGATGTCTGAATGGATGTTTTGTTTCTGTCTTCTATATGGAGAATCTGTTATATTTTGCAATTCAGAACTATGCCAGTATATTCATAGCCACTGTTGGTGCTGTAAATATCGCCTTGGTGATAGAGAGTAGAGTGACAAACTCCAAAACCTCTATTTCTGGAGGGAACTCAGGTCAAATGATCCCTTCATTTCTCATCTGGCTGCTCTACTTTGAGACTTCTCACTCTTCCACCATATCCCCTAATCACACATGTACCTTCCCAGCACTGTCTTCCCTTACCTCCCAATTTTCAGCTTCCTTTTGTGCTTTGTCTTCCTCCATTAGATCATAAGCACCCTGAATACAGATCTGCCTTTTTTTTTAAAAATCCCACAGTACCCACATATGGTAGGTGCTTAATAAATGTTTATTGACCAGTTATAAATATTCTGAAACAAAAAAACTGACTCCTTGAATAAGTCTTACCTGTGTTTAAGTTAAATTTAGGAAAAGGTGACATTTGTTTGCATATAGATACATATTTCAGCTTTTCTGTGCTTTTTAAAAATTCCTCAGTTTCCAGTATTTTCACCAGATTAAGAACATTTCAACTTCCTGCTGATTCTTCTTTCAAGGTGCCTCTTATAATTCTTCTCCTCCTTTCCTATATCACTGCCAATACCATGGTTTTAGGACTGCCTATTTCATTCATACCTGGAAAACTACAAGAGCCTCCTAACATATCTTATTTCCAGTATGTTCTTTCTAATTTGTCTTATTAGAAAACTGTGGGTCACAAAATTCCAATCTGTAAAAAAATTCCAGTGAGGCAGAACTCTGAGCAATGATCAGTTTATTAGGGGTCCCAATGGTCTCTAAGCAATTAGATTCTAGACTTTTGGTCAATGACCCCTATGTTCAGGGTTTGAGGGGTTTTATGGACTTTGGCAATTACTTGGTAAGTCTCTTCAGAAGTAGAGGAAACTTTTATGATTAGTTAGCCTTCAGAAGTCAGGGAACTCCTATGATTGGCTATGGGCTGGGTTCAGTGGTCACTGCAAAGCAGAAGATAGGGGCTTGAAATGAGAAAGTATTGGACGAGGGGCAGTAATGGGGACACCATTCTTATGTTCACAACCAGACAATCTTTGTGAATCAAATCCCCTAGGCATGAAAAACACTCAGCAGTTGTGAGGTGTTTGCACAACCCAATACACATGCCTTTAAGGAAGCACTTCTTCAAATGACATGCTAGACAATTTAGGTGGGTTGTCATGGTGATGGTACAATCATTATTGTTTTGGGAACATTCTCTTTCTTTGCTGAAGTTTTAAAGAAATACCCACAGCTCGCACAACATAGGATCCCATGATGATAACCATAAACAAAGTCCATAGCAGACCACAAAAAGACCAAGTGATGGAAGGAGACTCCCATTGATGTAAGGTGAGATGGTCTCAGTGTTGAAGGAGAATCTGTGACCTGTTGAGATGATTCTCCAGGAGAGTGGTTGGTCAGGCAAGACAAGAGAAATATAGGCCAAGTCAGGAAGGGTGATAGATAAAGCAAAGACAGGGCTTTCATCCTCCTTTGGAACAGAGTGCCAAGATCAGCCATAGTAAAATCCTGCAAATACAAGAGTCAGGAAATAAAGTCCATTCTTAGACTTTCACAGCTCTACAGAGTGGACATAGTAAATGGAAAACTTGAGACATTATGGTCAATCTTGTAAGGACTTCCATTAGCTCCTCTAAAGATTATTACTACCATTATTACTACTGATCTATGGGCAGTTAAGCTTATAGGCAAGACTAGAATGAATATTTACGCTCAAATGAAAGCACTTATTCAAATGATATGTTGAGTACCCTCTCCTAGTGAGGAGAGTAATGAGGTTGTCATTATTTCACAAATGTTAAAATCAGTTTTTCTTCAATAGATGACAGCCAAAAATGGTAGCATGGACCTGACAGGTAAAAATCCTGTAAAGAAGACTGACAGGGGCATCCCCAAACACTAGATAGGTGTTTGGGTGAAATTCAGATTGGGATGTAGAAGGCACTGGAATTAAGGGATCCTGATGAGGACTTTTCTCTCATTCTCTATATCAGAGGTAAAATTTCCTGGCAATCCGAGTCACAGACAAAAGGTGTGAAGGATCATTGGGCCATAGTGACAGATGGATATGAAGGCTCAGGAAAATGGCTCAGAGGGGATGTTCAGGAATTCTCTGACTTCTGAAGGCTAACTAATCATGAGTTTCCTCTACTTCTGAAGAGACTTAACAAATAATTGCCAAAGTCCATAAAAAAGGCTCAGAAAAAAGTAGCAGAAACTAACCACTCTCCTTGAGTGTTTTTGGGCTTACAGACTGCCTTCATAGTGTAGAATAGTCATCATACTTGAATAATCAAACAGTCAAAGACTAAAACTGATGAGAAAACATTAACTATCATTTGTGAACCCCTAGGATAATAGAATAACATGTCAGCTGAGGGATCAGCAAAGAAGGTATAAAACTCCATTGTTCTATAGTTTGTGTAACCATGTTCGTTAGGGCATTTGTGTGATCTCTAAGAGGGCCAAAAGAATCATGAATGAACCAAACAAAGTAATCTATTTGTCTTGTGAATCATTAGATTTCTATCTCTTGTGATAGATCCGTGGCAGTCTTGACTATTGCAAAAGTTTCTGCAGACTTGTTTTAATTAAGTTCTTCAGAAGGTCGAATGGCAAAAAAAGAACTAAGTCCCCTAGTCTTTCTATTCTCTTTTCTCATACCTAGCCCAATAACATTTTTATAAACAGCATGCTGTTATAAAACTCTACTCTTATCAACAAGGCAATCATTAGTCAAGGTGGTACATATTAAAAGATGTTTCTCTATAACTCTGCTAAAAAAAAAAACACTTTATAATTTTCACAAGTGAAAATTCCATAATGATACCTGAAAGCAAAATCTCCACAAACACTACAGGAAAAGTTCAAAGGAAAAGAAGAGATAGATGTAAAAGCAGTGGGATGAGTTTCAGGGAACACTGATTGGTTCTGGGGAGTCAGATACTAAAGAAGTGGACAGAACCTCATTATCCCCTTTAAAGTAAAAGGTATCCATAATTTGAGGCATATCTAGAGGCATATCATTTCTGGGTCAGCTAGAGAAAAGTTTCTACTGGTAAACAGAATCTTTGGAAATACGAAAAAATAGTAATCAGTGTTCATAGTTGAGTTTTGAGACCAACTTTAAGGTCAATTTAGAGACAGATGGTCTAGAACTATCTGTGCATTATTATTCTTTTTTTGGATGTGTTATTGTTTGTCTTTCATTCTTAAAGAGGACCATGATATCAGGGAGGTGATGCTGTGACATGCAAGTGAATTGCATTTAAGTGAGGGAGAGCTGTGCAAAGTCACCAGGCTCATTTGCTCCTCTAAAGTCATCTGAGTCCAGTGGTGAGATATGGATCAGGACAACTGGAGATGGCCCAGGATGCAGTGGGAGACCTTGACCTTTTCAAGCTAAGGACTTTAACAGGTCTCAGTTTGACTGAGGCAAAGCCCATTTAGTGATTAAAGCTTAGTGTGTATTATGAGGATTCTATCACCTTGAAGTGATGTAGAGAAATAATCTACAGAGAAGTAATCCAAAAAAGTTAATACCTACTACCTGGGGTCACGTGAGTTTCATGTACTATTTGCTGAGTATCATTCAAAATTCTTTGAAGTTCATGAACGTTTGTTATAATGTCATCTGAATGATTAATGTAGGTGCATCAGGACTGATTAATAATGGTACAGGCTCCCCTTTGTGCAGCAGTTAAAATATTTGCTGCCATTCGATTTTCAATAGTCATAGGAGCCACAGAGTCAATTTCTGCTTATTAACTCAGCAATGGTGGGGCTGTGGTATGTTGAATGGCTGCAGATATATCCTGAGCAAACCTTTCATATTACTGTAGTCATTCCCAGGTTAGGAAGTAGAGTCCATAGAAAGTGATAACTTAAACCAATGTAATTGCCTACAGGATTACTACTGCCTCCCACATCATGTACACATCATCATGGGAAGGCCATTATTTCCTTTAAAATGTTGAGTTAAAGCACACTCAAAGAAAGACACATAATTGACATCTGGGATGGTGAAAGAAAAATTGCACTTTACTGAGTTTCCCACATTAATTTTGAATTTTCAGTTTTACCTTTTTTAACACAGAGAGTGAAATCTGGTATATGATGGGCCACAGCAAGCAGAGGGAATCTATATATCCCTTTTGTACCCACAACATCCCAACAGCATGACAAACACCAAAAACACAACAGGAATCAGTATAAATGGTAGCACTCTGGTCAGTAGCAAGGTGACAGATTTGATTGAGAGCAATGAGTTCAGCAGCTTGGGTACTCAAGTTAGAGGGCAATTAAGCTGCCCAAACTGTGTCATGAGACCACAGAGGCTCCAGTGTAATGCTCATGATCTTCCAGTAAGGAACAATCATCAATATAGAAAATGAAATATGGATTCTCAAGAGCCATCAGTAAGATCATTATGAGGCTTTTCAGCCAAGTCAGCAACTGAGGTACAGTCATGCAGACTCACCAGAGATAGACATCAGGGAACCATGTAGCAACATTGAGAATAGAATGCTTTCTTAAGTTTGGTCAGGGCAGTAAGATGTTCAGGATCAATTTGTAAAAGTTCAGTAATGTGATCTTTAATCAGAGTAACAAGGAATCTCACTGAATGCTAGAATCCAGTGCCAATAATATCCTGCTGCTCCAAGGAGGGCACATGCCTGCTTCTTAATCTTCAGAATCACAATTAATACCAAAGTTCTTCAGAGAGACCTTGAGAATGTCTTTGCATCACTTCTGATCTCCATGTAAATGCGTGCTTTATGTGAGTTCTTTACAAAATAGTCTTTTATGCAAACATATATTTGGCATTTGAACAACTTTGATGTGAAGACCTTATGACCCCTCTGATACTGACTATCTTCTTGACAGATCTTGATAGTGGGTGATGTAAGCAAAAGATCATCAACATTTTGGACTAGGACAGAATCTGTAAAAGTAATAAAAGCTAGATCTTGCTGTAAAATTTGGAGGAACAAATTTGGACTTTTGATATACCCTTGAAGCAAGTAAGTCCATATGCACCGTTTATTGTTCCAGGGGAAAGCAAACAGGTATTTGGAATCAGGGTGAATCAGAATACTAAAAAGTGCAGAACACAAATCTATCACAATAAAGCAGGTAGCATCACAAGAGATAGAAGAAACAACTGTAGCGACATTAAGTACTACAGGTTTTCTAGGTATGACATAAGCATTAACGACACATAAATCTTGTATAAAGTGATAAACAGGTCTACCATCAGGTCTAGTTTAGGTTTCTTGACTAGTAATATGGGAGTATTACAAGGAGATTTTCATATTACAATACCTTTGCTTCCCAAGAAAGTCAATAAAAGACACAATAGCTTCAATAGCTTCTTTAGATAAAGTGTATCGAGGCACAGATGGTGGTGGATCACCTTTAGTAGTAACAGTAACAGGAACAGTTAACTTTTGGGAGTCCTACAGTTAGAGGATCAAGTAGGCCATAAGGAATTGGGAATATCAGGAGGGTTATGGGGGCCTTCTCCACTATGGGTGTATGAGGACAAAATAGGGAACAATGAAGATGTTTCTTAATTAGAGGAATCATTGGTAAGGTCTAGTGATACCAGGAACAAAGTTGAGTCATTTGGTAAATGCAGAGTTAAAAGTATTATTGGAAGGCATGAGATATGGCCTCCAGTTTGCACAAAAGATCTCACCCTGATAGATTAACTATCTGGTTTCCATAAAAAGGAATGTTATTACTGACAGAGGACCTACAGTAACTTTTTGAAAGGACAGAAGATATATTTATTGGGGATCCCCCTCAGTTCCTACTGTGTTTATGACCCAACTGAGATACAAATAAAATTTTATTTCTCCCTTAAGACAGAATTAAAAGCTCTGGTATCTATGAGACAATCAAAAGAGGTACCCCCAACTTTAAGGGTAATCTTGGGTTCCCTTGTTTGGGGAGAGGCAAAGACAGGAATAACAGGGGCAAGGTCATCAAGTGCAAATGTGTTAGTCCTTGCACCTCCCCCACACCTTCATGTTACAGCATTTCCTTGTGGATGTCTTAAACCGTTCTCAATTTGTTTCCAGGACCTTGCAAACTCATTATCATTTGGTGGTCTCAAAAATATATTATTGTTATGCCCCTGGGGTCTAGTGAACTTTTGGACTCATTGATCTCATTTTTTCTTTAAGCAGTCCCAAGCAAGATGTCCTGGCTTATGACAATTAAAGCATTCTCTCAACTTGAATGGGTTTTTCAGTGTGTGCAAAGGGCCTGTAACCTGGGCAGTGGCTAGGAAGGATTGGGTTTCTGGGATTCTCCTTCTTCCTACCTGCCAAGTCTCTCCCATTATAAACATATTGGGCAAGAGCTCACCTATGTTCTTTTCCTGCCAACCAGGATATTGCTTGTGAAAATATTGCCTGTTTCTGACAGACTGATTGATAAAGGCTATATCTGTGATCCTTGCATCTTGAGGGTTAAGAGGATCTAACCCAGCAAAGCACTTAGTATTTTTGTATAACTTGTCATAGAAAGGCATGGGGGCTTTATTTTCTTTTTGGGTGGTCTCCTGGAACTTACTACAGTTATTTGGAATCGTGGAACAGAGTTTCACACCCCAAATTAACGAATCTCTAGCCTAAATCAGCAGAGCATAATGTGCATGATTATTAGAGTTCCAATTCACATCTTGTAAAGGCCAGTTAGGAAGAGCCCCCTGGACCTGTTGGTGCATTTCCTCTAGGAACTTTATTAAGTGTTTATATTATAGTCATTCTTTCTCCTAGGGGAAGCAAGGTTTCCATTAAGTTAATCACCTCCCCAGGTAGGATTGTAACCCCTAAATATGGCTTGAAATTGGATTATAACAGCAAGATCTTCAACAAATTTAGGAGTATCTTTTCTCCAAATAGAGAGGTCAGAAAGGCTGAAAAGTTAGTATTCTCTAACAGGGGCTAGGACCACCCTCTCTAGTCTGATACACCTTTTTGACAAGAAGTAAAATTCCAGTAGGCAGTTCTTCATTTGTGGTGTTGTGGAAGGAAGGGAGTAAGATAGAGGGGGAAAAGGAAGAGAAGGAGTAGATAAGACAGGTAGAGAATGTAAAGGTGATCAGAAGATGAGCTCAACTCAGACAGTTTCCCCACAATATCAGTAATTCATTCAATCTATGTGAAGTTTGGGAGATTGTTGAAAAAAAAAAAAAGCCTTGACTTTTTAAATATAGAATAGTCACAAGTTCCAAATATTGGCCAAAACAAATCACTTGAATCCCTAGCATTTTCAGACCGTGCCTTGCATAGCCTAATGGTTGTCTTCTTTGTAATCCCCAGTTGGATGGAGATTTTACCCCTTTTCCATGAAGTCAGAAATCTGCCCAAGAGAGATTCGGTAGGAATGCTCGTGCTTGACCCCATATCTCCTCTGGGCATCTCCAGCAAGGAATATCAGTCCATGGAACTCCCTTGAAAGAATTTCTCTGAGGATATCCTCATGTTAGAAATTCCCTAATGCCAGAAAGTATCTGAGAAGTTCCACTAAAGACATTCTGAAAATATCTGTCTATCCTTCAACGTGGGCCCTTTCCTACAGCTGATGCTCAATTACCCAGGAATTTGGTTTTTATTTAATTCTCTATTTTTTCTGAGTATAAGTTACAGCTTATCCCTTCCAAATCATGATTTTCCCCATCAAGGTTTTGATGTATCATGGGTTAGCACAAGAAATTAAAGGAGAATTTGGGGGGAGTTTTACAGAAGTCACAGATGACACACAAACACCAGCAGATGATACAAAAAGTTTAGAAACTTGGGGCGGCTAGGTGGCGCAGTGAGTAGAGTGCCGACCCTGGAGTCAGAAGGACCTGAGTTCAGATCCAGCCTCAGACACTTAACACACACAAACAAAAAAAACCTAGCCATGTGACCTTGGGCAAGTTACTTAACCCCAATTGGCCTCCAAAAAGCAAAAAAAAAAATAGTTTAGAAACTCAGAAATGCATAAAATATATGCTTAGTATTATATAATATCAACATGTTTTATTCTTTAATACCATAATAATTCAGACTTCTCTGGTTTAAAGGGAGGGCCAAAAATTTTTACGTGTATTTTCCAGATAATGGGAGGGGTGGGGCACCATTCCCTTAACCTCCACAATGTGGAAGAGGTAACTGCACAGTTCTGAATCTGAAGACTCTTAAGTGGGTTTTGTTTTGTTTTTAACATTATAGTATGTATTGGTCTAGAGTCTTAAGTTACTTCCTAAGTAGAGGTGATCCTCTCCCACTTCTAGGAGGGATTCTCTTACTTGTAAGCTCTCCTTAATTTAAAAGGAGCAATCATATTTGCAGTAGTCCAGGGATCAGGAACCTGCGGCCTTGAGGCCACATTTAGCCTTCTAGGGCCTTGAGTATGGTCTTTTGATTGAGTCCAAGTTTTATAAAACAAACCCTTTTATTAAGGGGATTTGTCTAGTGAAGTTTGGATGCAAATGGCCATACTTGAGGACCTAGAGGGTCACATGTGGCCTTGAGGACACAAGTTCCCCACCCCTGCAGCTAGTCTCTCTTCTAGTTGTCTAAGGGATTACTCTATATGAGACAAAAACTTTTCCAATCTTTTGGGGCTCTCCCATTCAAAAGATACTAGAGCTGCTTTGGGAGGCTTTAATTTGACCATTTCTAGGAACTTTCAGTCAAACCCCAAACTCCCCTCCTAGTCTCTTCTAGTTTTCTAGAGTTTAGGAATTAGGAGCCCCTGTTTGAAGAGTCATATGGTTCAACCTCCTTTGATCTGGTTTTTCTGGCCTAATGGATGTGGTAACCATGATCCCTTTGTGGCCACACCAGTTTTCCATATCCTGGGGCAGAGATACCTCAAGAAGTTTTAGTCAAAGACTCCAACTCATAAATCCAAAGAAGACTACCAGTGGTCTTAATAGGTGTTCCCCACAGGTCTTGACTTATGGAGCTAGAAAAGATCTATAGCTCTAAAAGGTATTTTCTCCTGACAGTTCAAGGTGCTCCAACTGGCAGCTCTTACTTTCAACATTACAACCATTGCTATCCACTCATAACAACCTTAGGGTGGCTGCCACCAATGTGAGTTCCTGAGCACCAATTTATAGAGTGTGGGAGATTCTGGCTGGGTGCCAACCAGCGGGCTAAGTGCAAGTCCTGGTACCCCAGTTTATGACCCTAAGGACTACAATGTAGTGCTTTTTATACACAGAGAGACCTAGAAACAAGGTCCAAAATAAAAGACAGGTTTCAATTTGGAAAGACAGGGTTTAGATCAATTTAAAATCAACTTTATACTTTAAAGCTACTGCATTATACTTATAAGATTATAAGATTATTATTATATTATTATATATATACATTATAAGATTCTAAAGGAAAATTGAAACTAAAGTAAAAAAAAAAGCAAGTTTTGTTGCTAGCCCTAGTTGGCTAGCCTCCTAGACTTCACTGGCTGGCTTCCTGGCCTTGTGGTCAGCTAGGGGACTCTCAGCTAGCAGAAAAGGGGAAGTGATACAAAGTTAGCTAAATACTCAGTTTTTACAGCCCCTTTTTTCCAGGAGAAGAAAAAAAATCAATTTTGTGCATATTTTAAAAATTCAAAGGTTTTTTTTTAGAAGTTTCAGTTTTTCTTCTAAATTTTTAAAATTCATTTGACTTCTCTAGAGTTCATCTAATTAAAAGTGTTTAATATAGAAACATTGAACTTAATTTGTAAATGGTTTGTAGTCCCTTTTTCAGATGAATTAGGAATGCAGTTCAAAATGAAAGTTCAAAAAGATCATTAATTTAGAACTGCAGTTTGAAAAGGCTTACCTATAGAGCTCAGAGAATTTGGGTGCAAAGGACAAGTGGAGTCCAACTTCCTCATGACAGTCAATGGAAAGAAAATATTATCCAGAGGACACTTCCCCGTAGGTCCCCGAGGCGGTGACTTAAGGGGGTAGGGTATCTGTACCTTGCCATCCTACCTGACTCGCCAAATACAGGAGCCACAAAATTTCAATCCAAAACAAAATGCAACCGAGGCAAAGCTCCAACAATGATTAATTTATCAGGGACACTAGTTGTCTCTAAGTAACTGGATATTGGACCTTCCTCTAAATCAAAGACTCCAGTGCTCAGAGGTTTTATAGACCTCAAATCCTTGGGAAGTTTCTTCAGAAGTGGGGGTAAATGATTGGCTAGTTTTCAGAAGTGGGGAGAGCTCCTATTATTGGTTAGGGGCAATATCCATCAATCACAATTACTTTGTCAGCAACCCTTTCTCAGGTCAACTACAGGTCATTTAAGCAGGGACTTTCCATATACCAAACACTAGTGTTTGGCCAATAGTATCCTAAAGAACCAAGGAAGTTATGGGTTTCAAACATAGGTCACTTAATGAGAGGAAGTAGTGATTCAAAGAGGTGATGTTGCTAATGCAACAAGTTCTTAACACAAGTTAATACATACCCTTATAACAGGCCTAACATATAGCATGAAACTCTTATAAATTAAATACAATTGGGGTAGCTAGGTGGCACAGTGAGTAGAGCATCGGCCCTGGAGTCAGAAGGACCTGAGTTCGGTTTGGGCCTCAGACACAACGCACACACAAACAAAAACCTAGCCATGTGACCTTGGGCAAGTTACTTAACCCCAATTGCCCTCCAAAAAGCAAAAAAACCAAATTAATTAATTAAATAAATAAATACAATTAATAATAATCATCAATATATAGTAGACTAATAATTCTTATCCTAACAACATTAACAGAACTAACTCAAACTTAATTCTATTATGTTTGTAAATCATTGATACCTGTTAAATAACAATGAACTGAATGAATATTGATTAAATCAAGCAGGGGAATCAAAATTATCTTAACAAGATATTGCCAGATAAATCATATTAAAAGATGTGCGCTTACAGGTTTGGTTTTGTTTTTAGTTAGAATGTAAGCTCCAACAGGGATTGTGGCTGGCACACAGAACACTCTTATTAAAAAACTGTTGACTGATTAACTAAATAACCCTATAGACTTATGAATTATTGGCTTAATGGTGGAAAAAAGGATCACAGTCTCAATTGTTATAAGCACATCCTTAACCAGCTCCTTCGAGCACTGGATTTGGAATCACAGGACCTAAATTAAAATGTTCATTTGCCTACTTGTGACTGTGGGCAGGCCATTTTTGCTTTATGGATCTCAATTCCATCATGTAAATTGAGAGAGCTGAAGAACAAGAGAGGTAGAGAAGCTGGAGCAGCAGTCTCTTTGTGTTTGTCCTTCCTTCTGGAAGAGGACCATGACATTAGGGAAATGATGACATGACTTGCAGTTGAGTTTGATTTGAGTGAGGGAGGCAAGGTCACCAGCCTCACTTTCTCCTCCAGAGTCATCTGAGCCCAGTGGCCAGACATTCATCAGGATGACTGGAGATGGCCCAGGATGCATTGGGAGACCCTGGCCCTTTTAGGCTAAGGTCTTTCAGGATTCTCACTTTTGAATGAGGTAACACCCATTCAGTAGATAGGTCTCTTTAAGAAGTTAATTAAGGGATGGCCCCCTTTAATTAAAAAAAAAATCAAACTGGGAGGGTAAGATCCTCAGGGTTTCTGGCCAAAAGAGAAACAGTTACTATTTAGTATTTACATTCATTCTGTGCTAGGAGGGTGGGTACTTATTGTCTGATCTAAGAGTTCCAGAGTGAAATGGGTTTAAGGCTTGGTCTTTTGAGAAAGAAATCTAGCCAGCAAACCCTAAGTTACTGAGGCAGTTCTCAGCCATGGAAATGTACCTTCCTTTGGGAAGGTGAGGTGAGAAGTGTCCTTCTAAATCAAATTCTATGATCCTTATCTGATTTCTTATAAAGATAGACTTATTTCTCCTAGGACTTGGGTAAGATAACTTTCAAGACTAATATATAAATATGCCTAATGAACTCTTAATTACTAAGGTGAATCATTCACTTTGTACATTATTTATATCTCCATCTCTAATCTTCCTTTCCCATTTCACTTTTTGCCTTATATTGGCATATTTCACTAGTTAGTAATTCTACCAGAAACTAGGAGGGCAATGTCATATAAATGACAGAATCATCTCAGAGTTAGAGGGGACCTTGCAACCATCCAGTCCAGTCTGTACCTGCTCAGGAATTCAATAAGTGCCTGTCCGGCCTATTTGAAGATTTCCAAAGAAGTAAACTCCCTGAGCCACCCTTTCCTGTTTATGTACAATATTAACTCTTAGGATTACATTAAGTCAAAATCTGCTTTACTTCTAAATCTGCCCTCTGAGGCCATGCATAGCAAGTCTAATCCCTCTTCTATGAGTCAATCTTTCAGATACTTAAAGACAACAATCATGTTCCTCTTAAACCTTCTCTTCTCCAGGCTAAGTATTCATAGTTGCTTCTATTTATCCCCATGGGCATGGTTTATAGCTCCCTTAACATCTATTTTGCTTGTCAAAGTCTTTCCTAAAATGCAATTCCCAGAAATAAACACAATACTTAAGATATGATATGACCAGTGCAAAATACTGGAAAAAATATTACTGCTGTTGTTCAGAAGGCTACACTTCTACTTTGCCCTCATTATTAGCCTTTTTGACTGTCATGTAATACTTTTTCATTCATATTGGGTTTACAATTCACTAAAACTAGGAAATCTTCACATGAGCTGTAGTCTAGAAAATCCTCCTTCATTCCTTACTTGCTCAGTCTTAAATTAAATCTGAGAATATGATTTTACATTTACTCTGAGTTCTAACTTAAATAGTTCTCCATTACCTTTTTGGATCGTGACTCAGTCATCTAATATATTGTTTATTCATCCTAGCTTCATGGGAAATTCTGAAAATTTGATAAGTATGTTATTAAGGACAAGGTCCACGACAGTTCTCTGGATTATTTCACTGAGGACTTCCCTTCAACTTGACATTAACCCATTATCGATGACTCTTTGGATACAGTCATTCAACTAGTTCTGAATCCACTAAGTTACTATCAGTTAGCCCATATCACCAAATTTACTGCAAAAGTAGTAACTATGATGTAGCGGCAAGCACCCCAATATCCCCAGGGTGACTGCCAACACAGGTTCTTAGATCTGCTTTTCAAAAGGAAAGCAACTCAAAATGGGTTAACAAGCTTACTTTAATCAAACAAACATACATTACCTAGTTCAGGGGGAAAAGGTCAGCACCCAAACTTCAGAGTTACAGAACTTACAGATCAAACAGACAGGCTTCCAAACTGTCCAACCATTATATCAATACCAAATCACAGTTACCAGAGAGGGAAGCATCAACATCTGGGTTTTCAAAGCCGGGGGCTCTCAACAACGGCTTCCCAGAGTCTCATCTGGTCAAATCACACAACACTTCTCAAAGTGAGCCCCAAAACAAAGCCTCTCCTCAGGGTTTATATAGTCTTCTCCTAGCTCAGAGATTGTAACAACCTCCTTGACCCACTGCCCAATGACAAAGTATCAAGGTGTGGGCTTCCCTGAAAAACAAGCCTCCCACCACAGGCTCCAGGTGCACTTAAGCTAGGGGCAGGGAAGATCTTTAAATCTGCATTTCCATTACATATGATAAAGATTTGGTGGAATAAAAAATTAAAATAAATGGGTAAAAAGATTTTTGGACCATTTAGATCAGAGTTGTTAAATACATAGCTGCATGCAGCCCACAACACTCCCAAGTGAAGCTCAAATCAGACTAAAACATAATTGGGAAATATTTAACAAAAGGAATAAAACTACAATAAAAACATAGATAATGATATAAATAAAAACCAACCTGCAGAAATCCTAATGGATATATGGCTTAGTGACCCTCATTTCTAGTTGAGTTTGATACCACTGATCTATATTACCCTGAAGATATTAAAAGCAATAGTAAGAGAGGTCTTCTAAAACATTTCCCAACTTTCTAATCCCCCTTCAAATCTCCTAAATCACTCTCAGCTGAGAACCTTACCTCATTCTTCATGGAAAAAAAGGTCATTTGCCAAGAGCTCCCTCTTCTTCCTACCTCCTTAACTCGTATCACTCAAATATCTTCTCCTGATTTCTCCTTTACTCTGTTTCACATAGAGAAGTGGCCCTCCTCATTGACAAGGCAAAACTCTCCACATGCACATATAGTTCCATCCCAACTTCTCCAGCAGACTGCCCCCCTCTAATCTTCATTTGTCTCACATCTACTGGCTACTTCCCTGTTTCCCATATCTTCCTCATCCTTAATCTGGCAATTAAACTCATCCTTAAACTCACTTGATCCAACCATCCCCAGTATTATTCTGTATCTCTCCCTGCCATCCTAGACTTACTCTAATTTCAGTATCTTCTAAACCCTCTCCGAACTGGCTTCCAACCTCACCACTCAATTGAAACTTTTCCCAAAATTACCAATGATGTCTTAATTGTCAAATCAAATAGCCTTTTCTCAATCTTTATTCTTTTTTTTAAACTTCTTTGCAAAATTTCACACAGTGGATTCCTTTCTTCTATGTCTGGTATTTGACACAGGTTTTCATGATACCACCCTATCTTGGTTTTTCTTCTACCTATATGATTCATCCTTCTCAGTCTCCTTTGCTAGATCCACCTTTAGGTCATACCCACTAACTGTGGCTATACCCCAATGGTACAGTGGCACAATGGATAGGGCATCGGGCCTGAAGCCAGGAAGACATCTTCCTGAATTCAAATCTGGCTTCAGAAATTTACTAGCCATGTGACCTTGGGTAAATCCCTTAACCCTATTTACTTCAATTTCCTCATCTATAAAATGAGCTGGAGAAGGAAATAACAAACTACTTCAATATCTTTGTCAAGAAAACCCCAAAACACTTAGGAGCAGAGTTAAAATAAGGAAAAGCCAAACTAGAGGAATGTCTGAAGGGAAGAGCTGGAAAAGAAGTGGTTCTATCCACATGAAGCTGGGGAAGCATGAAAAAAAAAGGGGCAGCGGCAAGTTATCTTCTTCAGTTAAATGCCCTGTTATTCTAACCCCCAGCTCCTGATAGGATAGGATCACAAAGCCATTTGTTTCAAAGAAAACTTAGAGGCCATCTAGTACAATTCCATCACGTTAGAGGCAAGGAACTGAGGCCCAAAGAGATTAAGTGGCTTGCCAATAAGTCATAGAGGTAATGAGTTGTAAAGCTGAACTGTAACCCAGGTCCTCTGATTCCATATCCTACACTTTTTCCACTGTGCCACACTAATAGAATTTAAGCCCCTTGAGGACAGGGAACTGTTTTGTTGTTGTTGTTTTTTGTTTGTTTTGCCTCTATATCTTTAGGACACAGGACAGTGTCTGGCATGCAGGATAGCACTTAGTAAAATTGATTATATATATTTAACAAGAATGTTGGGATCATTGCCATGAGAAGAAATTGACTGGATGACTAGCGACCATATTTTGTTCTTCACCATTCTAAGACATTATCCAAACTCTTTGTATTATTTTGTCCAGTCAGTTCAATTGACCAGGAAAACCTAAAAACACTGATCTGAGACTGTTCTTGTAAGTAAAACAAAAAAAAAATTTTTTACAAGGATTCAAAGAAAGCCAATTCAATAAACATTTAAGTGCCTCTTACATGCCAGGTACTATGCTAGACACTGGGGCTCAAAGATGAAAAATGACATAATCCTGGTTGACTAGGGAAATGCATTAGCTGGAACTTACCTAAGATTTATCAAGACATTTGATGAAGTATCTCATGCTATTCTTGTGAAGAAGGTGGAGAGTTATCAGCTTCAAAAGAGAAGAGTTAGGTGAATCTAGAACTGATTGAATGGTTGGACTCTAAGCTGTGATTAATGATCTGATGTCATTTTGAAAGGAGATCTCCACTAGAGGGCCTCAGGAATCTGTACTTTGTTCTGTACTGTTTTGACATTTTTATCAATGCCTTGGATAAAGATATAGATAGATGGGCATCCTTATCAAATCTGTAGATGGTTAGATGGTTCAAAGCTGGGAAGAAGAACACATGATTTGAGAGAGTCAAGATCTGAAACGATCTTGAGAGCAAAAAGCTAGGTCAAGTTCAATAAGATTAAATTTAATAAGGATCTATGTAAAGTTTTATAGCTGGGTAAAAAAAAAAATACTTAGCACAGTATACTGATATATAGTAGGCACTTAATAAATATCTGACTGAAGGGAATGGCTTGGTTCAACAGCGTTTTGTCTGAAAATTGTCTCCAGCTGCCAGCTCAACACTAGTCAACAGTGTAACATAGCAGTCAAAAAAGCTAGAACCATTTTGGGCTGTATCAAGAGAGGCATAGCTTTGAGGGATGAGATGACTGTCCCACTGTATTCTGTCTGCTCTGCTTAAACCATATTTGGAGTATTGTAATGGAAATGCAGATTTAAAGATCTTCCCTGCCCCTAGGTTAAGTGTACCTGGAGCCTGTGGTGGGAGGCTTGTTTTTCAGGAAAGCCCACACCTTGACACTTTGTGATTGGGCAGTGGATCAAGAAGGTTGTTACATTCTCTGAGCCAGGAGAACGCTATATAAACCCTGTTGTGTGATTTAACCAGATGAGACTTTGGTCAGCCGTTGAGAGCCACCCCCCCCACCCCGGGCTTTGAATACCCAGATGTTGATGCTTCCCTCTCTGGTAACTGTGATTTTGGTATTGATAATGGTTGGACAGTTTGGAAGCCTGTCTGTTTGATCTGTCTGTATACTCTGAAGTTCGGGATGCTGACCTTTTCCCCCTGAACTAGGTAATATATGTTTGATTGATTAAAGTGAGCTTGTTAACCGATTTTGATTTGCTTTCCTTTTGAAAAGCAGATCTAAGAACCTGTGTTGGCAGACACCCTGGGGATGTTGGGGTGCTTGCTGCTACAAGTATCCTGTTCAGTTCTAAACCCCACAGTTTAGGAAGGCCAGTGACCATCTGTAGAACATCTAAAGGAAGGCAATCAGAATAGGGAAGGTCCTTGAGAGTTCATACCACATTTGTGCTGTCTGAAGGAACTGTGCACTCTTCTCTTTCCAGAATTACCAATACTCTCTTAATTGCCAAATCTGATGGTCTTTTCTCAGTCTTTCTCATACTTCTTGACCTCCCTGCCAGATCTGACACTGGTGACCACCCTCTCTTCTTTCTCTGAGACGCCGTGACGCTGCTTTCTCCTGGTCCTCCTCTCAGGTATTTAATTACTTCTCCTCAGGCTCTTTGGCTAGCTTATCATTCATGTCACACTCTTCCCTTCTCCGTCCTCTCTTCACACTACCTACTACTAAAAAAAAAACTCTATGAGTGTTCATTAAGATTCTGCCCTGGTCCCTCTTCCCTTCCTAGACGCGCGCTCTCTCTCTCTCTCTCTCTCTCTCTCTCTCTCTCTCTCTCTCTCTCTCTCTCATCTCATCCCAATACAGATGACACACATATCTATGTACTAGTTGTATTCTCCATCCCAAATAAACTCTGGACATGAAATGGAAAAGATAGCAGAATGGTTTGGGCAGCAGAATCCAACAATGTGCTGTTTATAAGAAACATACTTGAAACAAAAAGACTGAATGCCACCAACTCCCAATTCAGTGTTCCACACACCAACCGGCTGCCTCACATTTTCCAAGGCCTCTAACTGAAACTTGATAATTATGAAGTGTTTTATTTCAGTCAAGTAAAGAAGACAACTCTTAAAAATGTGCTCTCTTGATTTCAAGGGAAAGTACTACATAAACCTATAAAATAAATACATTACCAATGAGAAATGATGGAAATAAGTGTCAAGGGAATTGAAGAAATTTTGGCTAAGAAGCACTCAATAAAAAATGATGTATAACTTCCTCATCCTTTTCCATGCTACGGAGAAAGTGCTATTGATGATGCCTGTCAAAAGCAGAACCACTGCTAAGAATAATTTCTTGTGTTTCATAGAGTAAAACATATATGCGTTGGATAGACTAGACCAGATGTCAGAAGGATATGATGCCATAAGGAAAACCTTGGTTTTATAAAGTTTCATCAAGTAATCCAAACAGCATACTAGAAAAAAAAAATTTTGACATTTAAGGATTTCCAGAAACTATAGTTTTGTCCAGCTTTGGGTGTGAATTTCTTCACTTGCCTTATGCTATGAGCAATTACAATGCGTAAGATCAATAGGCATGGTTTTTATAGGAACATTTAATTAATTTTTTTTCAAAATCCCTAGTTAGGGATTCCAAATCTCTTCTAATATAAATGCATGTTATTTGCATCAAAGCTATAATAAACTGACGCTTGTACAGACAGTCAATAAACATTTATTAAGAGTTTACTGGGTGTCAGGCATTATGCTAAGTAATGTGGCTGGGGGGGGGGGGGTGGAGCGGGAAATAGGCAAAAGAAAATTCCTGCCCTCAAAGAGATCACAATCTAATGAGGAGATGTGCAGCTATAAAAAGGATGAATAGGAAATAATCATAAGAAGTAAAGGGCTAAAAGTAAAAAAGACTGGAAAAAGGTTTCCTGTAGAAGATGGGATTTTAGTGGGGAAATGAAGGAATCCAAAAAAGCCTATTGGTGATGGGGAGGGAGGGCATTTCAGGATTGAAGGATAATCCGAGAAAATGTCCAAAACTGAGAGATGGAGCATCTTGTTTGAAAACAGCAGGGAGACCAGTGTCACTTGATCAAGGACTATGAGTCAGGGAGTAAGGTGTAAGAAGACTGGAAAATTTAAGAAGAGGGCATACTAGGTTATGAAGGGCTTTGAATGACAAATATGGGATTTTATGTTTAATCCTGGAGGCAATAGGGAACTACTAGAGTCTCTTGAGTAGAGACTATGTAATACTATAGAGAGTAGGTAATATGGTTGGACCTGAACCTTGGGAAAAGCACTTTGTTAGCTGAATGGAGGCTGAATTGGAAAGAGGAAAGACTTAAGGCAGGCAGACCCACCAGCAGATTACTATAATAGTTCATGAATGAGGTGATGAGGGCATGTACCCAAGTGGCAGCTATATCAGAGAAGGGACCCATTCAAGAGATATTGTAAACTTGACATCCACAGGCATTGGCAACAGATTGTATATAAGGGGTGAAAGATCGTGAAGAGTTGAGGATGATACCCAGGTTGTGAATCTGAGGCACTGGGAGGATGGTATTACCCTCCACAGTGACAGGGAAGCTGGGGGAGGGGCAGATGAGACAGAAGGATAATGAGTTCAGTATTGTTTTGAATTTAAGATGTTTACTGAACATCTAATTCAAGATGTCTGAAAAGCAGTTGGAGATGCAAGACTGGAGGTCAGCAGAAAAGTTTGGGAAGAATAGGTAGATATGAAAGTCATCACTTTGCAAAATACCTTATATAAATGTGGCAGGCTCATTTTGATGAGTCCTTCCCATTAATTTGATGTGATTATAGGGTATAGATCTTAGTCTGTAGGGGGCACCTCCCAAGGAGCTGGGCATCCTCTCTAGCCTCCTTGCATAGGAAACTTTACTCTGATAGGTACCCAATGACTAGAGACACCTCTTTATTGATGGCTGAGAAACAGACTAATGACTGATGGTCCTTTGCATCCTGTGAAGTTTCTAGGATGGAAAAAAATCAACAGCTGACCTATAACCAATATACATATACACTGAATGATTAATAAGTCATTTGTTAAACATTTACTATGGGCTAGGCACTGTGCTATGAGCTTTGGATACAATTACAAGCAAGACAGACGCTGACCTCAATTGGGGAGCTAGAGAGAGGTGTGAACATCTGTAGCAGCATGGTTTGGAAATAGTAATGAAAAATACTTGTGTAGAAAGGATGGTGCAACCCACTTTTGTTAAACAAGATCTAATTCAAGACTTCTCTTGCAGATTTTTCTAGATTAATCTAGTCAGGCTTCAAGGATGGGGACTGGTTTATGAAAGCCCAGAACCCTTAGGAGGCCCTGAGCCAGTTTATATATCTCATTTGATACTCAAAACCTTTTAAGGAAAGTTCTTGTCAGCCCCATTTCACATATAGGGAAATTGGGTTAAAAAAGATAAAGTGACTTGCCCCTGATTGCACAGAAGGCAAGTGTCAAGCATCAGAATTTGAACCCAAATCTTAGGACTATAAATCCAGAGCTAAAAAAGATCTTAGAGATCATTTTGTCTAACCCCCTCACTTTGTAAATGAATAAAATGAAGCCCATGGAGGTTAAGTGACTTGCCCAAGGTCACACAGAGATTAAATGACTCCAGAGTCTTTTTTTCCACTGTACTATACTCTTCTTCCTAATTCTGCCTCCACCTCTGTCCCCCGGATCATGCTGCCTCACATTAATACTTCCTGAATAACAGTATAATCCAATTCACAAGTCCCATAGTCATCCACCAATGCTACATTGGAACTGTTAGTAAAACTTTGCGGCAGAAAACAAGCCTAAAGTTAAAAGTCTTAATTTTGTAACTTTTAAATCTAAATAGGGGTACCATTATAAGACTGAACTGTATGACCTTTATTAGGCTCACATAAAACCTTGAAATTAGCCCGCTCTTTAGAAGCTTAAGCAAAGAAAAGGAAAAATGGCTTTTACATTGGAGGCAAAGGGACTATGCTTTGCTAATTCTTTTGCCAGTAACTGGGAGTACAGAAAAAGAACCCACACAATTATTATTGGTTATACTGATTCTACATATTAATTAGTTCTAAAGTTCTAAAGTCACCTTTCCTCTTTAAGAAAGATAATTAACTAACTTAGATCACCTCAGAAGGCATTTACTAAGTATTCTACTGTTTAGGAATATAGGAAAACTTCTTTTTTGCTAGTATTGTCCAGTCTAAGTGACCTTTGATATTTTTGCCCAGATAATAAAATACCCATTATTGTCATTAATCAAAGGATCTCCCCATTCCTGTATAACCTTTCAGTATTGGTTTTATGACCTTTGATTATTTTAAGAACACAAGCATGATATAAAAATGTACCTTGACATAAAAAAAGAAAAAATTCTGTAATACACACATATCACAGTATTCAGAACATGTCCATCAATATTCAGCCAGCCTTTCCCCTGTCACATTTAGAGAAAATTACTGGAAAATCACTTATTTTCAAAGCTCTTCCTGATGTTGGTCTGAGTTCAGGCACATTAACAATCCCTATTTCATGAAAACTTGCATCAAGGGAAATGGAAATTATTTTCTTCTGGGAACTCTGGCTGTGTCACTGTTAAGTCATACTATTAAAATGTCTGCATATTGGTGGGTCTTGGAGAGCCACAAATTCCATCTCTTGAAGTCTCTCCTACTCCTCCAACTGGATATTTGCCCTTAAATCGTGCAAATCCCTCAATCCAGGTGCAACACGAACTACCCTCTGCAGGAAAGGGATTAAAGAGAAATATCAGATTTCCTCAACATTTCAACTGGAAGCTTGGAAATTACTGTGTTGTTGTCTCCCTGTGTGGATTATGTAATGGCAAAACCATATTGACCTCCCAAACAAGACAGTTTGCCGGCTCTTTAACAGATGTGCATGATACATATGATTTAGTGAAAAGGAAACCCATTATGGGCTGATCCATTTATAATGAAGTCATGTCTCCAAAATGACCACAGACAACTTACCTTGTTATACTAAAATTCTTACAAAATTGAAGACCATATAAAGAAACGTGTTATTTGATTTTTTGGTTGTAGAGGTCTACTATTTCTCCTGAATATTTCACTTACAGAGAGATTCAAATGAAATTAACTAAGGAGAATTCACAAAGCTATTATACTGACCACCTAAATTTAGAAATCTTTGGTCTAATGACAAGCATACAATAGCTGACACATCAAACTAAGCAGCCTCACAATAGGAACAAAAGATTGCCATCCAACAAGGCTGTGGAATGCAATGTTCTTGGTAGTCAAATATTTTGTTTAGGAAACAGCAATTTATATGTAACTGGCCAATGAGAGTCCAGTCCTACAAGCATACTCAGAGGACAAAAACGGATGCTTAGTGAGCCTCCTTCCGGGTGTGTGTAATAGAAAAGCTTTGCTCCCAACTCATATAATGTGCAGTTATTCAGTAGTTATCTTCTATCAGCAAAATAAATAGTGAGGAAAACCTGGGAGCAACTAGGTTTCTTTTTTCCTCACTTGCTTCTGAGTGATCAGTCATGATACAGGTAGCTCTTAAAAAGTGACAGTCAGTTCTAAGGAAAGATAGTCAAGAAGAGAGTAAGCCATGGAAGAAGAACCCAGCTCTTGAGGAAACTTTTAAGGACTTGCTCTTCACCCTTCTGTGCCTCTTACAGAAAGAAGGATTTGGGGGAAAGGAAAGAGAAATTCCTCTTCCTTCTTGTCAACACTGGCAACGATATCTGCAAAAGAAGCCATGGCTATAGAAGAATAATGGAGTCATCAATAGAAGGGAGTTGAAAGGGAGGGCAGATTCTAAAGGGAAGACATTAAATTCATTTTGGACATGTTTAATTTGAGGTGACAGATGGCTATCTGGGTGGAACTGTCCAAAAGGTAACAACCCATGTGGATATGGAACTCAATCCTCCTTCCACAAAGGAGGAAATAAACTGAAGCTATGTGCCCTGAGCCCTACAAAAACAACACAACTCAGGGGCAGCTAGGTGGAGCAGCAAGTAAGAGTGCAGGCCCTGGAGTCAGGAGGACCCGGGATTGGTTCAGGCCTCAGAAAATTAGCACCCACACATAATAAATAACTAGCCATATAACCTTGAGCAAGTTACTTAACCCCAATTGCTTTAAAAAAAAAAAACACAACAATAGCAACTCAAATGACTTAGCAAATGAGGAACTTCAATCATTTGTTCTTACTTGGATGGAGCACTTTCACCTAAAATCTCAGCCCAGACCCTTCCTCATCCTGAATCCCTATGCCACCCCTGAATCTCTGTGGAAAAGTAGAGTTGAGAGGCAAGGTCCTTTGTGCCTAATAGATTTGTTTGGTTTTTTTTTTTTTAAACTATATTGGGGAATCTCTAGGGCCCTAAAGGTTTCCAGGAGTAGAAATAGATGTGGTCTTACTTCTCTCCACCCCCCAAAAAGGGTAAAGAAGACAGCATAGTGAAATTGAAAGAATATAGGATTTGGAGTCAGAAGCCCTGGGTCTTAATCTTCTCTCTGTCATTTTATAATCAGCATCATCACTTGCATTTGTATGGCAAAGCACTTTACAAATATCTCACTTTATCCTCAAAATCCTGGGAGGTAGATGCTCTTATTCTCCCCATTTTACAGATGAGGAAACTGAAATAAAGGTGAAGTAATTTGTTTGGAGTCACCCAGCTATAGTGTCTGAGGCTGGATTTGAACCAGGTTTTTCTAACTCCAGAGGCAGTGAGGTAGGTGGCAAAGTGCACAGGGCACCAGGCCTGAAGTCAGGAAGATTCTAACTTCCCGAGTTCAAATCTGGCCTCAGACCCTTATAGTTATGTGACCCTGGACAAGACACTTACCCCTTTTGCCTCAGTTTCCTCATCTGTGAAATGAGCTTAAGAAGGAAATAGCAAACCACTCCAATATCTTTGCCAAGAAAACCTCAAATGGAGTCATGAAGAGTTGGACGTCACTGAAAAATGAATGAAACAACTTTTTGACTCCAGGTTCAGACTTTTCTCACTGTAAGTCCTTTCATCTCTATGAGGCCATAGAGATCAGTAATAATATTATAATAACTAACATTTATATAGCACTTAGCATGTGTCAGGCACTGCTCTGGAGCAACAATCCTGAGAGGGAGGGGCTATTATTACCCCCTATTTTACAGATGGGCAAACAGAGGTGAAATGATTTGCCCAGGGTCACACAGCTAATGTCCAAGGTCAGATTTGAACTATAGTCTTCCTGACTCCAGTTGATCTATCCACTCCCTGTGCCACCAAGCTGCCCTGTAAATGAGGGGACTCGACTCAATGATCTCTAAGGCTTACTCCAGCTCCAATGAACCTGGGATTGAAGGAAGAGAGCCAGTAAGAAATTTCCTTAAGTGAAAAATTGATCATTTGAGGGCAATAGAACATGTGTGCTATATCCCTATGTTGTATGATTCACCTAAATGATCCATTAAATTATATTGGTCATATAGTATCTGTGGCTTATTTCTATTCACAAGATCTTGAAACCAGATCTTACTTGGATCTCAAAGAAGGTGAAATTGTCTAGGGCTGTGACCTGAAAGTGCTGAGGTAGGTCACTCCCCTACAGGTGAAGAGGCTGCAAAGCAGCTGAAGACCAGCAGATGGTAGCAGAAAGCAGCTCAGAGGACGTACCCAGCAAAAAAGACTTTAGGGAGAGACCAACATTAAACAGCGAGGCAGAAATAACACAACAGAAAGAGATGTTTCTAGTGACAAGGGCATCACTAAAAGATGTCAATGACAAGGCAGGGAGCCAGCAACAGTGCTGGAGGCAGAAAAGGATTCTAGCAGGAATGCTGCTTTTGCAGTTTAAGTTGTCTGCCTAGGCATTTTCCCCCAATAATGTGCCTCCCTTTGCCATATACATGGAAGAATGTGAATCTTTTTTTTTCACTTATTTTATGAATTATCCAGGTTCCTCTGTAAATCTCTCAAAGAGGATGCACCCAAAATGGTCTTTCTCTCTTCACATTATGTGGGTACCAAAGCAGCAAGAAGGCTGCCCATTATCCCTCACTCTCTCTACATGATGAAATCACCTCCATTCTCTGATCACACACCTATTTGATGATCTTTTATGTCACTTTTGTGCCTGTCTGTTGCATGCTACAAAATGTATCTTCCTGAAATATCATTTTCATCATTTCAAGGCTGAAATCTGCTCAAAAACCTATTGTGGCTCCCTGTTGCCTAGAGGAGAACATTCAAAATCTTTTATGTAACTTTCAAAACCACCTGTAATGAGGCGGCTAGGTGGCTCAGTGAATAGAGCACTGGTCAGTGCGCTGAAGTCAGGAGTATCTGAGTTCAAATCCAGCCTCAGACACTTAATACTTACTAGCCGTGTGACCTTGGGCAAGTCACTTTAACCTGCCCTGCCTTCCCCCCTCCAAAAAGCAAACAAAAAAACAAAAACAAAAAACCTTCTGTAATACTTCCCCAACCTGCCAATCTTATCTCCCACTACTGCCCTGCTACCACTCTAGGCAAGATATGCTGAACTCTCAATATAATTTTCATTTTGTCACCTCAACACCATCATTCACACTGTTCTCCCTATGTAGAATAGCATCCCCTCCCCTATGTGCATTTACAGATACAAAGTGAATAACATGCATATTTCTAAATAACTATGTTAATAGAAAAAAAAGCAATAAAATGCAGAAAAAATAATGAAGAAAATGCACAAAAGGAGGCATGGAGAGAAATTATTTCTTTAACCATCTTATTAGAGTTAATATAGGAATAGGGGCTAAACCGGTGACTTAATTGGTATATGAATCCCCCAGATGAGCACCTTCTCTGCAACTTAGAAGTTGCCTAGAGAACTAAAAAATTACTTACTTTGAGTCACACAGCCAATATGTGCCAGAGGTAGAAGTTCAACCCAGGCCTTCCTGGCTTCAAGGCCACATCTCTAAACATTTGGTCATACTGCCTCCCAAAGTTAACTTACTTTAAAAAAAAATTAAGCAAAACTTCAGTTTTGTACAAAAGCATTTTTTAAAAATTGGATTTGGGGTGGCATCACAAAACTGAAGCTTACTATCTGCATTACCTTGAGCAAATCTTAGTACCTTCCCTCTAAGATTACAGTGTACCCTGGATATATATAGCTTATACATAGTGGTTTGCATGTTGTCTCCCCCGTTAGATTGTGAGCTCATTGTGAGAGCAGGAACTGGGTTTTGTTTTTTTTTAGTTGAGTTGTTTTTTTTTTTTTTGGTGGGGGGGAGGCTGTTTTGCTTTTCTTTGTATCCCCAGTACTTAACAAAGTCACACACACACACACACACACACACACACACACACACACACACACATCACTTAATAAATTACTGACTGCCTTTGCTTCTCTGAGCTTCAGTTTCCACATCTGTAAAATACTGATTGATTAGACTCCCTCTGAGAGCCACCACCCCTCCCCAGTTCTAGACCTAAGAAACTTAAGTGATTAGGTACCATGATGCTGGACCAGGAATCTGAAAAACCCGAGTTCTAATCCTGCCTCAGGCACTCCCTAGCTCTGTGACCCTGGAAATATCACTTCATCTGTCAGCCTCAGTTTCCAAATATAGTATAAGTATAAAATGGAAATAATAATAATACCATCTACTTCACAGGGCTGTTTATAAAAATCAAATGGAATGAATAAAGTGCTTGCCAGCCTCAAAATGTCATTATTATTATATGGTATATTATGCTGATAATATACCACTATTAAAATGTTCTATAAAAATGTGACTATATTAATGTCATGTTATAATAGTGTATTAACGATGTTATTCTACTATTATATTATTAATCATATTATAACTATAATATTATATTAATATAATATTATTGTTAATAATATTACATATTAATAGTGAGGAAAATTACTGATTATAGGCTATACTCCAGTTTTATACACGGTGTCCCAAAAGTGTTACTGCAGTTTTAAGCTCTAATTACCTAAATTAATTTTATCAATTAAATTTTAGGGTTAAACAAATTAGGGGGTGGTCTGCTATGTTTAATGTAATATAAGTCTTAGAATGAGCAAATGAGGGCGTCCCTGCCCCTGCTGTCAAGTTTCCTTGTCCCAGTCACTTACAGGCAGAAAATGTCGCCCCTCAGTGGCAGATCCGAGGATGCAGTGGCCTCAGTGCATGGCCGCCGGATGTCACGCGCTTATCTCGTCATTTGGGATAAATAAGTAGAGAGGAAGAGGAAAGAGGGTAGGCGGCTAACTTTTCCCCTTTTTTATTGGCTACAGTGGCTGTCAATCAGCACCAAACCCAAGGCATGCTAGAACAACCAATAAAAATTGTCACTGACTGACCCGGTGCTGATTGACAGTTCAGCCACCCAATGGCTTTAGCTGGAAGAGCCCCGAGAAAGAGACAGGAGACGGGATGATTCTTCTCTTGCACCCTACATTTCTAATTTCTGTGTTCTCTGTAAAAAGCTCCCAGTACCTCCCTATTACCCCTGAGATCCAAGACAAGCTCCCCTGGCCCTTTACAATCGGATTCCAACTTGCCTTTCCAGACTTTTAACAACCTACTCCCCTTCACTGCATCTTTGTCCATTCTACACAGCCAAACTGGCCTCAGACAAAATATCCCCTCCCTCCGGTTCTTGTCTTTGCACACACAGGCTCTTCCCCTCTTTCCACATGTGACGTAAACCATCTAGCTTCCTTCAAACTCTGCTCAAGCTGCCCCTCACCCCCAACCTAATGGGCTAATAATTAGCTGGTATTTCCTTTGCACACGTTGGTATTTATTTACATGTTCTTATTGGTTACCCATATAGAACGTAAGCTACTTGAAGGCATGGAGTGTTTCACTTTATCCCTGTATCCCCGGGGCCAACACAATGCCTGCCACATAGTAGACACTTAATAAATGCTTATCGATGAATGGATTGTTAATCAAATATGAAATTCTTTCACGGGGCCATGGTCTTTTCTTCACAATTAAATATTTCCCAGGAGAATGGATCGATTCCGTCTCCTTAGCTAGACAGAAGAATAATAAAATTGTCTTTTTCTTATCAATTACATATATATATATATATATATATATATATATATATATATCAGATGTAGAGATATATCAGGGAACTTACTTTGAAGATTTTTTTTTACCAATTAATGGTTTTCTTTAGATACTAAATGCATTTATTTTGCTTATAAAGTTTTTGGTGTTATTAATATCCTTTTTCTTAACGAAAATCACTATCCTTTTTCAAATGAGATTTAACACAGAGCATTGAAGGAGTAGGCACTATATAAATGCTTATTCTCTTTCAATCTTCTTTCTTTGTTAGATAAGAATTTTTTCTCCCTCTCCAGTCATAGTTGTGAAAGATCCTTCTCCCACTGTCCTCTTTATTACATATAGATAGATTTTGTATAGATAGCTAGATAATGTATTCCTTTGCAGTTTATTGTATGTTTCTCTAAACCTAAATTCTGCCAGACTACTTTCCAGTTTTCCCAGCAGGTTTTGCCAAATAGGGAGTCCTTATCCTTGTAGTTGTTGTCTTTGGTTCTATCAAACACTATACTATGTTAATTTCCTTCTGAGTCTTGTTTACCATTCTGTTCACTTTTCCCTTTTAAAATCAGTGTTAAATTGTTTTGATTATTATTGCTGTATTGTTTGTGATCTGATACTGTTGGGCACCCTTCATTCTTATTTTTTAAAATTTCCCTTGAAATGAAAATCCAAACAGTCAGATTCTATTTCACACCCATTAGATTGACCAAGATTACAGAAGAGCAAAGTAGAAACCATTGGAGAAGTTCTGGGAGAATAGGCACACTAATGAATTGTTGGTGGAACCAAGTTGGTTCAAAAATTCTGGAAGACAATTTGAAACTTTATCCACCCTCTTTTCTACTTCTTAATTTTAGAGTCTTCCTTCTAAGATTATATCCAATTTATCCTGTAAATATTCTAGTTCTTTTCACTATTTGTATGTTGCCTCCTCCATTAGACTTAGTTTCTTGATCCAGGTGAAGAGGTTACCCATAAAGAGGGTTAGGGTTGCTCTGAAGACCCCAAAATACCACCACGCTGGGTCCTGCCGAATGAATTCAACTCAAGTCTTCTCTCAGCCAAAGAAAAGTAAAGTTTATTAAGTTTATTAAAAGTTTGCTTGCTTTCGACACAGAGTAAGTCTGTGCTAGGTCATTCTATGGTGCTCTTCCAAACATGAAGACAGGATGGGGTCTTACATATAGAAGGTTGTGGGAGGAATCTAGCGGTAGTCTAGGGGAGGAGTTTGAGGAGGGTCTTCAGGAGGAGTTAATGAGGTCAATGAGTGATTAAGGGTGGGAAGAGGCCACCTGAAGATCACAGACAATGGTGGGCTAGGCCAGTTCAAGGGTGGAGGTAACAGATTACCAGAAATGAGTAGACTAATCCTATCACTTGAGGATTATTCTCACATCACACTAAGGAAGAAATGGGGAGGAGCTGAGTTGACAAAAAAAAAAGTAAAATATCTACTAATCAGGACTATCATGAAGTAATGTCAGGCTAATAGAAGACACACTTGCAGTGCTGAGATTTTGCTCTGTCATCTTGCTAATTGCTATAAAAGATCCTGTCATCCCTTTCTCAGGGTCTATGGTCACTGACCCATTTTATTGGTTTACTCATAACCCAATTCATTAACTGATCCTGCTCAAAATTTTGTCTTTTAATTTTCAAAGGTAACAGAACTGGAAATAAAGTAGATGCCCATCAACTGGGGATTGGCTGAACAAACTGTGGTATATTAACATGATAGAAATCAATAGGAAAATTTTAATATAACAGATTCTATGAAATATGGAATTTTATTTATCTCATTTAATTTATCTTATATAAACTGATGAAGAGTGAAATCAATAGAATGGGGAGAACAATTTACACAATAACCTCAATAATCATGCAAAGGGAAACAATGATGAAAGACTCCAGATCTCCAGACCAAGCAGCTCCAAATCATTACTTCGAAACACTGGTGATGAAATATACCTCTCGTTTCTTGGCAGAGAGCTGATGGACCAGTCTAGAGGTACAGAAGAAACCTCACGTGTGGTCAATGTGTGATTGGTTTTGTTTTACTATGCATATTTATTACAAGAGAGAACATCTACTCAGGGATAGAAGGAAAAGGGGATTCATAGAAATAGAAAAACTGCATTAATAAAGCACTTTAAAATGCACAGAAGAAAACAAAAGTTGAGGAGTAGACACTAACAAAGAAATTTGTTTTTTTTCCTACCTTGATATAGCAGTAGGGACTGTATTCTTTATTTCACTGGAATAAAGAATTCCCAGGTAAAGAAACTCCTTCCATCTCTTTCCTAGAGAAATAAATGAGTTCTAAATGCAAAGAAAACATGTTAATTCAGAATTAAATGCAATACACTACAAAAGGAATTCTAATTATGATTAGTTTTAACTAATCTTTCAGGAATTTTATTGAACTCAGTTTCAATTGAAACTCCTTTTAATATGTTTTAAAACACTGACAGGTGCTTAGTTTCACATTCATCTGAGAATCCCTATAATGATTCCTAATATTTTAGATATTTATTTTTTACTTTTGTAAAGTAAAAAACATGAGGGATATAATTTATGTCCAAAAGTTTATAGCTTTGAAATAAATATTTAATTTGGTTTTATTATGGTTTTATTATATTTATTATCTTGGAGAGTTGCCTAGAGCATTAAGAGGTCAAGTGATTTGCCCAGGGTCACACAGTCAGTAAATATAGTGTCAAACATAGGATATGAAGTCAGTTCTTAACTACAATGCCACATCTTTATGCTGCCTTTCTCTAGGACCTCTCTACTCTGTACCATCTAGTCCAAAATACTTTATTCCCCCTCCAAATTTGTTTATCTGTACAAGGCCAAAGGAAATGTTCAACAGAAGGCAGGGGGTGGGAACCTCATGAGGTCTGATCCTCTAACAGCAAATCTACTCAAAAATCACTCCAGCTGACAGATCTCATAGCTTTGAGGCCAGCATCTGGAAGAAGTGTCTCATTCGATAGAATCACTTGCCAAATTAAAAAATCAGCTCTGGCCAAGTCCTTCTGAAAGTGTTCATTTACCCTTTTCTGTAGATGTGGCAGCCATGTGCCAAGTTCAAAACTATTTTCTTCTAAAAAAAAAAAAACAACAACAACATTGCTGTAAGGATTATTTTTAATGTATATTTCTGTCTTAGCAAGTCAGCTATTAGTTTCTATGTAGGACACATCTGTCTGCCTGAAATGGGGTATGGTGAGCTGCCTTGGTCCCCAGAGGAGCCCCAAGTGGCTTGGCATTTTTTCCCTGCAGGGAGGACCTGATTTGAGAGAGCTGTTTTCCATTCAAGAGAAGTGGGGGAGTGAAGCCAGCCAGAGACAAGTTGCAGGGGCTCGGAAGCTGGTACAGCTGTAGATCATTAGCAACATTCTAAGGCCAGCAGGAGAAATGAGAAGGAAGCCAAGGGCGGGACTCTATCCCTCTTTGTTTCTTTTTCCCTTCTTAGTCTCTTTGTCTCTGTCTCTTGACACATGCACCTAGTCTGTTATTTTTTTTTTGTAGTAATTCTCTCTTTCACAGGAGAGATTTACCCTCTGCTTGCTGAAAGTAGGAAACTAAATCTGATATATAAAGTGAAACCTGTAAGTGGCAGAGTGGATAGAGTGCCAGACCCGGAGCCAGGAAGATTCATCTTCCTGAGTTCAGATTTGGTCTCAAACACTAGCTATGTGACCCTGGGCAAATCACTGAACCCTGTTTGCCTCAGTTTCCTTATCTGTAAGATGAGCTGGAAAGAAGGAAATCGAAAACCACTCCAGTATCTTTACTGAGAAAAACGACAAATGCGGTCCCAAAGAATCAGACATTATTGAACGATAAAAAAACCTGATATTTTAAATTGTATTTCATATTTTACTTTGCCTTCCTCACCTTAGTTTACATTGTCATCTAAGGCCCAGAATGTAATCATAGATTTTAATGAGGTATTAAGCTAACTGTAAAAGAGGGGTTCTATCATCCCTCTCTGATTCAGTCAAGAAGGAAGCAATTGATTGAGGAAACAAATTAACCAACCTTCTGGGAGCTAAAAATAGCTGAGTTCTAGCTAGTCCAGGTTCCCAGAGCAATTGGAACTAGAGACTACCTATAGAAAAGAAATTTTTTTATCTCTGAAGAGGGGATCTATTAGATACTGCATTCAGCAGGGACCCAAGGCATGCACACTAGAAAGACAAAAGTAGAAAGACAGCAGCTTCAAGAACTGTGACATCTAACACTCAAGAGCGCCAGGTGGGAAATCTATAAAGAGATAAAAGAATCCCAAGCCCTATAGTACCAAAGTTGTAAATTGCCTTTGCCATCCCAAAAGGGCCTCAACAACCACTGTGTTCTAAGGTTCAACTAACTCTTCCCATGGCCATGGTGTGTATTTGCTGGGTAATGTGTCTCAGGTTCTAGGGGAGATATTTTGTGACTATTGATCTTCCTATCCATTTGGATAAACACCTTGGTTAAGAGTCTACTTGGTGAAAAAAAAATTAAATTAAAAAAGAGTCTACTTTGATCGTTAATGGAAAACAGGCAAATGGACGGTGGTAATATATACTGTTCTGAGTAAACTCCCAGTGGGTTATCCCTAGAACTCCAGTAAGATACTATACTTATTTATTCTTCCATTCACCCAAGCTGGAAATAGTAGAATCTTATCTTTGATTCTCATCTTAGAGAAGCTCCTATGGTATAGTGAATAAACAGCCTTAGAGACTTAGGTCCAAGTAATGACTTTGTGTGACCCCCTCATCCCCACCCCCTCCAAATCAGTCACTTAATTTCTCAGTGGCCCAGACAAACCCTTTAAGACTCAAAATTGCAGGGCAAACACTGATCTGCCTTGGTAGAGGGAGTTTCCAACAGGATTTTTATGTAGCAATGAAATCACAGGTATGGGCTAAAAAAATTTCCATTTAAACTTTATTAGTCCTCTGGTCACCAAGCCTGGAAATCTCAGAATCATCTTTTACTTTTCCCTCTCTTCTCCTTCATCACCAAGTCTTGGCAATTTTTCTTTAAAATTCTTCTTGAATTAGCAACTACTTTTTGACTGTCTAGTGTGTGTTGTAAATACTTGGGGAGATTTTTTTTTAAGTAGAAGCTATTCTTGTGTCTTTTAGAAATTTATAATCGAATTAGGAAGACAAGACATGCACATATGAAAGGCAATGTGTGATTAAAGGACAAAATAATGATGCATAAAAAAGTTCCTTAAGACTCATATCTGGGAGTTCAGGGACTGCAGCTAATTATAATGTGCCCCAGTCAGTCAGTCAATAAACATTTGTTAAGTGCCTAGTATGTACCAGACCCTGTGCTAAGTGCTGAGGATACAAAGAAAGGCAAAAGACAGTCCCTGCTCTCAAGGACTTCTCAGGCTAATGAGGGAGACAGCATCCAAATTAACTATATCCATACAAGTTATATATAAAGAAAATTGGAGACAATAAAGAAAGGAGAGGACTAGAATTAAGGGGAATTGGAAAAGGCTTTCTGCAGAAAGGAGGACTTTAGTTAGAATTTGAAAGAAGCCAGAAAAGCCAGGATGCAGAGACAAAGAGGGAGAGCATTCTAGGCAAAGGGAACAGTCAATGAAAATACCCAGAGCTGAGTGATGGAGTGTCTTATTCGAGAAACAGCAAAAAGGACACTGTCACTGAGTCACAGAATAAAGGGTGCAGAAGATGTAAAAAGACTGAAAAGTGGACAGGTTGTGAAGCACTTTTTTTTTGTTTTGTTTTCCTTTTTGGAGGGGGGTAAGGTAGGGCAATTGGGGGTAAGTGAGTTGCCCAAGGTCACATGGCTAGTTTTTGTGTTATCTGTCTGAGGCCAAATTTGAACTCAGGTCCTCCTGACTCCAGGGCCGGTGCTCTATTCACTGCGCCACCTAGCCACCCCCATATGAAGCACTTTAGAAGCCAAATAGAGGATTTTACATTTTGAAGTGATGAGTTTATTGAATAGAGGTATGACATACTTTTAGCAAATCCACTTTGACAGTTAAGTAGAGGATGGATTTGAGTGGGAAGAGACTTGTTGCTGAGATCTCAACCAGCAGGCTCTTGCAATTGTTCAGATGTGAGACAGTGAGGACCTGTACCAGGATGGTGACAATGTCAAAAGAAAGGAGGGGCAGTATGCAAGACATGAAAAGAAGGTACAAATTGACAAACCTTGGCAACAGATTAGATATGGGGAATGAGAGGGAGGAGTCGAACATGACAGCTAGGTTGCAAGCCTGGGTGACTAGGAGGACAGTAATGTCCTTGACCATAATAAGAAAGTTTGGAAGGGGGTCTTTTTTTGGAAGAAAAATGAGTTCATATTTTGGATATGTTAAGTTTAAGATATTTATGGGATACTAAAGATCAGTAAAGAGGTTAAGACTGGATAAGTAGATCTAAGAATCATTAGCATAGAAATGATCATTGAATATATGGGAACTGATGAGATCACCAAGGGAAATAATATAGATGAGATAGCTAGAAGTCACAATGCAGAGGGTTAAGAGAATGAGAAGAAAGGAAATATAGGCTCATATTATAGATGACCTTCTCAAGGAGGAGGTTATCCACAAAAGGAGGAGAAATATGAGGCAATAGCTATCAAGGATGGATGGATCAATTGTCAATGAGCATTTGAATACATTATATTAAAAAGGCTATATTAAAGTTATATAGAAAAGGTAACTTTGAGGAATAAAAGTAATTGGATTGTAGCACTTTCTCCATCATTCTCCCAACATTCACTAGACCAGCAAGTTAGGTTCCCAGAGGACAATGAGTATTTCTTCACTTGGGGTTTTAGGGAGAATCCTGAAGAGCTGGGGGCACCTGTAATACTAGAAAGGTGTATTTACTAATATGGAACAGTGAGGAGAGAGAGAGAGAGAGAGAGAGAGAGAGAGAGAGAGAGAGAGAGAGAGAGAGAGAGAGAGCATTCAAAAATCTGGCTTACCCTTTCACATATACATATGTAGAATACAAGAGAAAGTGGACTCAAGCTTAGAAAACACGTGTGACAAAGGGGTAACTCATAGCTTTTGGTTGGATGGACGTCCTTTTTTCCCTTGGTGGAATCTTCACAAAATTCCTCATAGATGTAGCTCTCAGTAGAGCTCTGGAGATTGGTGCTCTCTTAGAATCCTGAAGCTGCGTATTGTAAGGGCAAAGACTGTTCTTACCTTTCTTTGTATCCCTAGCACTTAGCCCAGAACCTGGCACATAGCAAGTACTTCATAAATGCTAATTAAATTACAAAATTGAATTTTCAGAGCTCTCTTGGTCTATAACAGTTTCCTCCCACCCCCAAACCTTTACAAACTCACATTTCTGGGGGAAAACCAGAAATTCCAAACATGGTTTAGAGTCAGAACTTGTAAATCATTTGCCAAAGCTAGGGATCTAAGGAAATGGTGTACAACAAGAACAAACTAGAGTTCAGGACAGACTCTTGAGGAAAACTTACCCACCATGAACCTATGGGGGCTCTTCTGACCTTTCAAAACTCACAAGGATCTGGTCCCCACTTTCTCTGATACTCATTCACCTGATATCAGGAAAGAATACACACAAAGAACCAACTCTCTAAGATATAAATTGCAGAGCACATGTAGGTCAGTATTTGTAAAGGACATTCCTCACAAAGAGCTCCCTACATCAATGAAATCAAAGGTCTGATTAACAAAAGCGTAAAAACTTATGAAACATATCCCTGGAAGCTACTTCAGGGGAAAGGAGAGCTACTTTGGTTGTAATGGTGTGCCCTAATAGCAGCAATCAGTGACAGAGGCAAAAATCTGTCTTAATCTTTTTTTCGTCTTTCACATTTTTCTTTTCTATTTCATCCTCCTTTTACTAGAGTTATTGAAGACAAAGAAGCCGAGCAAAAGAGAGAATGAAACAGTGTTCAGTATGCTCTCTATCAACAGGAGCACCACTTTCTTGCAACAAAATCTGGAAGGCATGGTTAGATAAAAATGAACTTATCACTTCAGTCCAATTCAACAAGTATTTGTTGAACTCATATCAATTACCTGCATTCTCCTAGCTGCTGTGGGAAATTCAGGATAGTTTATTCTGTTCCTTGCCTTCAAGGAATATAACAACTTGTTGGGGAGCAGAGTCATAACTATGGCATGTTTCCATGAATAGTAGGAAGGCTCTCTTTCCTCTCCTCATTCTCTCTCTTTCTCTCTCTCTCTCTCTCTGTCTCTCTCTCTCTGTCTCTCTGTCTCTTTGTCTCTCTCTCTTGTCTCTTTGTCTCTGTCTCTCTGTCTCTGTCTCTCTGTCTCTCTTTCCCTTTTTTCTCTGTGTATATATCTCTCCTTCCCTCTCTCTGTGTCTCTATCTCTCTGTCTTTCTGTGTGTGTATCTCCCTTTCTACTTCTCTCTTCCTCTCACTGATGCATAATAGTCCACCATCCAAGAATCATTCCTTTGGCTTAAATGTTTTGTCTACTAACTAACACGACAATGCCATCTAGAGTAAAATCTTGCCTTAAGGAGTCTTGTCCAGTAAGATACCCCCCATACACCCACATGAAAATTATACAAGGTTCCATCAAGCAAATTTAAGTGCTAACTTTGTTCAATGGTCCTCTGAGTGTTAGTGTCAACTGCAACATTAAAAAGGGAGAGCAGTCTTACCAACGGTGAGCAACATCACAGAGGATGTCTAGCACAGGTTTCAAATTAAAGTGGAATCCCCTACAAATTTGGTTCGCTAGATGTTCCTGTTCACAGAAGACATCATATGGATTGAATCAAGCCCCAGAACATGGCAGAACCTTCTAAATGAAATCCATAATCTCTCAGAGGAGTTCAGCCTATCTATTCACATAGGAAAAACTCAATGTATAAAAATACCTACTGTCCAGACTATGATATGAATGTTTATTGAGTTTAACGAATTAATCTATATAGCTCATTCATATAGATAAATATAGGTCTCAGTGGATAGAGCACTGGGCCTGGAGTCAGGAAGACCTGAGTTCAAATCCAGCCTCAAATACTTACTAACTGTGTGACCTTGGGCAAGTCACTTAACCCTATTTGCCTCGGTTTTCTCATCTGTAAAATGAGTTGAAGAAGAAATGGCAAACCACTCTAGTACCTCTGCCAAGAAAACCTCAGATGGCTTCACGAAGAATCAGACAGGACTGAGCAACTAAACAACAGTTTGTCTATATTAATATCTGTCCCTTTATCTGCATGGGGAAGGGGCGATGAGAGGAGGAATGTATGTATTTCGGTAAAGCACTGTAAATGAACAATGAGGTAGGCCTAGAATTGAACAGAAGAGCAGGATGAATTGCTTTTGGGAAATTTCAGTTCTTTTAGTGATCCCAAACTTCTCCCTGAAATAAAGTTTCACGTTTTAAACACCAATATTCTTCTGCTAATGTTTGGCTGTGGGTCATGAAATAACACAGTCTTTGAAGAACTGAAATTGGTATTTTATGGAAAGAATTCAGAGCTGTATTCCCAAAGTCACAAAACAACATAACCTTTGATCCAGGGAAACAGCTATTTGGCTTATACCCCAAAGAAATAAAAGACAAAAGGGAAGGACCCATATGTATTTATAGCATGACTTTTGTTGTAACAAATAATTGTAACAAAAGGGAGTGTCTGTCGATAGTGGATTATTGTATAAATTGTGTTAGATGAATATAATGGCAGCTAAATGACTCAGTAGAGAGAGTATTGAACCTAGAATCAGGAAAATTTTAGTACAAACTTTGCCTCAGACATGTGTTAGTTGTGTGACCCTGAACAAGTCATGTAACCCCTCTCAGTTTCAGTTTCCCTATCTTTAAAATGGGGATAATAATTCTACTTGCCTTACAGAGTTGTGAAGCTCAAAAATGAGCTAACATATGTAAAGTGCTTTGTAAACTTTAAAGTGTAAAGTGTAAAAATAAGAATAATTCATAGAAACTTTAGAAGATTTATATACATTCGTTCATAGTGAAGTAAGTAGAACCAGAGGAACAATTTACATGATGACCACAATAAAGTAAAAGAAAACAGCTGCAAAAGACTTCAAAACTCTGATCTACACAGTGGTCAATCACAAGTTCAGAAAATTGACGACTCCTTCTGCCTCTTGATGGAGAAGTGATGAATTAGAGGTACAGAATGAGACATTCATTTTCAGATAGAGCCAATATGTATATTTGTTTTGCTTTAACATATTCCCATAACTCCCATTCCTGGGAGTACAGGCAAGGATGAATTTTATTATGTAGTGATAGAGAAATGAAAAGAAAGAAAAGAATATTAATAAAATATTTTTAAAATACACACAATGAGAGAAAAAGAGATTAGAAGGTGACACATATAGGACAATTTTGTTACCATCTTTTTTTTTTTTTTAAGCAATTGGGGTTAAGTAACTTGCTCAAGGTTACATGGCTAGTCATTATTTATGTGTGGGTGCTCATTTTCTGAGGCCAGATTCGATCTCAGGTCATCCCAACTCTGAGGCCGGCGCTCTTACTCACTGCGCCACCTAGCCGCCCCTTTTTAGGGCAATTGGGGTTAAGTAACTTGCCCAAGGTCACACAGCTAGGTTTTTGTTTGTGTGGTTTAAGTGTCTGAGGCCGGATCCGAACTCAGGTCCTTCTGACTCCAGGGCCTGCACTCTATTCACTGCACCACCTAGCCACCCCTTGTTACCATCTTTTAAAGTTTAATGTGCACTCTTTTCTCCCTTTTTTGAAATTTTTATTTATTTGTTTTTAGCTTTCAATGCTCATTTAAACAAAATTTTGAGTTCTACATTTTCTCCTCTTCTCTCTGCTCCCCCTTCCCCAAGATGACATGCAATCCAATATAGACTATATATGTACAATCATATTAAGCATATTTCTACATTAGTCGTATTGTAAAGAATTAGAATCAAAGGGGGAAACCACAAGAAAGAAGAAACAAAAAAAGAGAGAGAAAATAATATGCTTCGATCTGCATTCAGATTCCATAGTTTTTTCTCTGGATGTGGATAGCATTTTCCATCATAAGTCTTTTGGAATTGCCTTAGATCCTTGTATTATTGAGAAGAGTTAAGTCTATCATAGTTGATCATTGTACAATGTTGCTGTTACTGTGTACAATGTTCTCCTGGTTCTGTTCATTTCACTCAGCTTCAGTTCATTTAAGTCTTTCCGGGTTTTTCTGAAGTCCACCTGCTCATAATTTCTTATGGAACAATAGTATTCCATTACATTCATATACCACACCTTGGTCAGCCATAATTAGACATAGACCAACAGCTTATACCATATACCAAGATAAGGTCAAAATGGGTACATGATTCAGACCTAAAGGGTGAGACAATAAGCAAATTAGGAGAGCAAGGAATAGTTAACCTGTCAGATCTAAGGAGAATGGAAGAATTTATGACCAAACATGAGATAGAGAACATTATGAAATGCATAATGTACACTCTTACAATAACAAGCTATAACCAGAGCGGTTTCATAGCTAATCTTCCATTTTTTCTTTGTGTATTGAAATGTTTTTGTTGATTATTGTTATTAATAAAAAAGAAGTTGGGGATCATCCAAAGGGCAATGTAATGGTTCCTGGTGGACCTGAGTGGCTGTAACACTTTATAAGTGAGAAACTGCACTGGGGAAGAGACATAAAAGATGCAGTCAGCAAAATGTACAATGGGAAAAATTGGTGGACTGATCACAAATGAAGGATGACCAGTGGAAAGTCTACATACTCCATTGGCATCCATGCAATATTGAAGGATTTGGAAGAAGACTTCCAGTTCATTGGGTAGACTTTCCTGGTAGATTAAAAGAAAGAAACAGAGTTACACAGCATAGACAGGTATAAGGGGCCTGAAATCAGAATTATTAACTGACAGATTCATTAATGAGATCACAGATAACACAGGATCATAAGATCTAGAGATACAAAGGACTTCAGAGGCCATCTAGTCCAACACCTTCATTTTACAGTTGAGAAAACTGAAATTCATGGAAGTTAAGTGGCTTGCCTTGGATCAAATACCTAGTCAATAAGGGAGGCAGGTATTGTAACTCTGAAGCCTGTGCTCTTCCTAATGTACCATACTTCTATCCAAGTACATATAGAAATAACATCTGGGTTATACAATGTGGAGAAGTAATGCCATTAGAGCTTCTCAGTCACTTATGTCTTAATGATAATGAGTTTATCAAAGCTTCTTGAGCACAAATTTCAATAATGGGAAGGTAGAAAGAGCACCAGAGTCCTTAGCTCCTGATTAGAGGAGTAACAGGGTAGAAGGTCGCAAAATGGGAAACAGAGGGCTACAAAAAAAAAAAAAACAACCTCTGCCTACTTTACAATTTTGCTTGGGGCCTGCCCTTTCATTAAAATAAGATTGAAGCAGGGTGGGTAGGTGGTACAGTGAATGGAGCACTGGCCCTGGAGTCAGGAGGACTTGAGTTCAAATTTGACCTCAGACACTTAACACAAAATTAGCAATGTGACCTTGGGCAAGTCACTTAACCCCAATCAATTGCCCTATCTTCCCCCTTCCAAAAAAAAAAAAAAGCAATAAAATAAATAAGATTGAAGGGGCAGCTAGATGGCGCAGTGGAGAGAACACCAGCCCTAGAGTCAAGAGGACCTGAGTTCAAATGTGAACTCAGACATTGATTGGCTGTGTGACCCTAAACAAGTCTCTTAATCCTGATTGCCTTAAAAAAACAATTGAATTTCAAGAAGCCACTAGAAAACAGTATAGGATACTATGTGATAAAATACTGAAATGGGAGAGCATGAACAAATTGGGATGAAAAGGATCAAGAAAAGCTTGGATGGGGCGGCAGATGAATAGAGCAGCAGCCCTAGAGTCAGGAGGACCTGAGTTCAAATGTGACCTCAGACACTTGACACATTTACTAGCCATGTGACTTTGGGCAAGTCACTTAACCCCAATTGACCTCCAAAAAGCAAAAATAAAAAAAGCTTGGGTATTCTTTCCACTTAATGTCAGGTTACCTATATCAGTCGGCTTTGAAAAATGTAACCTTTCTTCATTTCTTTGTGGACATTATTTTTCTAATTATCTGTAAGTGATGTCAGAATTGACTGAGATGCCTGATTTAATTGTACCATCTGTTTTCTGAGTGCTTGTCTATGAAGCAGCTGCCAAGTCTATCCTGAGTTGTACTACAAGGGTGAGGCTGATGCTTTCATAATAGTGATGAAGCCAAATTCCCCAGTGCTTGCTCCTCGCTTCCCATTCACCTCACCTCCTTCTACAGTTTCTCTTCTGCTCTCCAGGGTATCATTAACATTCAACCTCCTAACATTTCCCAGCCATAGTAGTGTAATTTCCTAGTCTCCAATGTCTCAGCAATTCTCTCTAGTCCAAACTTTGGCATATCTAGAATCAGAGAATCATAAACTGTTCGAGCTAGAAGAGGCCTTAGACATTATATAGTGCAATCCCCTGAACTAGAGTCAGGCAGGTGACTCAGTGGAGAGAGTCAATAAGTTGAGTTGTTTTCAGTCACATATGAGTCTTCTTGACCCCATTTGGGGTTTTCTTGGCAAAGATACTTTTCCATCTCCAGCTCATTTTACATATGAGGAAACTGAGGCAAACAGGATTAAGTGACTTGCTCAAGGTCACAAAGCCAGTAATTGTCTGAGGCCTGGTTTAAACTGAAGTCTTCCTGACTCCAGTCTCAGGGCTCTATCCACTGTGCTACCTGGCTGCCCCAGGACCAATGAGACATGAGTACAAATCAACCTCAGGTGCTTGCTAGCTGTATGACTAAGGGACACAGTTTTTAAACTTCTGTTTGCCTTAGTTTCCTCAACTCTAATATAGGGATCATAATAGCACCTACCTCCCATGGTTGTTGTGAAGATCAAATGAAATAATAGTTGGCACATAGTAGTAACTTAATGAATGTTTATTTTCTTCCCTTTCTCTGATTTTAAGAATTGGGTAAATGGAGATACATAAAGATGAAGTGAATCATTCAAGGTATGCAGTTCACTGGTGTCAGATCAAAGACTAGAACCCAGGTTTTCCACGTGGTAGTTGATCTTCTGCTGTAGTTGGTGGGTGGCTCATAATCATACAAGTATTAATAATTTGGATAAAATTTGTTTAAAAATATTCCTCAAAACTACTTCACAAATAAATGGCACTAATTATATGTTTGTTAAATTGAATTAAAAACAATTTCCAATGATTTATACAATTGGTAACATAACAAATACTGTTGTTGTTATTTGTCCTTCCTTTTCAAAGAGGACCAATGGTATTACCAGATGATGTCTTGTCTTGTGCACAAATTGTATTTAAATGAGGCAGAGTTGCACAAAGTTGTCAGCCTCACTCTCTTCCAGAGTTATCTATGTCCAGTGGCAAGACAAAAGTCAGGGTGACTGGAGATGGCATGGGATGCAATGGATGAGCTTGGCATCTTCAATGTCTGAACAAGGTCTAAGTGCTCCACTGCCCCTGTTTCAGTCACCTTCATGGCCATTGGAACAATGGGAACATCTTCACATGCTTGGGGTAGACATCCCCCTAATTCACTGATGGGTTTGAGACCAGTTGGTTACTCTTGACCTCATTTAGCCCATTTGCTGAGATAGTTTACCAGGGTGTGACTGCCTGCATACTTCAGCTTCTTGAAGCCACAGGTGAGAGTTGAGCAGTAGGTCACCACCAAAGAAGGATGAGCAGCAGGTCACCACCGAAGAAGGATGAGCAGCCCTGGAAAGGGCTTAGCAAGCCTTCATACCAGAAGTGGTAGTCCTCCTTGAACACCCCAGATGCCCCACATAACAGATGTAATGGCATCATGAAAAAAATGCATCATTATTTTTGGATTGAGTTGTGGATTCCAAAGACAGATGTGTTGGATTTGGGTTCAACCATACCCTCTTCCCAGCAATTAGTGTTCAAATAATCCCAAACTTTGCTATGTGCATTCCTCAATGTAAGTGGGAGGGCTTCCCTCTAAAATTATTTAGAAGTTGTAGATAAGATTCATTTCCCCTTCACAGAGATCATTCTTTTCATAAAATCTTGCCTTTCAGTGGCACTCCCTGAGCAGGTTTATGTGGTGTTGCAATCCCTTCAGGTGTAAGTTTGAGGCAAACTAAGCCTAATGTAACTTAATGAATTTAGTATAAAAATACCACTTTACATGTGTATAGCCCTTAATGATCTTCACAACAATTAGATTAAAATGGTTTTATTATTCTTTCCATTTTATAGGGGAAGAAAACTGAAACAGGCCTGGAGAGGCAACTTAGTAGAATGAGGACACTGGCTTCAAATTTGGGTTCTGTCACCTGTGTAACCTTGGGCAAGTCATATTACTTCTTTGGGCCTCAGCCTTTACATTTATAAAATAAGAGAGTTAGAGTAAGTGACTCCTAAGTTCCCTTCCAGGTCTAAATGTCATCACACCATCCAATAAAGTGGTTTGCCATAGGTCACACAGGGAGTTTAATGGCAAAAACTAGGCTCAATGGTCCTCATTCCTAGTCTCTTTTCACTAAACACAATCTTTCAGTAAATATGTCACTAAGTCATCGGTACAATTAAGTCCATTCTTTATCCCATAATCAAGGGACCATTCTAATCATTTAAGTTTGCCATTTAAATTTAATCCATGGGATTTTCTAAAAGTATAGGAAAGTTCATCAATATCTTTGTCAATTGTGCATCTGACTCTTCCCAGAAAATGAGCATTGACTTGGGATTCATGTGGACCCAAAGTTAGTCCTAGGAGAGCCTAACCCACAAAGAAAGTAATCAGGGTTTCTTTCTCCCACTCTCTCTGGCTTTTACCACCTCTACCCCCAACCAGGAATACTGTAGAACCATGGAGAAAATATCTGTGACAAAATTTAAGTATAATTCATGTTTATGATTTGCTCAAAAAGTGATTAATGTGGTCCCTTCTAGAAAAGTTACTCAATGTACAAAGTAGATTTCAGGCATAGGTTAACTATTTCTTCCACCACAAAAGAAATACTTAAGACACAAAAGACTCATAAAATGGATTAACACATAGTTAAAACAATATATAACCCATAGTATATCTATATTTCTATATCACTATACTCTGTAAGGAGATAGGAACAACTCACAGGAGACTTATGATGTTGCTGAAGAGATTTCATTTTCCACTCAGTCTTCACTGACCAAGTAGCAACCCAAAGACTCTGTTTTGGGGCTAGGTAGGTATGCATGGCTCATCCTCCTGACAGTGGGTATCTTATTCTCCAAGAAGGGTACAGGTAACACTTTCTGCTGGGCTACCAGCATTAGAATCGAAGACTCAAACTCAAGAGGTGGTCACCAAAGCTGGAAATGTACAGCTCTCAGGATTGTTATTAGGTGGCATGTGCTAAGGAAAAAGGCCCAAAGCAGAAAGCATCCAGGGACTAGAGATTCAATCTCATTAACTAGGTAAGCATATGTTCTTACTGACATATGCATGTAGCCAATATAGCTACTGTTGGGAAAAGGGAGGAAAGAGAATGCCTTCCCTCCCAGTGGAAATCCAAGTGAAAACCAGCAGAATCCCAAGCAACATGCTCCAAAGAAAGAAGGGAAAGGCAGTGGTATCTACTCAGTTCCTATAATACCCACTACCAGATAGGTCTTCTGGATTCAGCTACCAACTAATCGTCTTGAAAACTTCACCTCACTCCCATCACAAAGACCAAGGTACCAACCAGAAGCCATTGGACATGCATTTCCTTTTGCAAAGAGCTAGAGCATGTGTGGCCCATCCAAAGGGTCCAGAGCTCAAGCTAATATTCACTCATGTTCCATGGAATGATCCCTGCTACATCAACAAAAAGTATTTGACAAATCCCTTTATGATGGTGTTACACTTTAGACAGTGCCACTTAGACATACATAGAGACTCTACCTTCACAGTCTTTAATTTAAAAGGCTATACTTGGGGGGGCGGCTAGGTGGCGCAGTGAGTAAGAGCGCCGGCCTCGGAGTTGGGATGACCCGAGATCAAATCCGGCCTCAGAAAATGAGCACCCACGAATAAATAATGACTAGCCGTGTAACCTTGAGCAAGTTACTTAACCCCAATTGCTTTTAAAAAAAAAAAAGGCTATACTTGCTTCAGGTGGCTAAGAGGCACAGTGGATAGAGTGTTGGACCTGAAGTCAGGAAGACTCATCTTCCCAAGTTCAAATCTGATCTCAGATACTTACTAGTTGTGTGACCTTGGGCAAGTCATTTAGCCCTGTTTGCCTCACTTCCTCATCTGTAAAATGAGCTGGAGAAGGAAATGGCAAACCACTGCAGTATCTTTGGACAAGAAAATTTCAAATAGAGTCACAATGAATTAGACACAACTGAAATAACTCAACAACTACCTTAGTGCAGAGAGGCAGAAAAGAAAGCTGAATTCTGATGTTCAAGGAACACCAAGAAGTCTAACTTGTGTAAGTACGTGGAGGGGAGGAATTGAAGCTGAAAAGATAGTTTGGAGCTACCAATGGGGAGGGTGGACAGTGGGCCTTGAATGTCACCTTAAGGAGTCTGGACTTTATTTGTTAGATCATGAGGAGCCAGTAAAGATTTTTGAGCAGAGAAGTAATACAACCAGAGATGTGCCATTAAGAAGATTATTTTGGCAGAGATATACAAAATGGATTGGGTGGGAGAGAGCCTGGAGTCAGGAAGACCAGCTAGAAGGCTACTGCAAATACACCAGATGTAACGAGTTACAAAGCTAATTTTTCCATTCATTACTGTTATTCCCCTGGCCTATCAAAAGCCACTGTGTATATGTTACTCTAGGGAGCAATTTTACCTTGCCAGAACCTCATCTAAAAAAGATTAATCACTCTTTATATCTTTTATTCCTCCTTCCACTCACCCTTCCCCCAACACCTATCGATCATTACTTTAATTCCAGTTTAAAGTTTCCCCACTGGCACTATGTGACTTCAAAGTTAAAGATTTAACTATTTACTGTTCTCAATCAAAAAGATGCCTTTCTGTAAAACCTTTCTGGATAGATTTCTTCAAAATCATAGCATAATTCTCCATGACTGTCTATATATTTTGATGCCCTGGCCTGGGCACCTTTGAACTACTTTGAGTTTTTAGAAAGTTCAGTAAGAGCCATTGCACATGTCTGCCAATCTGCCAAGATGCCTGGGCTGGGGTGGGGGGTGGGAGACTGAATGGGCAATCAATTTTTCACAGCAAGCAGTCTGACTAACCAACAGCTGCAAGTAATTAGCTATTGCAATGTCTTCTAAAATATAGATATATAAAAAACCTGAAGGAGTTAATGGCTTCATGGAATGTTCATGGAAGGGAGCCTGATCTAGTGATTAAATCACAGCCCTGAGAGTCCTGAGTCATAGATTTGATTCCTGGAAGTGGTTTAAATCACTTCAACTTCATCCAATTTTCCTTGATGCAATAAAACAAGGGGGAAGGGAGGAGGTGTTCAGGTAAAATCCCAAAAGAAAAGGAAGAGGGAGGTCAGAATATATAGTTACCCATAAACCAAGATTTTTTGAAGATCGACTAATTTCCCATTAATACTTCAGCAAGTGATTCTGGGGCATTAGAATCTATTTTACTATAGTGTATCACTTATAAGAACCACTAGCAAAAGAAGAATAACTGCATTTAATTCATTCACAAAATAAAACCATCTTCATTGGCCATGTAAATAGTTCTCAAAATGGTTCATTTCAGTTTGCATTATTAATTCTGATATTATCGTCTAATTTTTGCATTTTCTATCCTGAAAGTGTAAAGTGCTATATAAATGTGATGTTATTATTGTTGTTACTAGTAGTAATAGTGGAGTGTTCTAATTCTTTTCTAATCTGGACATCTTACTCCTTAGTGGGAAGTTCTTGGTTTCCTAAAGGAGTAAGAACATAAGCATTGCTATAGTAGGTCATCTCATCTTATTCTAGACTGAGGTTTTATCTCTGAGAGAAATGTTCAAACATATGTTATGGAAGGAGTATGATTGTTCTCCTTGGCATCAATTTCACAGGTGAAATGCTGCATTCCTACATCCTTGTTTCCTTTGATGAAACACTATGGATCTATCACTGATGAACTTGATTACCTCCATCTCCTTAACTTCCTTCAAGATTCAGTTCATAGGCTATTTCCAATTGGAAACCTTCCTTAATTTTTCCCAGTTGTTAAATGCACTTTCCCTTCCCAAATTATTGTGTATCTACATGTAGTGGGAAATAATCACGAAATCTCTACCTTCCCCATGTGCTCAGACCCCATCAAGCATATGTGAAATTGAGCTTACTTCCCCTGATTACTTTAGTAGGCCATTGGAGTTCTGGTTCAGAGTTGAAGAAATCATCACTTTGGGACCATGAAATAATCTCCTTTTGACCAATGAGGTAGGAAGAGCTTCCCACTAAGGAGATGTAAAAAGGAGAGATAATTTATGCTTTTACACTATCTCTTCCCTCCTTTATCTACAACATGTGATCTAGAATTCCTTATGACTTCCCATGGTAGGAGGGATAGGAATCTCCCCTCATAGCCATAACAGCTATCCATAAATGGTAGCATGCATATATTCTGCCTAGGCAAGTTAGAACTTGGGACATGGGATCCCAGTTGCCTCTTCTACATTGTATTTCTTTACCTAAAGATAGGTGACTGAATACTGATCCTGAGACAAACATTTTTAGGCTTGTGAGATCAAGAGGCTGGGAGCTTCTAGGTTCCTCATTTGTACAAGCAGAATTTCAAGAGATGTTCCCCATAGCTACTACAATGCTTTTTGGAGGAGATGAGCCCAAGCCCTGATCATCCTAGCCAGAAAGATATGTAATTGTTCATAAGGTGAAGATGAAATGCATTTTCAACAGTCTCACAATGTCCCATGATTTAATGTTTTAAGTACTGTTTTCCCAGGGGAGTGTAATTTGAATTGTAGTTACTACTCATGTTTTAATTCTTTGCAATTCATGCTTATGAGTATTTTGTATCTTAAGATTCTATTTTGTATAAGGGAAATAAATCACTCTCCTATATCTATAAACCATTGTACTTTAAGTTTTAATGGTTTCTATTCCCTTTTGGGGAGACCCTCAATATAAGTCATACTAAGCTTTAAGTGATTTTTCCCGGCGCTCTAGTCTGATTGTATAAAAAATCAGAGATTGCAAGAAAAGAACGTGACCCATCTCTTTAGAGGAGAGGCTAATCCAGGACTGAACCTAGTCTGTTCTCATAAGTACAGAACTAGGGTCCCTTAATAGGAGAGTGAGCTGTTAAATATGTATCTATTTATATGTCAAACCCTCCTCCCTTGTAGGTCTTTGTCAGGTCTCCCCATGTCAGGTCCTGGGGGTAGGGAATAGTTCATTTTGTCTTTGTATCTCTAGTATTTAGCATAATGTCCTGTATACATTAAATGCTTCATAAATGTTTTTTAGTTTGGAGTGCAATTTGTCTAAACCGTCTTCAAAGCATTTCTATCTTCAGCCTGCCATTCGCTACTTGGCAGTTAATAAATTTTATCATCTTCTGAACCCAATTATGTAATAATTTTTTGTAGCTCTGATGAAGATTTTGGCATATATAATTCCATTGCAACATTTTATAAACTTCTTATATATAAAATATATATTCACAACTTAGTAGTTAATAATACATTTCATCATCTTCTGAACTACATATAAACATTTACTAATTGGTAGTAAATTTTATCATCTCCTGAACCCAATTATGTAATAATTTTGGTAGCTCTGATGAATATTTTGGTATATATATTTGGCACACATATGTGTGTGTTATGAACCACTGGAGTCCCCTACACAATAGAAAAACTGTGTTTGAGTTAATTTCACATTTCCAAAAAAAGCTAAGTCATAAGAGATTTTCTCAAGGTTATATAGTAGGTGATAGTTTTCCTGCCTCACATACAGGTAGCTTTACTGCTACTTCATCCTGTCTTCCACCAATGTAAGATTGCTCAAGTGATTTTGTACAAGGCTCTGCTATCTATTTACGTCAGATTTTATTTTTCTTGGACCTTATTTTCTTCCTTCTCCTCACCCCCACATTTCTTCAGTATCTGAAACACCTTTTTAAGTTCACAGAAGAATGGAATAGATAAAGGGTGGTATGAAAGGAACTATCTTCCTACATCCTTCCCCTTTGTACTGTTCCATATATTTACCAACAGTGGATCACACTGTTGAGGGAAAAAAATATTAAAAGCAAAATGAAGCAAAAGCTTTGTTTCCTATTCTATAAAGACTTGACTAAGTAGAATGAGAATCCCAGTAGAGTAAAGCTGGAAGGGTCCTTCAGAAGCTATTTAGTCTACCCCTTACTTCTATTGAGGACTCCCCTGTGTTGTCTCACATAGATGACTTTTCTATTCTGAAACATCACCAAAGATATACTATTAAGGCAGAACTATCCCTGAAAGAAATCAAGTCATTTACTTAATCAGTTAGCATTTGGCTTTCAAATAAGTTTTGAATTTCATCATTATATATGCCAATGGTTTTTGTGGTATTAGGAGGAAGAGGGAGTGGGGAGGGTAGAGGAGGGGAGAGAGAAAAAGAGAGACAGAGATAGAGGGAATTCATTGCAATTTTTAAAATCCCTTTTTCTTAATACTTTACTCCTTTAGTAGGAAAAGTTAATGAGTAATTTAAGTTAATGCTGTGAGTAGAATGGAAAGCTGGAACTCCATTACTGAAATAAGGATTTGAAAAAGCATTTATCAGACCATTGATCACCCAGAGAATACATTATATTTCAATATTTTTTCAAGGGTGTGGCCATGTGTATTTTATTATGACTCAATCAATAGGATGCATCCTTCATAACATTTCTCCGAGACATTTTTTTCCTGTAAATCTTAGCTGTGTTCTTTTTGGCCTACTTCCAAAGGCTTCCTACCCACTCTGACTTTCCCAATTCTCAAGTACTTCTAAAAGGTTATCAGGGCACCCCTTCAATGTCATTCATTTAAAACATATAAATGTGGTAATTACTCATCAAATTGGCTAGTTGAAAAACTGAATTGTAATGTTTTTCTTTGTTCTGTCATATATTGTGCTTCCCTGAAATCTTGTTGGCCATGGTGATGGGGTCAAAGGAACATAGCTGGACTGTGAACTAGGCATGAGCTCCAGAAGTTCTACCTGTACCTGAATTGGAAAGAAATCGGTATTTTGGTAGTCTGGTGATTTGAAATAGTACTGAAACACCCTAAATCAATGTGCCTAATCTTTGACCATATTTGTGCTAGTAAATAACAGAATCATCCTGTCAGAAATCAAGGTAATAGGAGGCAATCCTCCATTGTGAAAAGACATAAAGGGCTCGAATTGGGCTCCAAAAGAGCATTAACAAAAGCTGGGCTATGTTAACTTGAGTTTCTGGCTTGTTGAAATCCATGTAGTTCAGGTGTCATGAAATCAAATGCAAAGACAGGAATTCAAATTGGACAGACAGTACTCAATGAAAGTCTTCCTAGGAGAGAGGGCACTGGACTGGAATTACATTTATCCACCCACTAAATATTGTTGGTGTAGGGGAAATGATGTTTAAGTTTAAGTTGATAACCCTTAATGGAAGAATGCCCTAAGCTACATATCCAAGTTTCACTCTTCCTGCAAAATCTTTTACATTAATACCATACATAGTGAATAGCAAATTAACCCATTTATCCAAGTCGAGAACAAACAGAAATCATTGAAGTTATACTGGTAAGAATATGCCCATAGTGAATGTGCTCTCCCACTGGGAGCAAGCTATCTCACCTCCTCCAAGAGAGTCCCATTCCAAGCATGTAAGACAACTAAAATAAAGGCAAAGAAACTGCAGATTGAGTGATGTGTGTAAGAAATAGAAGGCTAATTTGGCTGGATCAAAGAACTTGGGAGATGGAATAGTGTCCAATGAAGCTGAAAAGGTTGGATTTAGGTTGCAAAGGACTTAAAAACTAAGCAGAGCAGTTTATATTTTAACCCAAGAGCAATGGGAAGCCACTGAAGTTCATTAAGCAGGGGAATCACATAGTCAAATCTGTTTTTAAGGAAAGTTACTTTGGCATCAATGTATAGGAAGAATTGGAGTGGTTAAAAAACAAAAATCAATCAATCAAACAAAAAACTTGAGTCAGGGAGACCAATTAGAAATCTGTTATAGTAATCTAGGTGAGAGGTAACAAGGCTCTGAGACAGCTGTGTGAATGGAAAGAAGGGGTTAGATGTGAAAGATGTTGGGGAAGGAGAAGCGGTAAGATTTGACAACTAACTAGATATGTGGGGTAAGGGAAAATGAGTAATTTAAGTTAATGCTGTGAGTAGAATGGAAAACCGGAACTCCATAGGCTGTCAAAGCTACCGATTCATAAGAAGTTCCCATGAATTTATATCTTAATGAGACTAGTCAATATACAGGTAGAGGCTCATTTGTTAGCTTTGGCTAAAACAGCTCAGGGTCACTCTGGTTGCCAACCTTGATCCTAAATGTATCTGACTTGTATTTCAAAAAGTGGCACTAGTTCATAGAATTTTAAGATCTGGAGAAAGTCTATCATCACTTCATCCATACCATTCGTAATTTTATAGATAAAATAAAACTGAGGATATTATGCTTCATTGATTTGATATTCAATTTATTTCATACTTATATCTGAGAACAGGGCAAATAAATTAGGATCTGTTTTTATTAAGGGATGGTAAAATCGGTTGGTTATTGCCCTTTGTTCTCAAAAAAGGACCAAAATGACATCACTGTGTTGGAGTCAAGGTATAGCATGTTCAACTCTGGCAGATTAGATCCATATGAGCTCAGAAGTCTCTACCACAGGTCAGGTACAAATAGTCCATATTAACATTTGGAGTGGTGAAGTTTCTAAATTTATGACTCTCACATTTATTTTGAGCTAATGCAATTCTGCTTCACTCATAGAATACAATGCCTTCTTTGATGCAGGCACACCATGCTGGGCAGCCCTTTGTCAGTGTCTCCCATGTTTTATAATGGAATCCAAAGTTCCTCAGAGAGACCTTGAGAGGATTCTTATATCACTTCTTCTGACCATCATATGAGTGCCTTCCTTGCATGAGTTCTCTGTAAAATAATTTTTCAGGCCACCATACATTTGACATTTGAACAATATGGCCAGTCCATCAGAGTTATGCTCTCTGGAGTAGAGTTTGAATGCTTGGCAGTTTAGCTAAAGAAGCTCAGTGTCTGGTACCTTATCGTACCAGGTGATCTTCAGAATCTTCCTGATTCACATGGAAGCGATTTAGTTCTTTGGCATGGCACTGCTGAACTGCCCAGGAATTATAAATATAGTTTAGTAGAAACAACGCAAATGAGAAGATCTTGATTCTAATTTGGATTGTACCATTAACCAGTGACATTAGGCAGGTCAATCAACTCTGCTGAGCATTTTATTTCCTCCTCTGGCAAGTGAAGCTAATAAATGTCATCCAATCTAAGTCAAAGAATTTTCTTAAAGCTATAATAAAATAATTGAGGTGAAAGTAGTATCCTGTAAAGGAAGAATCTTGTCTTCATAAAAGATGAATTAAGAGGACTTGGGGGAAGGAGTAAAAGAAAGAAGTCAAGGAGGACTCCAAAGCTTTGAACTTTAATAAGTGAGTAGGCTTAATAGGGAGGAAAGAGGAAGAGGGACCAGAAATGGGAAGGTTAGGGGGATAAACAGGGTTTTTGTGGATAAAAACAAAAACAAAAAAGGAAGGGGGAATTTTTCACAAAAACAAAGATGAGATCATGGTAATATATCTAAGTGGAAGATAGTTGGAGGTGAAGGGCTAAAGCTTTGGAGAGAGGTCTCTGTGGGAAGATAAAGATTTGAGAGTCGTAGCATAGAAGTGATCACTTGGGCCATAGGAGAAGAAAGAGGCACCAAGAGAGAGAGTGCATACAAAGAATAAGTGGGCCAAGAAATAAACTGTAGGGGAACACCAACATTTAGTGAATGAGAGAAGAGAGAAGATCCCATGATGGAAATAGAAATAGTCATCAATAGGAGAATCAGGATAGTGTGGCATGACAGAACCCATGATTCTAGAGTTTTCAATGTGATATTTCCACTTCCTTGAAATTCATTCTCTTAATCCCACACAACTAAGTTTCCAACCCCACCATTATAGCGACCATAAAGAACAGCAATGCCCTTTGAAACACCAAATCTACATCCTCCTTGGCCCCTCTGTAGTCTTTCTTAACAGTTAACCACTCCTCTACATGGGTACTCTCGGCTTCAGAGACACCATATTCTCATGAGTCTCCTACCTCTTTGGCAGATCTTTCTTCAGTTGCTTCATAGGTTCCTCGTTTTTCTGACCTCTTCATGTGTGTTCTCCAAGGGTTTGTCCTTGGTCCCCTCTTCTCTCTCCCTTGTTGTTAACAGTTTTGTTTACTTTCAAGGTGTCAAATACAGCCTCTTTGTAAATGACTCCCAAATTTGAACCTCCCGCCTTGATCAAGACCTTCATCTCTGCCTACAGGATATTTCCACTTGGATGTCCTACTGGACCTCAAATTAAACAGGTCCCCACCAGAGTTCATGACTTTCCCTTAACTCTTCTCATCTTACTGTTTTGGTTTGTGGCCTGTCATTCCACTGGTCTCCTTTGGCTCATGGTCTTGGGGTTTTCTCTGACTCTTCCCTTTTCCTCATCTCTCATACCTACTTAGCAGATACTATCCATTCTACCTCCTTATTTTCTCTCATATTCATCCCCTCCTCTCTATTCCCACAGCCACTGCCCTAATATCAGCTCTCATTGTCAATAAAACTCCAAATACTTATTAAGTGCCTATTATGTGCTACAAATAATATGCCCAATTGGACTATTCTTTCAGACCTTTCCTCTTCCATTCTTTTGTCCTATATTCTGTCCTTCCTAAGAGTTTCAGAATATATTTTCTTGTATATAGCTTTAGTCATGATACTATTCTGTTCAAAAATCTGTGGCTCACTATTGTCCTCAGGAAAATTCAAACCCCTCTCCCTGGCATTCAGTGCCTTCCATGGTCTGGTACCACCCAATCTTTTTAGCCTTATCTCATTTTACTCCCCCTCAAGGGAAGATAGCTAGGTGGCACAATAGATAAAGCACTGTTTCTGTAGTCAGAAAGACCTGAACTCAAGTACAGCTTCAGAAACGTCCTAGTTTTGTGACCCTGGGCAAGCCTCTGTCAGTCTGTTTCCTCCTCTGTGAGGATCAAATGAGACAATATTTGTAAAGTTCGTAGCATAGTGGTTGGTACATAGTAGGCACTTTATAAATACTTGTTTCCTTCCGTTTTTCTTCATGGACTCTATGTTCTAGTCAAACTGGAAAACTATCTGTTCCCTGAATATAAAATATACTCTTACACTGCCACACCTTTGCTCAGGCTGTTATGTCTTCCTGGATTACTCCTCTTTCTTTGTCAAATTCCTATCCACCCTTTAAATCCAACTCAAGTGTCATCTCCTTCAGCCCTTTTAGGAAGTTTTACTTGAGCCCTCCAGTTGGTAGAGCCCTACCTTCTAGGATTTGTTGTTTTGTTGTATTTATCTTGGAATATCATATACTAAAGCTCTCAGTCTTGCTATCTTATTCCCCTATTAGGTCCATGAGGGCAGGGATTTTGTTTTATCTAAGCATTATATCTGTTCAGTTATCTAGCATAATACTTGGTACATAGTAGGAGCTTAGTAAATATTTGTCATTGATTTACATGTGCCTAGCCTTTTAAAGCTCTAAGTGTTGGAGCTTAATTATTTTCCACCATTGACTACTAGGAGCCTGAGCCCTCAAAATATAGGGCATAGGGAGTCACAAAACCTGGAATCAAGTGGTAATTATTAATAAAGGCTTCATTCATTCATTAACTCATTCACACATTCATTCACCAGTTACATGTCCTTGAACAAGTCACTTGGCCTCTCTGGGCTTAATTTCTTCATCTATAAAATAAAAATTGGAATAGATGGTTGCTAAGGCTCTTTTATACTTTGTGGCTACATATGATTCTTTGAATACCTTAGGGATTTCTTATTCCTGAGTCAATAAGAAAACATCAACCATACTCAATAAATTTTTTACTAAGGCAGGAAACCATGTATACGCAGATATATATCTGATGCAACATACATATATTATATATGTATACCAATAATATATATGCATATACATATGCATGTATACATACATTCATATGTATGTTTGTTACCCAGTAAAATTTTCCCTAGTCTTTTTTTTTTTATAAGTATAGGAACTTACCCCTTTGGGACAGTCAGGGAGGTAAGAAAGTACAAAGTTAGCTAGAAGAAAGTTTCTCTGAAAAGTTTCTCTGAAAACTTCCCTTTGTAATTTCTTATGGCAATATTAATATTCTATTACATTTATATGCCATAATTTATTTAGTCATTCCCCAACTGATTAGCAGCTCCTTACTTTCCAGTTCTTTGCCACTATAAAAAGAGTTATTATAAATATTTTTGTATTTATGGGTTCTTTTCCCCCTCTGTGGATCTCTTTGAGGTATAGTAGTGGTAGCGGTGAGCCAAAGTCTATATACTGTTCAGTAATTTTGGGCACATAATTCCAAATTGAATTCCAGAAGGGTTGGACCAATTTGTAACTCTAAAGGAGCTTGTATTCTAGTGAAGAAAATACATAAATGTAATTTGGAAATGGAGGTGGGGTGGAGTAGGTGGGGATTGTATGATTATAGTAAGAGCCCGGAAGTAGTATAGTAGAGGACTGGATGAGGGCAATAAAAGACCAAATGTGGCCTATTAAAGCCCAGAGTAGTTCAAAGGTAAGAGACTAAGGTTCCAATGGGAAAAAAGGAGAATGCCACAAGGACAGCACAGGGAAATGTCCCATAATTGCAGTCAAGGCTTGGGTCCAAAGCACGTCAAGGCAAAAGATTCTTATAACTATAAATGTATGATCCTATGAACCCTTTAAGGCAACTAGATGGTACAGTGGATAAAGCACTGGGTCTGGAGTCAGGAAAACCTGAGTTCAAATCTGGCCTCAGACATTTAGTGTGTGACTCTGTATAAGTTGCTTAACCCTGTTTGTCTCGGTTTCCTTATCTGTAAAATGAACTGGAGAAGGAAATAATAAACTAGTCCAGGATCTTTGTGAAGAAAATCCCAAATGGGCTCATGTAGAGTTGGACATGACTAAAATGTCTGAACAACAAATGAACTCTTTGAGAGTTGCCTGAGGCTCAAAGGAGTTACAGAACTTACCCATGATCTCATAGCTCATAAATGTCAAGAGAAAGGATTTGAATCTACGTCTTCCTGACTCTAGGTCTACCACTCTACCCATTATAGTATGCTGCCTGCCTCTAGCCTAATCCAGAACTTATATTGTTGGTAATATATTATATTTTAATTAAAATTCATTTAGACCCATAGCTTGATTTAGATTTTTTTTTTAAAGCTAGGTCTGTGGGCCAGTGCTCATTTACATGATGTATTCTAATCCATTTATTGCTATTATTACTATTCAGATAGATTATAACATTAACAGATGGATAGTGTCATGGAATGTTAAAGACTCATAGGAAGACGTCTAGCTTGATGGGAAGATCCTTAGGGAGGATGTGGATAAGAAGTGCTTAGGACAAATACGTGTGATCTGTCGAACTATTGGAATATTGAAATATTACTATTTGATGGAAAATAATATAATGAGCCCAGAGCAGACACTCTCCAAATCACTTATACTTGTTTTAAGAATGAGTTTTTTATTTCCATTTTAACATATTCATGTCTGATATTCTGAGAATTAGAAAATATTAAATAGCATTTATGTGGCACTTTTAGGTTTACAAAGTGCTTTACATGTTAACTTGTTTGATCTTTCCCACAACCGTATAAAATAGGTGCTATTTTTATCCTCACATGAGGAAACTATGATAGAGGTTAAATTAATTGCCTAAAGTCACACAGCCACTCTGTGTCTTAGGTAAGATTCAAATGCAAATCCTCCTGAGTCCAATTCCCACATTCTAACCACTTACCTGCTTACATGGTGATTTCCTTTTGGAAGAGTCAGAAAGTGACCTAACTTCTCTAACCTGTCCCATTGTATACTCAATGACCAGAATTTCATCCAACTCAGTTCAACAGGAATTTATCATAGGTTTCCTACTATATGCTTCACTGAGGAGGTAGGGCCTTACTCTATCTCAACCTATTTAAAAGATAACAATTGCAGATTCAGAAAATGGATTCCATCATAGAATCATAGATTTAGAGCTGGAAGGGGCCATTAAGTCCAATCTCTTCATTTTGCAGAGAAGAAAACTGAGGCCCAAAGAGGTAAATGATTTCCTGAGGGTTTCACATGTTGAAATGCTTGACTCTCTAAGATTCAGTTCAAATGCTAGTTACTCAATGAAGTCTTCCCTAATTTCAACTCCACCAGAAATATTTTTCTTCCTCATTTTTTAGATACCATATCAGATATACATATGTATGTATGTATAGATATTGCTAGATATTAGAGCTATTTCTGCATGCATTATCTATCTCCCCTGTTAAATGGCTGAGATCGTGTTACAGTTCTTTTTGTATCTCTTCCAATACCTAGCACCATATCTCACATTATAATAGGGGCTTAATAAATAGTTGCTGAAATATTTGAATGTTTGCTGAGTTTTGACTATGTGCTTACTATAATATTTAAAAAGAAAAGTCCTTGAAGTGTAGTTCCTTGGAACTAGGGACTATTTCATTTTTATTCACATGTATTTAATTCAAATAAGTTTATAATACATTTATTCAAATATATTTATATATGTTTATTCATATGTATTCCCAGTGCCTGGAAAATGATAGATGCTTAATATATTTTTATTTGTGGATTGATTAATTGATTGATAATCCAGGAAGATCTATCTATACTGAAACTCAGTAGCCTTACAAGTTTCAAAGCTACTGTTTGTCAGGTTCTGTTGGAAGGAAAGAAAATGATGCTCTGCTCCTTGCCCATTTGGATATTGCTTCTTTGACATACTCCCCACAGGCTGCCAGGGCCATGTACCATCTCAGAACAAATTGTTCACTTCACTCAGAAATTACAAATGTGTTTTGTCCAATAAATCTAAATATATTTTGTAGTAGTCATTTTTCTTAATGGAAGTGTTTTCCAGATGTTGCCCAAGTCTAGTCATCTGGGCTCCCTTCCAATAAATGTGGAAAGTTTGTTTTAATAGGTTGTCACTGTTGCTTTGGTCTAACCTTTGGACTAATTGGTTCATCCCAATATGTTTGCACCAATATATAAAGCGTCCAGGACATCAGAGATACACACATGTCCCTTGCCCGGTAAGTAAAGAAGTCATTTTGCTTTCTTGTTGAGTTCTGATCTTTCAGCTCAGAAAGGTGATGCTTTCTTGAAGGTGTTTGGATAATTTTTACAGAGAAACTAATTCAGAAGTTTAGAAGTTTTCTAGGAAATTACTTTTGTGGTGTTCTCTTCCTGAAGGGTTTTTAAAAATATTAAATAGAATGTCTGAAAGAACACCTTAGGATGGTAGAATCCTCTGTATTTATTGTAGTAAACTCTCTTGAAACCACTTATTCATTTTTATCCAGTGCCAACATTTATGAATTCTTAAGAGTGTTTTAAAACATAAGTCTGGAGTCACTATAGTTACAAAATGAAAAACTTTTAATCATTAAGTCATTTGGAAATGATTGAGGACAGATTAAGTTGAGACTGCAATTGAGAGATTTTATATTTGTGATTTGGGGATAACACTAGCAAATATGAACTGATTATTTTGATATGATAACTTCATAATGATATTAGCTCAACAATAACATTTTTCATCTTATTTAACTTAACAACACTAGAATAATTAAAGCATATTGATGTAAAATTACACATGATCATTTCCTCCAAAAAATATAATTATTTTTAAACATCCATGATGACATGTCTAAAGTCTTACAAATTACAGTGAAATGACTTTTTAAAATGAAGTCTTCACCTCAGAAGAGGGTAATGTAGTTCTTCAAGCTAGCCATTTAATACTTTGATATTGCTTTTCAGAGAAGATTCAATACCTGAAAACAGCCATGGAGTGGAAAGTGCTTCCTATTCACCTGCTGGTATTTTATCTTTTCCTGATACAAGTTTCTTCTCAAGGTACCTTACCCAACAAAATTCCAAAACAGTGTTTCCTTCTTGGCTGGAATCATGTATATGGGGATTTCCACTTAAGAACTATTGTGTAGTATTTTGTTATCAATACTGTAAAAACAATGTTTACCATTTTAAAAAATTGTATGTAATTGTATATAAAACCTCAGAACCACATAAAAAGAATATACAAGCTTATGTTTATAGGAGGGCAGAGGAGGAAGTAGGAAGTGCTTCCTTTTCCTCTATGTTTTATGTAAAGTGCATAGCTTTATTATGTTTTTCCCCCCAGAAAATATTTCAAGATATTTTATCATCATATATAGAGTAAGAGGCAGTGTGGCATATTAGACATATGACAGGCTTTAGAATTGAGAATAACTGAATTCAAGTCCTATCAGTCACCCAATAGCTGTAAGATCATGGGCAAATAACTTTTGCATGCTCCAGACAGTTCCCTAAGCCTATATAGGTGAGATACTAACCTGGATAAATGGAGTGGATTTCCATGCCAGAATTTTGCCACTCTATGAAATGGCAGGTCTGTAACACCCTCACCAAAAAAAGTATGAGATAAAGTTATTGAAGGATTAAATTAAATTAACCCTTCTAAATTAACCACACCTACCCTGTGAGTTAAAAAAACATAGCCCTATCAACTACCTGGAAGAAGTGGTTTGTAACCACAAGAAATGTCATGGAAACAATTGATTAAATCATTGAAAAATTAAGTTGATTGTTTTTGGCCAACATAATGGCAAGAGAGTTTGACTAATCTTTTTTTTGAATTAATTAAATGAACTCATTGTTTTGTCATGAGGTAGACTTGTTTTCAGCGTGGGAAAGTATTATAAATGATCATTATTCTTCTAATGAGATAGCATTGATTTAAAAAAAAAAAACTATATCATAGAGCAGAGCTGGAAGGAACTTCAAAGATCATCAAGCCCAACCTCTTCATTTCATAAGGAAACTGAGGTTCAATGAGGTTAAATGATTTATACAGGATGGGTTTTGAATCCAGGATGTCAGACTCCAAATCTAACATCCTTGTGGGCTGAATCAGTATCTGCATGCTTTTTTTGATGGAGGGTTCTAGACCTGGGGTTCCATACATTTTCTCATCCATTTGGAATTTATAGTCCTAGAGAATTGCCTGGGGCATAGAAAATTAAATGACTTCCCCTGAAACCCTCAAATCTCTGACAGCATTTTGTCTCCTCTGTCACATTTCCTCTAATCTGGACAAATATTGCATTCTACTCAGTGTATAGAACATATATCTTAATATATACATAGATTGGATCTACATTAAAAAGGCTCAAGTTTGTGATTTGTTGTTATTAGATTCTTAAAACTACTAGACTGTTGGGAGGTGGTTTTTCCCTCTAAGGTGAACAATCTCAGAAACACACACACACACACACACACACACACACACAAAACCCCCTGGGATTGGAAATGATGTAGTGAAATTAAATTCTTAATGTTAAAATGTTGTGGTAATAACTTATAGCTGAATTTTGATTGTCAAAATGGGACTGCAGACTATCTGTGCTAGATGTGTCATTGATGTTCTTTGATTGATGAAAGTAGATATGAAATGCTAAAAATGTAAAGCAGAGCATCTTAGTACTGTTCCATGAAAATAAAATGAGAAGCCTCTTAATTTTAACATAGTGACAACTTAATACTAATTTTCACATACATTTCCAACGTAGTAAATGCTTCCTTCCTTCACTGTACTTTACTTTGCAATGATTAAACTAAAAAACAAATAAACAAACACAAACTAATGTGATTAATCAATGGTAACATAGAAAGGTAGGACACATTTCCTTTTTGAGGATTGTAAATTGCCTACCAAGCTAATTTTCCACCTATTTCTACCACCCACAAATGTGTACGAATCATATGATTTTGTCCTGTCTGCTACGCTCTCGCCTTCTTTTCAAACGCTTTTCACTCCTTCCCTTTGTGCATACGTGTGTGTACACACATGTGTGCCTAAGAGGCTGAAAGTCATCCTAATCTTTGATGTGATGTTTGTGGGTTCTGCTATTGGTGGTCTGGGTTCACTACCTTGAGTCTTTTTCCAACATGTTTCAGTCTCCCTTTACAGATAAGGATAATTTTTCATTCTAGAAGATAAAAGTGACTGTTGTGTAACCATGGCTATGTGTCTCAAGGAGATTTTATTAAGAGGTTTTACTCCTGTTTGCTACTTGATCATCAGAAGACAATTGTGCTTATATGTTTTGGTTTTGTTGCCTTTTGTAGTTCTATTTGTTACCTGTACTCTCATGTGTAGTTGTTCTTGTTGGAATTTGGCTATTCCTCAGTCACTCTGAGTGTGACCAATTGACTCCCCAGAACCTTAAAGAATACAGTTTCCCACCCTAAGCCCAACTTGTAGTAGGAGGAGCTGGAGAAGAGCCTGTTGGCATAGCTAGCAAATATTTACACAGGAATAAAAAAAATGCCCTTTTCCAATCTTGATATAGGAACTGATGTTGGTCGTGATGGCTATGGCATAGAACCCCATGAATTCCTTTTTGTGCAAAACTATTGAAATGCCTAATGAATGAATGCTCTCATTCCTGAGAATATGACTACCCTCCTCCATATATTGGGATCCTTGGAAGGAGAAGGTGATATGATTGTCAGACAATGGGATAGCAACCATAAACTTTTTTTATAGTATATTTTCCTTTTCCAATCCAGTGGACACATAGCAAAATCTGTCCATTCCCCTGTGTTCTACACCTCTCCCCTCCCACCTCTACCCCCTCCACCCCCTTTTTTTGGCCATTCGATGTTTCCCCTGGTATCAAATCAGCTGGTTTGGTCATGTTTACACTAGTATTGTGTAATTTTAGATTTACCAAGCTGTGCAGGGAGATGTGGGGAAGGGTATACTAGAGATGCCGCCTGCAACTGTGATTATAACTGTCAATACTACATGGAGTGCTGTCCTGATTACAAGAAAGTCTGCACTGTGGGTAAGTTCCTAAACCCAACAGACCCTCTGGAAAGGACCACTGTTTCCTGAGATCCCTCTCTTGTTAGGCCATAGACCCTTGTTATTTTTGAATGAGCTTCTGTGTTTCATTTCACTGTTGTATGTCTTTCCCTCCCCTTGCATAAATGTTGCATTGTTGTATCTGAACATAGCACTAAAGTCTTTGGTTAGTTACCCAGACAAAAAAAAAAAAACGACTCTACTATAGAGTACTATGAAGTCAACACCCCACTCTCTCCTCCACTAAAATTCTGTTCGAAAGGTGAATAGCAGATGTGTATAGCTATACTTTTCTTTATTACATATAGAAAAGTTCCGATTGATAATCATTTTTGAAAATTTAGATGTTTCATTGCCTCATAACGGGGCCTAATTATTTGTGCTCTAGGACATTCATGTACAGTATACATTATTCAAATGTTTAATACTAGTCATCAGATTCCTAAAAGAACATTAAACTGTAAACAGAATGGTACCCAAGGTGGGACCTCAATCAAAGTTGAGATCTTAGAAGTAATTAGATTGGAAGCTAACAATGGGTAATATTGTTCCAACTCAAAATTAACTTCTAACCATTTTGTCTTTAACACAAAATCAATTTCATATTCAATATAGGGAAAATCACTATTGTAACGGTAAAGTAACACTTGGTTTTGAACTTAGATGTAAAGACTAAATTGAAAAGTAGTTCAACAAGCATACTGTTTTAAATGGATCCCAATTAATTCAATGCTCCTTTAAACAGGGATGATTTAAAATGGCAAGAATCATTTTAAACCATGTAAATGGCCCACACTAAGTAATTAAATCAGAATTATTTGAATTTATTAACATATGTCACATTCATTCCTGATGATACATATTAAATCTTATTATGATGAATACCATTGCCATAGAAGTCTTTCTGATATAACATAAGATCTCCATGTCTAAACTAAGACTAACTTATGTAAAGTAAAATTTGATGTTATATAATTCCATTATAATAACTGAGATGAATCTTTAGAGTTTATTGTAATGGAATTTGACTTCTAGTAGACATAAAGTTCATAGAAGTGGTAGGACCACTCTAAGAAGGAGTAGTGAGGGAAGAAAATTTCACTTGAATAGCATCATACAACAGTAGTGTCACATTCAGAGATCCACTAATCTGTATATAAGGATCTCTGCAAGCCACCTATTGACTTAAAATGTTTTAAGTTTTAAAATATAATTATCTTTGTTTTATTATATTTCATTTGTTTTATTAAGTCTTTTACAACTACATTTTAATCTGATACAGACTACACTTGGGAGTTTGGAGCCCTGTAGCCGCATGTCTGAAAACTTATTCCTACAATATAGGCATTCCTGATTTACAAAACACCTGGAAATATCCTTTACATACAAGTAGCTGGCCTAAGTCGCACCAGAAACACAATGAGACTCCCCTAGAGAATCCAGAGAGAGGAAAATGTTCATTTTTCCAGTGTACTTTATGTGGTTATCACTATGGCCATTAAGAGAGTGGACAGAAGAGAAAGAGGAGACATGTTTCTGAGTCTCTCCTAAGTCCCCTAAGCAAACCTTTCAGAAAGAACAATGGTGTTAATAGTGGTTATGTTCCTAGGACAATCCCCAATTATCTATATGAGCCATGATATCTCTAAACTATAGAATTACTTATGGATTCAGGTGGTAATATTTAAATACTATGGTATTTTATAGAATCATAGGATTTTAGATTTAAAGCTGAAAGGGACCTCAGAAGCCATCTGGTTCAACCCCCTCATTTTATAGATGAGGAAATTTACTTACAGAAGTAAAGTGACTTGCCTAAGGGCATAATTTGTCCTTCCTTCTGGAAGAGGACCAATGACATCAGGAAAGTGATGTCTTGACTTGCAAGTGAATTAGATTTAAGGGAGGCAGGGCTGTGCAAAGTTATCAGCCTCACTCTGTCCTCCAAGGTCATCTTAATTCAGTGGTAACCAAAGCTCAGGACAACTGGAGATGACCCCAGATGCAGTGGGAAACCTTGGCCTTTTTAAGCTAAAATCTTTCTCAGGTCTCAGTTTGTCTGAGGCAATACCCATTCAGTGATTGAAAGACTAGGTAAGAAATAAAGCAAAAAATGGCCTAGTTTGTCTATTCAAAAAAACAACAACAACAAACAAACAAGCAATTAAACTGAAAGGGGAAGACCCTCAGGGTTTCTGTCAAGACAGAAACAATTGCCTAAGGTTACATAAATGGTAAATGGCAAAAGCAGGATAAGTCATTACTCTTTCCATTATCCAAAATTATTCCTTCCAACATAAATTATATAGGCTTTTGAGGGCTAACCTGTGAACTTAACCACACTTCATAGAACATTGCTTCTATGAGAAAATGATTTCAAATTTCCAAATAAAAAATATCTAAATTTACTCTAGAATATAACCTGTCTACACATTGTGGAATGCCTCCATGTGTGGCACAATATGAACAAAATTTCATTTCTTTCTATCTACACACACATACACACATATGTATAATTTTCCTTTTTTTACTTTTTGCTCTGGATAGAGCTTTCCTGTAAAGGCCGTTGCTTTGAGTCATTTGCCAGGGGGAGAGAATGTGACTGTGATGCTGCCTGTAAGAAGTATGACAAGTGCTGTCCAGATTATGAGGACTTCTGTGAAGAAGGTAAGTGTCTATCACAGTATCAGTCAAAGGCTCCCTCCAACATTTGTTCAGCTTTATATCTCATTGTATACTGAATTTTAGCCTGGTTACGGTCATTAATCAATCACCTCAGTTAAGGCAGCCTGTATCTAAAACTGATCACTTTTGACTATACTGAATATGGTCTATTACCATACTATAGTATACTATACTACGGTATACTATACTATACTATACTATACTATACTATACTATACTCTACCATACCATACTATACTATAGTATACTATACTATACTATACCATACTATACTATACTATATTGTTCAGTGGTAATTTTCTTTCACAAAGAGAAAGTGGAAGAGAAAAACCATGTTCTATATTATACTAATAGTATGCTAGTAGTATATTATTCATTCCATCAGTGTATTATACAGATAGTATACTAGTAATAGTATATATGAAATAGCTTTCTATACTAATGAAATAACAGATCCAATCCTCACCCCTAACCTTACTAAAACCCTCTAAGGATTTTGTTTAGGATGGAAGAAATAAAATGATAACAAAAATCTTAAATCCCTGATTATGTCTCTTGCCAAGCTATTACTTGCAAAATCCCTTTCCTGAAAACAAGACAGTTTTGGGAAGTGAATAAAAAACACTTGTATAATCTTATCATTTTTTTTCCTAAACATTCTTGAAACACCTGATAAGAGTGAACCAGATTCTTTGGAGGAGAGGAGAAAGATAGGGAAACTGCTAAGGCAGCAGAGTCCATAGCGAGATATTAGCTGTTCAATGCTTTAATTGGAGCATATCCCGAAAATGATGGAGACAACACCCTTCTAATTAAACATTTTAGCTCAGAGCCCATGTGGCTATCAGAAGAACAGAGGGTGAGTAAGACAAACCTCACTCAGAGCACTGGCATTTGTTTTGGCTGATTGTCATACAAGATGAGGAGAGGGAAAAGAGACGGTGTTGGTGGTAATGAGGGGATATAAAGAAATAAACATTGCAGAGAAAAATATCTCATAAATAGAAATCTTTTTTTTGTCCAAACCTGTAATGGTTTTTATTGGTGGGGGGAGGCATCAGGGAACTGTCATTGTGGGGAAACTGTCTATGGAGGAAGATGGTTAACTCGCATTTAAAATTATCTTAGAGGGTTGCCTGAAGGCCCTGTGAGGTTTAGTGATTTTTCCATGATTACACAGCTAGTTTATGTGAGAAGCAAGACTTGAACTCACCCCTTCCTGTTTCTAAAGTCAGCCCTCTATCTGCTGTACCATGCTGTCAAATGCTTTGTCCAATTATCTTTATTCAAGGCAGAATCTAGTGCAGAAGGATAAATGGTTAACATTCTCAGTTGTAGGTATCACAGAAATATGCAGTATACTAACTAAAGAGAAGGATGTGTGCATGTATATGGGAAGAAGAGGGGATGTCAGTGCGGGTTTATATCAACTTGGGACAGTGCATTTGTCTGATAATAAAAGCTGATTCCTGTGTTGTGACAGGGTTGCTAAAAACACTGCCAGGAAGGATCTCTTCAAGAGGAAGCAAAGAAAAGGATTAAAGAGTATTCATGAAATCCATTGGCATCAAATACCATTAAAATCAACATTTCTGTAGTGCCCAAAGATTTGTCAGCCTCATTCAATAGCACACTCAATTCAAGTAATGTTAGTTGCAATGGAAATACAATACAACCACCGAATTTCGACAGCCATTTGGTCATCTTAGAAGGATTTGAGCCATAGCTAACATTCCATTTTTTTCATCAATAAGAGAATAGCCCTATAGCACAGTGTTTGGATCCACTTATCATGCTAACAGAATTATTTAGAAAGGTGGTTGTAGTTACAGTTCTTTAAAAAGAAAGAAATTATAAGCAGATACTGATTTCTCTTAAATACTTCGCTGCCCAGATGGCTCTTTGGCAGTGTTTTTAACAAATGTTGTTGCTGGCATTTCTGAAATGGTCACTTGCAGAGACTGCCATAACTTAGCTTTGAATGGCTATTTGTTGATGGAAGCAGCAGTTTTTGATAATGGAGTTGTCTTCTTGGTATAGAATCCCAATTTTACTCTTCTTTTTCACTACCCCAGTTTCATATTTTCATTAGGGTCTTGTTTCCTGGGTAAAATATATAGCAGAAAAAATACTACCATGTATCTTTTCTAAATAGCTTGGAAATCCTACCACCCCTTTACTGTGAATAAGGAGCAAAAGGGATTCATGGGATCATAGGATTTAGTTTTGGAAGCAACTTTATAGATCATCTACTATGTGAGAGGCATGATAAACTCAGAAATGGAAAGGTCTTAGAGGTCATCCAGTCCAATATCTTCACTGGGCAGGTGGAAGAACCAACTTGGCCATAGAGGTTAAGTTACTTGTTCCAGCTTCTACAGTGAGGTGATGACAGAGTGAAAGCAAGCATACTCATTTCTTAACTCAGCACGGTGCCAGTTTAGTTATCATCAGATCATAAATCCAGATTTGGAATGGTCCTTAGATTCCTTCTAGACCAGTCCTCTAATTCTACATATGACTAAACTGAGTCTCAGTAAAGTGACTCATCCAGAGTCACACAGGTAGCAAGTGAATGGCAGAGCTGGGATTCAAACTCAGGCCCTAAGACTGCCAAGTTCATGGCTCTTTCCATTTCATCATACCACAGCAGGATTTAGAGCAACCACCTTCAGAAATGTCCCAGTTACTGTTTGCAGACTAGATGCTCAGAAATCCACATGGACTTGATTTTAGAAACATTTGCTCAGATAATTAGATATAGTTTTAGTTAAAGCTGAAAAATATGTACAAAATGAAAAAGAACCCAAGAATAACTGGTTTACTCTTTTTTGTAAGACAATCGGGGATAAGTGACTTGTCCACACAATTAATGTCAAGTGTCTGAGACTGGGTTTGAACTCAGGTCCTCCTGACTCCAGGGGCAGTGCTCTATCCACTGTGCGACCTACCTGCCCCTAGATTTACTCTTATCAGTTATGTAGTTTTGACAGTTATATGGATTGTGAGATTGGCACTAATTGATTGATCTTTTTCGACCTCAGTACATAATCCAACGACACCACCACCAACTCCAAAGACTCCACGACCATCTCCAAAGACTCCACGGCCATCTCCAGAAGCTCAAACTGTCAAATCAACAACTAAACGTTCCCCGAAAGCCCCGAAGAAGAGGACCCCTGACAAAGTGGTAGAATCAGAGGAAATAACAGAAGGTAGGAAGAAGATGATTGTGAAAGCAGGAGTTTTTCCTAAGTAAATATATGACATATGTAGATGGCAGACTGGTGCTAGCACTTTATCATGGGGCTGTGAAAAGTTAGGAACATTCAGACACATAAAAGACTGGTAAAATTGGATGAAAAAATAGCTACTTATGTAACATTTAAGGTTTGCAAGGCACTTTACAGATATCTCATTTAATCCTCATACAAATCTTATGATTATGAGGTAGGTATTATTATTTTAATTTATAGAAAAGTCTTCAATGTCTGAAGAAGGTCTTAAACTCAGGTCTAGCCCTCTAGCCACTGAGCAGCCTAGCTGTCTCCATTTAAAATGGACAGTTTAAAACAAAGTTGGCTTTCTTTAAAGTGGAGGTAAGACAGAAGCATGATCATTGACCTCTCTTTGTTTTCTCAGACCCAAGAATGAAAATAGGTATAAATCAACACAATCTTAAAAGCTCCACTCAGGCCTGCCCTGAGTCTGGCTTCTGAGAAAGCTGTACTTTTGAAGAGTACTGGCAAGGATGGGATGTGTGAGAGAAATTGGTCTAGCCAATATCAGTTGGGTGTTCTTCTTTCATGACTCTGAAGTGCATCCTGTCATGTGCAAGGAATACATGATGCTGCCCTTTACTCAAATCAATGAAGGACATAGACATTTTCTGATCAATAAAAGGTCTGACTCCATTCTTGTTTTCTTTGACCTGGATGGACTACTGTGGAAAAGTTACAGTTCACAAAATTCACTTCTTTATTTAATTACAGAACATTCTATTTCTGAAAATCAGGAATCCTCCTCTTCCTCTTCTTCTTCCTCTTCAACTGTTCGGAAAACCAAGTCTTCTAAAAATTCAGCTGCTAATACAGCACCCAAGAAGAAACCCAAAGGTTTGAGCATTGATACAGGATCAAATGCTATATCAATGCTAAAATAAGATTTTGTAACTTGAAAATATTGGGTAGAGGCAGTAAGATTTGGTGATTTTTTAAAAATTGGGTAAGGGATAGCAACCATGTAATACTGTTTTAAAAGGTATTGAATGACAATTCTTAGAAATTTTCTTATAATCCAAATATAGAATATTTCAATAAAATTAAGAAACATTAGGCCAAGATGAGGATCTTATAGGAAACTAATGACTAACCTCTTACAAGAAATTGAAAAAGAAACCTCTTACAATGAATTTTCCAATCCAATTCAACCCAGTTCTTAATGTACAAGGCATTGGAGATACAAGAACAAAAAAAATACCAGTGCCTATGTTAGGGCACTTATATATTACACACACATAGAAATACATATATAAAAATTTTTAGCTATTAAAATGAAAACTTCACTAAATTTTTTGGGATACTGTGCATGTATAGATGTACATATACATATATGGATTATTGCCTATATATGTGAATACACATATACACAGAGCTAGGTCCTAATTACCAGGAATAATGAATCCCCTTAAATAGTTATATTCATTCAAATTTGCACTATTCGAAGTTATAATTATGTAAAAATGTGGTAATGGTTCCAGCCTGATGAAAATGGGAAATCTACAGTGTGAATTCAAATAATGCAAACATTGAGGAGATGCACTATTTTCACTAATTGAAACTTAGCTGTGTGTGTGTGTGTGTGTGTGTGTGTGTGTGTGTGTGTGTTTATAATTGAAGAGAGGAGAGAGCACCAACAACTAGGGAGAGCAGGTTCAGGAAAGGATCCTTTAGAAGGTGGCACATGTTCTGAGTCTTTCAGAAAGTTGGGGAGGGATTCTAAGAGACAGAAGTGAGCAGGGAATAAACTCCAGCCTATGCAAAGACATGGAGGTTGGAGAAAAGAATGTGCATTCCATTAACAGCAAATAGGCCAATTTGGATGGAACACAGAGTTCATGAAAGGGAATAATATGAAATAAGTCCCAAAAGGCAGGCATGGAGCCAGTTTTTAAGAACTTTAAATGCCAAGTTGAAAATTTTGTATTCTGTCCTCAAGGTGAGAGTGAAGACTTTTGTGAGGGGGAGTGACATGGTCAGATTTTTGCTCTTAGACTAATTTTTTTTGGCAGGGGTGGAGTGGAATAGAGGAGAGATTGGCACTGAGGAGAGAGTGGTAATCAAAGTCCAATTAGGAGGCTATTGTAAGAATCTAGGGAAAAAGTGATAAGAACCTGAACTAGGCTTATAAGTGAAGGAAAACGGTGTGTATACAAGACATGTGGAAGTAGAATTGACAATACCCAACAACTAATTGGGCACCAGGGGTAGGAGGAATGAGGGGAGGGAAAATTATTCTCATTGGCTCTTGTTCTGTCTTCTTTCTTCCAGTCCCCAAACCTCACTTACCATTCTTCAGTCTCTTCACTCCCTTACTCTATTCTCTGCTGCTCATATATGCCTCTCTTCCCAGTCAGTGACTTTGCTCATGGGATTTATTTTCTCCTGTTTGATGCTCTTGGACACCTTGGTCTCTCTCCTCACTGAGCCCCATAATGACCATAGGGGTCTTGTATCTATTCCATATTTACCTCTGGGGTATTTCTTATAACATCTGAAATTATAAATATCTTGGGGGGAAACTGATGGTGGATACATGTTTTTTGGTTTGTTTTATTTGTTTATTTTACTGCAGAAGCCCACATTGGCTTTGCTATGTGTAAGAAAAGAGTGGGTAGGGAAAGGATAACAGCTCATAGGCATGTATATATGGGAAGAAAGGACCGGGGCCGAGACAGCGGTTTCTTAAGAAAATGGATAAGGGAAGTGGAATTATAGGAAGATGAAGACTGAGAGAGCGAATGAGAAGAGAAATGAAGAGAAGATTCACTTGGGAAAGGAGAGCAACAGTACAGAAGGGATGGGTGTGCCTATTTCCCTGAAATTCCATAAATTGCCCCTCATTATATAACAAGAATGTTTTATTCTTATAATGTTTTTTGCCCTTTACATTCTTCTTCCATTGGTATGAATGATAGTATTGTGAGGCAGGGAGTACATAGTCATTTTACTTATATGGAAATTGTGTGACTTGACCGGAGTAACACAAGCAGGAAGTGAGAGAGGCAGGACCCCATATATAAAAGCAATGTAAAGACCACTCAGATAGTAACTTGTGATGTGCATTTTTCCATAGCTAAAGATTCAAAGAAGAGAACCCCCAAAGACAAGCCTACTCCAGCGCCTCCAGTTGTAGATGATGCAGGAAGTGGATTAGACAATGGACCTTTCAAGCCCACTGCTGCTCCTAACACTGCTGTTCCTACCTCCCAGCCCAATAAAGTCACCACAACCCTCAAAATGACAACGGTAGCACCACCAGCAACTTCCAAGGTCACATCTAAAGAGACAACCACAACAACTGAAAAGGAGACCTCAACAGCTGCTAAAGAGACATCAGTTGTAACAAAAGAGGTGACTAGTACAGATAAACAGACTTCAACTACAGCTAAAGAGACAATGACTTCAGCAAAAGAAACACTGACTACAGAGACAATGACAGCTGCTAAGGACCCTAAGACCACACCTAAGGACCCTGAGCCTTCACCTAAGGAGCCCAAACCTACACCTGAGGACCCTAAGCCCACACCCAAAGACCCTAAACCTACCCCTGAGGATCCTAAGACCACACCCAAAGACCCCAAACCTACACCTGAGGATCCTAAGACTACACCCAAAGACACCAAACCTACACCTGAAGACCCCAAACCTACACCTGAGGATCCTAAGCCTACACCCAAAAACCCTAAACCTACACCTGAGGACCCTAAGCCCACACCCAAAGACCCCAAACCTACACCTGAAGACCCCAAACCTACACCTGAGGACCCTAAGCCCACACCCAAGGACCCCAAACCTACACCTGAAGACCCCAAACCTACACCTGAGGACCCTAAGCCCACACCCAAGGACCCCAAACCTACACCTGAAGACCCCAAACCTACACCCGAGGACTCTAAGCCCACACCCAAAGACCCCAAACCTACCCCTGAGGATCCTAAGACCACACCCAAAGACCCCAAACCTACACCTGAGGACCCTAAGCCCACACCCAAGGACCCCAAACCTACACCTGAAGACCCCAAACCTACACCTGAGGACCCTAAGCCCACACCCAAGGACCCCAAACCTACACCTGAAGACCCCAAACCTACACCCGAGGACTCTAAGCCCACACCCAAAGACCCCAAACCTACCCCTGAGGATCCTAAGACCACACCCAAAGACCCCAAACCTACCCCTGAGGATTCTAAGACCACACCCAAAGACCCCAAACCTACACCTGAGGACCCTAAGCCCACACCCAAAGACCCCAAACCTACACCTGAGGACTCTAAGACCACACCCAAAGACCCCAAACCTACACCTGAGGATCCTAAAACCACACCCAAAGACCCCAAACCTACACCTGAAGATCCCAAACCTACACCTGAGGACTCTAAGACCACACCCAAAGACCCCAAACCTACATCTGAGGACCCTAAGCCCACACCCAAAGACCCCAAACCTAAACCTGAAGACCCCAAACCTACACCCGAGGACTCTAAACCCACACCCAAAGACCCCAAACCTACAGCTGAAGACCCTAAGCCCACACCCAAAGACCCCAAACCTACACCTGAGGACCCTGAGCCTACACCTGAGGATCCTGCACCATTCCCTAAAGACACAACTTCTACACCTGAAGTGACTACAACTGCTAAGGATAAAATAACAGAAAAAGATACACCTACTACTCCAAAAATTACAACTGTTCCACCGAAGGTGACAGGTACAACCACTAAAGTGACAACGAGAACAGTCAGTTCACCAAAAGTGACAACTAAAGTGACAACTACTACAGCTAAAGCAACAACTACTGCTACCAAAGTGACAACTACTACTGCTAAAGAGACAACTACCAAAGCTGAAGAAATAGCGACTGTATCCGAGGATAAACCTTCTCCTCCTCCTATACCTGAAAACCCAACTTCTAAAGTGACAACCACCACAACCAAGGAGACAACTACAACAACCAAAGCAACAACTCCTGTACCAGATGAGACTACTACTGCCCCCAAAGTGACCCCTAAGCCTAAAGCAACAACTCCTGTCCCTAAAGTGACAACTACCACAACCAAAGAGACAACTACAACCAAAGCAACAACTCCTGTACCAGATGAACCTACTACTGCCCCCAAAGTGACCCCTAAGCCTAAAGCAACAATTCCTGTCCCTAAAGTGACAACCACCACAACCAAAGAGACAACTACAACAACCAAAGCAACAACTCCTGTACCATATGAACCTACTACTGCCCCCAAAGTGACCCCCAAGCCTAAAACAACTGCTGTCTCTAAAGTGACAACCACCACAACCAAAGAGACAACTACAACCACCAAAGCAACAACTCCTGTACCAGATGAACCTACTACTACGCCCAAAGTGACCCCTAAGCCTAAAGCAACAACTCCTGTCCCTAAAGTGACAACCACCACAACCAAAGAGACAACTACAACAACCAAAGCAACAACTCCTGTACCAGATGAACCTACTACTGCCCCCAAAGTGACCCCTAAGCCTAAAGCAACAACTCCTGTCCCTAAAGTGACAACACCAAAACCAGAGAAGACAACTACCACAACAAAAGAGGCAACCACGAAAGCTAAGGAAAAAACTGCTGTTACAAAAGACAGAACTACTCCTCTGGTTCCAACTCCTGGCCCTAAAGTGCCCAATAAGAAGACTACACCTGCACCTAAAGACCCAGCAACTACACCTAAAATCACAACTACAACTGAAGAAACATCAACAGTAACTGAACTAAACTCTACTCCATTGGCTGAGACTATCCTTCAAACCACTCCTAGACCCAACAGAAGACCAAACTCTGAAATTACATCCTCTCTTACCATAATAGAAGTCACTCCTAAATATGAAAATTTAAATATTTTTGAGCAGGAGAAGCCTTACCTGAATCCTAGGCCTCCTGTGTTTATTCCAATAGGTATCCCAGGTTCTAGCATCTATGGGGGAAGACCCAGTCAAGGCATTGGTAACATCCCAATGCTTTCAGGTAATTTGAACAACCTTATAATCTATTTTCTGAATGTAATGATGACATGTCTACAGAATTATATTATCTGAAATGATTAGTTTTCAACATAAGGAAAATATACATTTCATCAGATTAGCCATGAAAAAGATCAAAGGAAAAAAAGATAAGGTATGGAATTGGTTTATCTTTTTATCTTTGATAGATTTTGATTTGTCTAGGCTACTTCTAGAGGTCATCATCTGAAACTGGGAGATGGTGATCTTCAGGTAATTCTTTAAAAGAATTAGGAAACTGGTAATGGTATTTTTGTACTTTGTTTTTTATATGAAGTATTTGAGAGTAAATTATTAACAATCCACTAAGAGTTATTGGTAAAACAAACAAGCAAACCAAAAAAAAAAATATCACATACCCAAACTCCAAAAAGATACTTTAAAAAAATCTGTCACATAGGCACAAGGACAGTTCATTAGATAATTTCAGTAGTCTTGAGTCAAAGAACCCTGATTTTCTACCAACCAGCCGCTCCTGAGAAGTTTCTGGTATCTTGAAGCTGTCCACATTTGAAATGTTTCTCTAGGTAAGCAAGAATCTTGAGTCTTTTGAAACCAAGGCACTAAATGGAACAATGACTATTCAGTGAACCAAGAAAGCCTATTGTGAATAATACTGTCCAAAAATTTGGTTGAATTTCAGTCAGCAGACTCTCCTTTAAACATTTCATCTTTTCAATAATACCTTTTAAAAAAATCTTCCACCCTACCATAAAAGGTGAAAGGAAAACTTCTTCAGTACTTAACATTTTAGTTAGTAGATCTGTGAGCTAGTTGATACTCCCTCCAACAGACCTCGAAACCTACCCATGCCTTTTTATCCCTTGCAGGATTTCTTCTTGTCCTCCAGTAAATGCTTCACAAGAAGCCCACCCACCACTCTGGGAGCCTTCCAATAGAGGTCTCTAGATAGTATATGGATACTACTGATCACATAGCCTTTCTCTTTTCTTCACTTTCTTCATCTCCCTTTGACCTAATACTCCCCCTCCTCCTAGCTGCTTTCTCATTCGAGTTCTGAGAAGACAAATTAAATCAATCCTGCCATTCCTGGCAAAGACATCTGAATCAATTGCCTTATTATTCTAATCACCATTCTCTGTGATTTTTCTCTCCAAAACAATATTCCCAGGCCACCTCTCCCCCATGTGTGCTATCTTCTTCTGTTAGAATGTAAGATCATTGAGGGCAGACTATTTTGCTTACTTGTATTTTTATCACTAGCACTTACCATGTTGCCTGGTACATAGTAGGATATGAACTGGATTGATGATTTCATTGATATACAGAACTAACTCCTGGTGAGGAAATTCCCATTACCTATAAAGGTTGGCACTTTTTTTTGCAGATTATAGCTCTAGAGAGTTGCCTAGAGTGAAGAGAGATTAAATGAGTTGCCCAGGGTCACATAGACAGTATGAGTCAAAGTCAATTTGTCTTCTCAGAACTCGAATGAGAAAGCAGCTAGGAGGAGGGGGAGTGTTAGGTCAAAGGGAGATGAAGAAAGTGAAGAAAAGAGAAAGGCTATGTGATCAGTAGTATCCATATAATATCTAGAGACCTCTATTGGAAGGCTCCCAGAGTGGTGGGTGGGCTTCTTGTGAAGCATTTACTGGAGGACAAGAAGAAATCCTGCAAGGGATAAGAAGGCATAGGTAGGTTTCGAGGTCTGTTGGAGGGAGTATCAATTAGCTCACAGATCTACTAACTAAAATGTTAAAAGTACAATTTCCATCTATTACACAATGCTGCCTTTAGTAGTCCTTAATCATTCATTTTCTTTAGCTCTTTCTATTTGACTTCCTTTTGTAGTCATAATTTTTTGATAATCTCTTTTATGCCATTTCTTGCATACACTTCTTCTCTGGTAATGTGTTTAGTCTATTAACATGTACTACGTAGTTCTCTATTGCCTTGGAATAACCTATAATTCTTTGGAGATAAAGAGTATTTATTCCATGACTCATAATGGAAACCTATTGAGTTTAAAAAATGTTTTGTTCTTTTGTTTCAGAGAAAATCTTAGGGTTATTTAACACAGTACATTTTCCAAATGCAATTTAGACTGTTTTTACTCCTTTTCAATTCTGGGCTTAATTTATGGTCCATCTACAGAAATGAATAACAACAAAAAATAAAGATTTTCCATATTGGGTTAAAATTTCTTCATAGGATCACAAAGTCTTAGACTTGGATTCAGAAATCATCTAGGGGGTCCAAGATGCTCATTCCATAGGAGGAAACCGGAGTCCAGTGGGTATTTGTCCAAGGCCATATAACTAGGGAGTACCAGTCAGGCCCAGAACCGAGGACTCCTGACTATATTTAGATTCCATGAAAAAGAGCTTTAAACTCACTTGGCCTATTAAATTTAACCTTAGTGGAATACTTTCTAAACAGAATAGGATTATGAACTATATGATCATCTTATCACCTTTTTAAGTCCAATCCCATCCATTCTAGTTTGAATTATGTTATCTAAAAGCAGATTTTAGGATGAAAAAAAAAAGGCACTGTATGTAGTAGAATCTAAAGGAAGGAATGAAAAATTTACTTTTTGTTGTTATGTTTGATATTCTCCTTCCCATCTCTACCTCATTCTCTCACCAATGTATACATTATATTGATTATTTCAGATGAGACTAACTTATGCAATGGAAAGCCAGTAGATGGACTGACTACTTTGCGCAATGGGACATTGGTTGCATTTCGAGGTGAGCTGAACATAAAAAATCGTCTCTTCTTCCTGTTTGACTCTGTGGCATTTATGAGAATACCACAAGCTGTGAAATACTGTCTTGGCAGCAGGGACAGGGTGTTGGATCTACTCTTCAGAAAAGACTTATGTGATGTTCCCAGACACTGAGACTTTCAGATATTGTCTTTGTGAAATATGCCATATGAAAAATGTGGTTAGCCAGAGTCTGAAGTGAAATAAATGCTTTCAGAGATGCATTCCAAATACTTGGGCAGGTAGGATATTTCTTCTTTGCTCACAAGGTTGTGCCAGTTTCATTTCATGCTGACGGGTATGACTTCAAAATTTCTACTTCCTGCCTTTCTTTCAGAAAGATACATTGTTTTTGAGATGCCACTAAAACTTGACATAGATGTAGGTATACCAAAAAGGCAAGAAGGGAAGTGGATGAGATGTTCTAGGTCACAACTAGATGGTCACAACATAAATTTCAGTTCTATTATAATCCTTATTCCATATATTTACACCTCAGTGCTTGTTTTACAGATTCATTAGTTTTTCTGATCTGGGTAACCTCTCCTAAAAAGGCTACAACCCTACTACACCTCACTAGACAATCTTAGTGAATTGATGTGACTAAAAATGCCATCACGTTGTATCCAACCTGGGCTTAGATCTCTCTGAAAATAACTAGCTGGTCCTTGGACAACTGACGTAGTCTGCTGCCAGGATGGTACTCAAAGCCTTGCTAACTTGGTAGGACCTCCTAGGGCTTGATCTCTGTTGGCACTGCTTTGAAGGACCCAGGGTTACTTCCACACCATAACAGAGGTGCTGGAGTTGGACTTCAATGGAGAATAGTCATATTAACCTTGTAAGTATCAGATCATTTAAAATCTGGAGATCTAAACTATCAATCCTTTTCTAAAACCCCTAAAACTTTTGTTTTGACAAATTTTAATAGTGGTGTTAGTGTAATTTTGAAAATGTTAAGTTTTCACATTGGACAAAAATTCCCAATAGTGCTAATAGTTCTTGTCGATATATTGATTTCTATTTTTCCAAAATATTTTCATGCATACAAGGATGGCTACCTTGAAGAAGTTCCAATTGTAAATTGGCTTTTGGAATAAAATTAAGTGACTTTGTTAATTCTTGTCTTACATCTTTAGGTCATTATTTCTGGTTGTTGAATCCATTCACTCCACCATCACCACCTCGGAGAATTACTGAGGTTTGGGGTATTCCTTCTCCCATTGACACTGTCTTTACTAGATGTAACTGTGAAGGAAAAACTTTCTTTTTTAAGGTAAGGAAAATAACTTACCAAAGGAAAAAATGGCAGCAGTAATTTTATTCATTGATTCTGATTTATGAAAAGATAAGCTGTATTTCTAGGCATAGAATTTGAGTTAATCTTAGTATACACATATTTAAATGGTTCGTCAGTATCCAAGGCCACATGTGGCCCTATAGGTCCTTGAATGTGGCCTTTTGACTGAGTCCAAGTTTTACAGAACAAATCTTTATTAAGGGGATTTATTCTGTGAAGTTTGGATTCAGTCAAAGGGCTGCATTTGAGGACCTAGAGGGCCACCTGTGCCCTCGAGGCCGCAGGTTCCCCACTCCTGCTCCTCCACCAATGATTGAAAACCCTCTACACATGCTCTCATGTTCACTAGCCAAAAACAAATCAAACCAAACCCCAAAACAAAAATCCATGTAACTAAATTTTTTGATAATGAGCCTCTTCAAACATTAGTGAGGCTGTTCCTCAAATTGAATATATATTCATTGGACCCATACTGGGCCACTTCTAGCTTGGTAGGACCTACTGAATTTGTGCTCTGCCCACCACAATGTGACTTCTATCTACCTTCAAGTTGTATTTTGTATTTCTCTCCCCCTCCCTACCTCCAACCTTTTCATCTACTCTTTATTCTGACCAAATTGGTCTGCTCACTATTCTCCATACGCGACAGTATATTTCTTCCTTTGTTCCCTTTTGCACAAATGCATCAGATTCAGAATGCACCTCCTTAACTCCATTTTATAGAATTCCTAACAACTTAGACGTTACTTCCTAAGTGAGGCTTTTACTAACACAAACCCCTCCCTACTATTAGGTACAAGACTTTCTCTTGATGCTTGTATGAATATATTTACTTGTTCATGTATACATTGTACTATTAATAGAATGTAATCTCCCCGAGGGCAGGAACTTAGTTTTTGTTCATTTCCCAACACCTAGCAGCATACAGAAACTTTACAGTTTTTTAATGTATTGACATTGCCGAAGGCACCATGCTTTGGAAAGGGCATTGGATTTAGACTTCATTACCAGGCTCCTTATCTCAATACCTGTTTGACTTTTGGACAAGTCAACCCAGTTTCTTTATCTGTAAAATGAGAGTTGGACTGGTTGATCTCTAGGTCCTTACAGTGTAGGTCTATGGTTCTGTGATCCTAAATGAATTTGAATTGCCTCTGACCATGATGGAGCACTAATAGGAGATAACTTACAAAAAATACTTTCCACTAAGTTAAAGGTTTACCTTAGGCATTTAATTATTTATTAAATTCTTCCCCCACCCCCTCCGTCTGCCCCCCCCCCCCCATCTACTAATATTTTGTTTCACGTATTAGGATTCTCAGTACTGGCGATTCACTAATGATGTAAAAGATCCAGGTTATCCTAAACCAATTGTTAAAGGATTTGGAGGTCTAAATGGGAAAATAGTGGCAGCTTTATCGATAGCAAAATACAAAAACAGGCCGGAATCTGTCTATTTTTTCAAGAAAGGTAGGTATTGTTTAAATTATCTGCAGTATTATGATACTTCTAAGATTTGCACAAAAGTGGGGCGGCTAGGTGGCACAGTGAGTAGAGCACTGGCTCTGAAGTCAGGAGGACCCTTCAAATCCGGCCTCAGACACTTAACATTTACTAGCCTTGTGACCTTAGGCAAGTCACTTAACCCCAACTGCCCTCCAAAAAAAAGCAAAACAAACAAAAAAAAAACAAAAAAAATTTGCATGAAAGTCAACATACTTGATAGTTGAAGGTTTGGTTGCCAGGGAAACATCCATCTTTTTTTTTTTTTGGAGGGCAATTGGGGTTAAGTAACTTGCCCAAGGTCACAGGGCTAGGTTTTTGTTGTGTGTGTGTTAAGTGTCTGAGGCTGGATCCGAACCCAGGTCCTTCTGACTCCAGGGCCAACGCTCTACTTACTGAGCCACCTAGCCGCCCCTAACATCCATCTTTTTAACTTCTGTGCTTATTATCAAAAGTATTTTTTGGCTATAGCTGCCTGGTAGATGTCGGGAACTGATTTGCTGTTCTAATTTGCTGTCTGGTCTTTGTAAAGTTACATAAAAGTTTTAGGCTTCAGTTTTCCCGATTCATAAATCAATGAAGCTAAATCTGTTTAACTAAAAGTTCTTCTCTTTGCTAATTATTTTAACAATTGTTTCATGATTTTACTGTAGTGACACTTGGAATCACTTTTTTGGGTGCTTAAAACATAAGAAACATGAATAATAAACCAGTTCATACTTTGAAAGTTACTTTTTACTTTTTCCTACCTGAACAACTTTTACAGTGTAATTTACTTCCATATTAGGTGGCACCATTCAACAGTATACTTACCAACAGGAACCAACTAAAAAGTGTTCTAGAAGAAGACCCACTGTAAACTATTCAGTTTATGGAGAACCCATCCAAGTGAGGAGGCGACGCTTTGAGCGGGCTATTGTTCCCTCCCAAACACATACCATTAGAATAAGCTATTCACCTGTCAGAGTTGCTTATCAAAAAGGTAAATCACATATTTTTCTTACATACGTTGTGTTAAGAATGAAAGTTTAAATGACTGTTATTTGTCTTCATATAATAAAGTTATGTAAAAACACCTAAGCAGTCTAAATTGGGGGGGGGGGGTCCTAGAAACCATGATTTATGTTATTTGGTACAGAGCCTTTATTCCCAGAAATTACCCAAAGGTCAGTGTTGTACTGTCCCTACTTCACTTCTCTGTCTGAGAAAGGGGTTTCATTTATTCAGGTTGGCTTGTGGTCTAATTGAAGTTTATGGTCTACTTACTCAAATATCTTTGATGATATAAAAAATGTGTCACACACACACAGGTTTCCTGCATAATGAAGTTAAAGTGAATAAAGTTTGGAGAAGCCTTCCAAACATGGTTACCTCAGCTATAGCACTGCCTAACGTTAGAAAACCTGATGGTTATGACTACTATGCCTTTTCTAAAGGTAAGTGATTCAGATCAATCTTAACAGCTACATGAACTGACTCTTCAATCATGAATGATTCAAAGACAATTGTAAACTGATGACTAGAGAGATAAGATCTAAATATCATTGCTATGATCATTTAAATTCAATTTAGGTATAAAAATTATATTGTTATTATTATGGAGATTAGAATTGGGTAAAATTAATTAAGAGTAATTTAAGTACAATTTTATAGATTCAACCTCACATCTGTGAAGTTTTACTGCAAATTTTATGATAGAGTGTACTGAGTTAAGGATACTAAATTCATCTAATTTGCCTAAGAAGTTTCCTTCAGTTCATAATTATTTTACATTTTAGTGTGGATATTTTTTTGAGGGGTGGGTAGACTAATTTGACACATGAAATATAAGTGAATTAAAAAAGGTTTTCATTGGCTGGTTTACAGTAAGAGAATTTCAGTTCAAATTCTAGCTTGACTTTCACTTACTATCTGAAGAATGTTGGGAAAGTCATTTAACCTATCAGGGTCTCAGTTTCCCATTTATAAAATGACAGGGTTGGACTAGATGACCATAGATCTATATGCCTCTTATAGTTTTGAAAATGCTCACTTAGAAATTATTAATAGTCGCATATCTGAAATGTAGTAAAATTTCATGTTTCAAACTATTATGTGTCTTATTTGTCAGAAAATTTGAATATTCAAATTGGAAAAAGGGCTTTAGTGGGATAATAAAAACAAATTATTCCTATTTTATTAAAAATATTTTCTTTTAATCTAGATCGATATTACAACATGGATGTGCCTAGCAAAACAGCAAACTTAGTCGTCACCCGTTCTGGACAGACATTATCCAATGCTTGGTATAAATGTCCTAAAGTGTGATTTCAAAAGTTATTAAAAACTTAAAAGAAAAAATATTTTGACACAAAAATGATTTTATTAATAAAGATGTTGAAATGTTTGCATACCAATTTAAGTACAAAGCACTTTTAACATCAGCAATTATTACATTAAAACAGTAGCAGATATGACAGTCTTATTCACAACTACAATAATAGTTTATAAAGCTTTTAATTAATATTTCCTCTGTTTAGTCCTCCTCTGCCTCCCATTGCATGGCTCACACCTGCAGGAGGAAAAAGAAATAAATATAAACGTTCCCTTTAAAAAAAATCTGTCAAGGGCATCAGGTTTTCCACTCTATTTTTATGTTAGGCTAGAATGCAAATGATTTCCAGGTTTTATTACTATTACATATTTAAAAATGAGTTTTACAGTTTTTTGACTATTTTGAGTTTTACAATTTCTTGACACTTTTAAGACTCAGTATACAATTTCTGTGTAGGAAAGCAGCATAAGGGAACTGTTAAAAGACTCCTTCATTTTTGTTATTAGCTAGATGGAATCACCTAAAATACTTTCTTTTGTTATATGTAAAGATGAAACAAAGGAAGTAATGGTTAAAGATCAGATACAACATTTTAATTTTTCAAATTTCATTTCAGATATGGGAAAGACCATGACTAATGTGCCATTAGTTAAATGTAATGATGCAATAAACCTCTTTCCCCAAATTAGTCCTTGAAGTATATACATATTTGGTAGCTGATGTTAATTTGCTCAGGTTTAGGACACTTGTTCTGATTCAAATGAACTATTTCTCCCTCCTGCCCCTCTGCCCAACCACACCCTCAGTCATGAGAGAATTTTACCTCTTTGTCGGTTAAACTGACGACCCCGGACCCCCGTTCTCAAAGTCTGAGGCTGAAGCCTAACTCGTCTGAAAGGTTTAGGCTGACTACTGCAAGTATCTGAGAAGAGAAGATAGCTTAAATGAGTTTGTCACTGAAGCAAAAGCTAATTGCATAAATGGACAAAACTGCAAACAGATGTCCTTTAGGTTTAATGTTTTTTAAAAACTATTTAATCGTGTAATATGTTGGATTTTTAAAAACAAATAAAAACCTCAGAATGAAAAAAGTGCTTACCTTTTTGCTTTGACTTCTAAATATTATCTGGTCAACTGAATGGCATTCTAATTTCATATATAAAAAAACTTCAAAGTAGGAGAGTGAAATATTTTATCTATTCTAAACAACTGTTAAGAATTATTACTGCTATTTCTCTTGTTGAGTCAAAATAATTTATCAAAAAAACCACTACACTTTTATGCTTCATTTGTTCTTTGTTTAAAATATCTTAATTTTAAATGACTAGCTCCTTTTTCTTCAAGTGAATGCTTCATAAAGGGGAAAGGTCTCAGGTTTCTTGATTATTTCAATAAACATTTAAAAACCATTACTATGAACTTTACATGCTATGTATGGATAGCTACAAAGATTTTGACGTTTACTTCACATTTATATTTCTTAGGAAAAAAACCTCTAGGGGTTGGGGGGAAGGGGAGAACATCAGAACAGAATCTAAGTCTATTTATTCCTCGACTTTGGCAATGTTAGAAAGCATTGGTGGTAATAGAAAATTTCAGAAAGACTATACATAATACAAATTAGGCAACAGTGTATAGGAGGAAATACACTTTGAATTTGGGTGCTGCAAAAAAGTGCCCTGAATTTCCATAAGAAATTTAGAAAATAGAAGCAACTTTTCAAGGCTTTTCTTTGGAGAAGGGGCATGCACACACGCACGTGTGTGTGTGTGTGCACGCGCGCGCGTGTGTTTGTAAGTGTTATTGTTGAGAGTTAAGAGAGACATGAATTCAAGCCCTGCATCTGAAACTTACTAGCTGTGTGAAAAGGGGGAAAGTCACTTAACTTCTGTGAAATGGAAATAATACTTATTTTCCAAACTGTTGCTGTGAAGATAAAAATGAGAAAAGATACAGAGTACTTCGTACAACTTAAAGTGCAATATAAATATCAGCAATTATTATGTTCCTGTATTATAGTAGTACAGACCCATTACGCCCCCTTTCTCATAACTGGTCCAGAAAATTCTAGCAAGCAACATTACAAAACCGGATGATTTGTTTTTTCCTCTAAAGTTGGATAGCCTAACAAGGAGTGGATTTTATGACACAGCAAATGGGTGTGGGTTTGGTCTTGGGACCAATAATAATCCACAGAGCAAAAAAAAAAAAACTCTAAGCAGATCATTGAGGGATCAATATAGTATTATAATCAATGATTGAGACAAATATATCTTAAAACTAAGAAATAACTTTCAAGTTTTAGAATAATACAGCTTATATTTACATAGAATTCTAGTTACAAAACATGGTACATATTCTACTAACTTTTAAAACAAAGTACAAAGATTACTATTTTACAGATGTAGACATGGGAACTCAGGAGTTAAGCCATAAGGTCACAAAATTAGTAAGTATAGAAGCCGAGACTAAATTTAGTTCTACTTATTTCCAAGTTCTCCTATTGTTCATATGCCTTGGGATCTTTGAAGAAACTTCAAAAATGTGAAAAGGCAAATTTTTAAAACATTTGAATGAAAGAATGATTTAGCAAACTTTTTATTTCTTGATTCATTCACTCCTTCTGAAGGTCTGAAGCATTTGCTATTCCTGCCCAATAAACAGAAAACTTTTGCAACAGTGACTTCCTCTACTTAATGCACACACTTCTATATATGTAAGCACATACAAAAATAAGTAAGCCTGTGACAGAAACAGCGCAGGTGGATTCAAAGGACCTCTGATTTGGGTGTGAGTTCTGCCTCAGACACTTCCTAATCGTGTAATAATGGGTAAATCACTTATTTTCTCAGAACCTCCATTTTCTTGTCTTTACAATGTGAATACTACTCATTTCACTGCATCTCACAGGGCTGTAGTGAAGAAAACGCCCTGAAGGACCTGAAGCACGATATTAAGTAAACGTGTTGTTATTCTCATTATTTAGAAGGGGTTACATTACAGGTTAGCTGCATCTCTGTTCTAGTCAAAGTGACAGAATGTACCTGCAGAGGAGCTGGACGGAGGATCTTGGCTGGTAGAAGGAAGATCAGATTCATCAGATGCCTGAACAGGTTCTTCCTCCTGCTGGCTATCAATTTCTAGGCCTGTTTCTGAACTAATTCTAATGGAAAGAAAAAGGAACTCCATTAGGAACTACAAAGGTGCTTTTGGTAGGAAAATGCTAAACCAGTTAACTAAATGCTGATAAAGAAATTATAGCTTGTGGGGCGGCTACGTGGTGCAGTGAGAGCACCAGCCCTAGAGTCAGGAGGACCCGGATCGTTCTGGCCTCATATACTTAACACCCACACAAAAAATAACTGGCCGTGTAACCTTGAGCAAGTTACTTAACCCCAATTGCTTTAAGGAAAAAAGAAAAGAAAAGAAATTATAGCTTGTAAATATCACGTAAAGGCAAACTCTTTTTCAAGCTTATAGAGGCCACTATGCTAGATAATCTTTAAGGATCCTTCCATTCTGAATTTATGATGTATATAATGGGTTCACGTAGAAAATATATTAAATCCTTAGGTAAATTCCTCTAGATTATCTTTCAATAGTAACAAGACAAGGAGTAGCTTGGCACAGTGGATGGAATGCAGCTTTGTGGTTGGACCTATACTGGCTGCATGATGAGGGGCAGTTCATCAGTAGGTAGGTCACTTAACCTTTCAGTGCCCTAGTAAGTCTCCTCCAAATTGTAAAGCAGTTGCTGATCTGCAGCAGTGAAAGGAATTTTCTACAAAGATGGTTCAGGACAAACTGTACCGCAATCCCCTTCCCAAAGCCCCCCCTTTCCTCTATCTAGTAAAATTTCCTAATCTTTGATTATATCTTTTAATATTAAGCTGTTTTCCTTTTCTCTGAAACTACACAGGCTTCAAAGTGAAGGATTCTGAAAAATCATAAAAAGTTAGCTTTATTTGTCAGGTCCAGTATTTTACAAAGTTAGTAAATTAATTAGTTAGTACTAGTACCATTTTTCTATCACCCAAACCACCAGAAAACCAGGCTACGGAGCCATTTTTCGGGCAATAAAAATACTATTTTGAGATCTGAATTTAATGGTTTCCCCCACCCCATGTACTATATGAAGACATGTAGATGAGAAATTTGATTATGCACTGAAATATGGTTCGGTTAAGATAAAAAAAAAAAAACCCCAAAACAACAAAACAAAAAACAGTGCATCTAAGGGAAATTTCATGCAGTGTGTTTTAGTGCTGACTTCATTAAGGTGTCCATAAACTAAAGCAACAAACATGAAGAATATACATGATGAAAACAATTCCTTTTCATAGAGGCAACATTCAACATTTTAGGTGGCTAGGTAGTGATTTTTTTTTTTTTGGTTTAAATATGTGACCATGAGGCCCAAATAATGACTTACTCAAACTTTTAATCAGAGAATCACATATAGAACATTTCAGCACTACTAGTGCCTAACTTACAAATTTAAGGGAAGCTTATTTTCACAGCTCTATAATAATGTGCATCTGCCAATTCTCATCAAGGTATGAGAAAAGAAATACTGCATCAAAATTTCAGAGCTAAAGTTACCACAGAAACCACAAAGCTCATCCCTTCATTTTATAGATGAAATGAAGGTTCACTTGGTCAAGTTCTCCCACTGAATAACTGGCAGAACTGGGGACATGATCGGGACCTTTCAGACTGCCTTCTTGGAACTCTTTCACTACAGTGCTCCTTAGCAAAATACTATGTAAAAAAAACCAAGACAATTAATATGTCCTAAAATAAATCATTTTAAATGATTAAAAAAATCAGTGGGCTAACTTAATCATGAAATCAGCTGTATTTTATAGGTTATTTAGCTTTAAAATTTGTTTACCAATAATCTGAATGTTTCTAACAACTAATTAAAACTGACTTGATGACATAAGTATTTAAAATAATGACATTTCAGAGTCATTAATTACAGAAATTAAATTGCTCTCTGAGTCAGAGGGTAATCACTTGATTTTCAAAAATTTCCCTTCTTGTAAAGGCAAAATTCAACTACCTAAGCTAATGATGTAGGGGAATCATTTGGTATTTTGTAGGTACACAGGAACCAACAACATGAGAAAATGTCTAAGAAGCTTGCGTTCTTGTAGACAATTCAATTTTGAAATAGTAAATTCTTATTTTAAAATTCAGATAGGAATAAATTTCATCCCACTGTTATTTACCCCACTAGCAATTTCTGATGTTTACAGACACTTTCCATAAATTTAAACATATTTCATGACCCTAAACTGTTAGTATTCTGAGGATTAAAGAAAGCTATATTCATCAAATAAACATATTACCCTTCAGGTTCTGTCTCCACAAATACTTCATCTCCATCATCACCTGTCCCTGTTTCTGTAGTCGTGGATAAACTGCCAGTGGATGTTGTCACCATTGGAACAGATTGAGATGCATGCTCAGAAGAATCAGTAGCAGTACTTTCGGTAAACACAGTCACTAAAGAAGACAGGAAAAACAATTTAGTTTAAATTCCTCAGCACACATTTAGTAAGAAATTGGAGGGGCAGACAACAGAGTTTCCATTTTTTGCAAAAGATTTGTTACATACAATTAAACAAACTACTAAACCCAAGTATATGACATTTTATAGACTGATACTTACCTGGAGCTGCAACTTGTAAGGGAGTAGTAGGAACGCTTCGGCCACCAGATTCTTCTTCATGTGCTAGGAAGAGGGGTGTTTCATACATACCTAAACCTAAAGAAAATTGTATTAATGACCTCACTAAATGCCTATGAGAAAAAAACAAGGTTCCTGAATACCATCTGAGGTAAAAACTAAGTTATTTATTACTGTATAAGCCTGCTGAAACATTTCGTTTGGTCATTTTTAATTGGCAGATCAAGAAGAAAAAATGATTTTTTGGAAACATTTAAAGTTCTAAATAAAATAGGAAACTTAATCTATTATCAAAATTAAAGTGTAATAACTTAAACATAACTGTTGTTTCAGAAACACCAAATTGTTGTAAGCTTTAATTTTTTTCTTATGTGTCATAAACAGTCCCTTTTATTTATACATTTTCTCAGCATTAAAGTGAAAGAACTCAATTTAGCTAATTTAAACACTTATTAAACATCTACATGCAATAAAGATATTATGGTTGCAATACTGTACAATCTTATCTCTTTATTCAATAAATATTTATTAAGTACATATTATGTATGAGGCAAAGAAATAACTAAGACACAGTACCTCTTCTCAAGAAGTTTACAGTCTAATTGGTAAACAAGACACAGGAAAGGATATGAATACAGAGTAAAATATGTGAAGCCTAGGAGAGCTTCCAGCAAAAGCTAGCCTAAGTTCTTAATTACAGATAGTGATACACCCATGGTACACAAATCTTTCACCAAGCTCCAACTACTTGGTTATCTCACTATTTAGAAAATCCAGGTGATTTAAAGGCTTATTTAGTATTTACCTCCTTGAGATGCAAGCTGACCAAGATCTGAGTGGCTAGAACTTGTTTGTGGCATATCTTCAGGGGGTCCAAACCGGAACCTAGGAACACCAGCAACCTGAGGTGAACTAGAAAACAAATTTGTAGTTGAAATAAATCTGACCTATGGTTTCTTTTGTCAAAATGCATATTACTTTAAAATACTTACTATGTGAAGGAAGGAAACAGATTAGAAAAAAAATCAAAGGTCACTAAGAACAAGAAAAAAATTTTTATTTCAGAAGAGTAGGATTGAAGACAGGTAAAAAAAAAAAAAGAATTTAAGGTCCAGAAATAAACACATTATTCCATATATCATTTATATGTGGTTTTAGAATACTATATACATGTATGCATGCATGCATGCATACATGTATATACGTGTGTATGTATGTATTTGAAGACCATAAGTCGATGTTTTAATCACGTTAATATTAAAATTAGTTTGTATTTCTTGCACTCTCTAAAACGTATCAATTAATATTGGAAAGAAACTACTCAGAAGTATGCTGATTAATAGGAACAAATCAGTCTGGGAATAAAAAGTGTGGGTATGATTGGATTCTTTTCTGGAATTCAGAAACAAACATTCAAAGAAGTAGAAAATTTTTAGTATTTAAAATTCTTACAAACACTTGGACAATGTGATAAGGAAAAAAGGAGGGAAAAGGAAAACAGAAAAAAAATTATTCACATAATTACTTACTGAATTGCTTCTGCAAATCCATCTGTACGATGTGGTACCACAAGAGTTGGGGTACTTGGAACTGTTCTGTCCTCATCATCAAAAAAGTGCTGCTGCTAAAGCAAAGACTAAAATTAAAAGCTACACAAGAATTCAGTTATTTAGAACAGGGCATGTGTACAGTAGGGTGCTTGAGAAACATGTTGAACTGACAATTTTCATTTTTAACTACATCCATCTGAACTGCTACAAATCCCCCAAGTTTCCTTGTAACTCAGTGAAACTGATAAACAATTTCCAACAAAAAAGGGATAATGGAATTGACAACCAATAGTAACTGTAGCCTTTATAGACTAGTTGGGAGGTTACTGTCATCATTTTAAAACTCATTAACTATAATTCAGAAGAACACAAAACTTGACACTCCAAGAATGAGGGCAGAGCAAAAGTGGGGCGGTCTGGAGAGGGATGAGGAGAGTGGCTCATAGGTAGCCAGTACAAAAGCATGAAGTTCCGTGCAAAGAGAACAAGTTGGCCAATTTAGTCAGATTATAGTGTATAAGAGGCAGGTAGAGGGGAGAGGTAATGTGTTTTATCATCTCAGAAAGAGGCTATAGCCACATTATGAAGGTATTAAACGCCAAGCAGAGAAGTTTGATCGTGGAGGCAACAGGGAACCTTGGACTTTATTGGGCAAGGGAATGGCATAGTCAAGACTTATGCATTTCAAATAAAAATGTGGCAGCTATGGAGAGATGCTGGATAAAGGGAGACAGTATATTAGAAGGTTATTATAATAGTACATGCAAGAGATGAATGAGGGTGGTGGTCAAGGTGTAGGCAGAAAGGAGACAGATGTGAACAGTGACATGGAGATATAGTTTATAAAGATTTTAATGTAATGCTGGAAGTTTTTGGAAGCAAAAGCCATTGACCAGGGATACTGCTCCCTGAGGATGGAATTTTATGTTTGCCCTATGCTTGTCTTATAAAAAAATGATAACATATAATTGCTATTTCAAAGTTATCTTACAAACCAGAGTTGGAAATGCTTTTAATCCCAACAATATCTTCTTAAGTAGTTATTGCTTACCATTCCACCTATCCCAGGAGTCAGCTGAAGCCCTCGTCCAACTGACTGTCTTCGTGTCATCTGGATTCTCTGTGGGGTAAGGAATAATAGGATGATATTTTCTAAGGGATTTAACCAAAACCAACCAGTAAAGAAGAATAGAAGCAGCCACCTCGATAATCAGCGAATTACCTAAAGCACAATTCAAAAATTACCCTTTATTAAAAGACCAGTAAAACCCACTAATTTGGACTAAGGGTCGAAAAAGCAAGTATAAATCAGAGTGTATAATATTTTTAAAATAAAGCTTTACTTTCAAATGCACATAACTAATTAAGGCAATAAGGTGTTACCAAAAAGAAAAATTAGACTTGTTTTTACTAATAGGAAAGATACATAATTATGTATCTTTTCTATAATTAAACAATGGCTTATGCTTAATCCTTTTTCCACTTAAAAATGATATTAACTGGGGGGCGGAGCCAAGATGGCGGAGTAGAAACAGCTAGTCCAAGCCTCTCTGCCCCCAGATTCTCCACAAACCATGTAAAAAAGGACTCTGAAAAACTTCTGGAGCCCCAGCACCCACAGAACGACACAGAGAAGCTAACCTCCCGCTGAGGACAGCCCAGCACCCTGCAGGAAGGACCAGCGCAGCGGTCTGGGAGCCGGCAGAGCGCAGAGCGCAGGAGCCGAGCCGAGCCCAGGTCCACGTGAGCCGAGGTTTTAGCCCCAGGGCGGCAGGGCCAGCAGCCGGCTGGAGGAACCCCAGAACACCAGGAACTGTGGAGACCCCAGAATTATCAACATAGACTTGCCTAGGACAAAGTAAGAGGTTAGTGTCCTATGGACTTTGGGACCTGTATTTGGGGAATGCGTCAGCTCCCTCCCCTGGGGGCTAGAAGCTGCTGAGGAGACACGCCATTGTGTAGTTTTCAGAGGCATTTCCGGCTCCCAGCCTACAAATCGTGGGGAGATCCAGCGATCAGTCTTGGGGGGTAATCGCTCTTGCTTTAACCTCCCTGGATCTGGATTGTGATCTAGGGTGGAAGTTGTGGGTGGGTTTACAGCTTGCCAGAAACGGAAGTTGCCCCCCACACGTTCGGGACGAAAATTCCTCTATCTGGCCTTAAAGCCATAGTGTGGCAACAAGCCCAAAAGTCAAGCAATTAAGTGGCAACATGCCAAGGCAAAGGAAACAGAAAAATGCAACCCTAGACTCCTATTTTGGGGGCATAGAGCAGGAAAAGGACTGTGAGGTCAGAAGTCCTGCTCCAAAAGCCCCAGGGAAAACATGAGCGGGTTGCAGGCCATAGAGGACCTTAAGAAGGACTTTAAAAATCAAATAAGAGAAGTGGAGGAAAAATTGGAAAGAGAAATGAGAAGGATGCAGGAAAAGTATGAAATGAGGGTCAACAGCCTGACTGAGGAAAACAACACCTTAAAAAATAGACTAACTCAAATGGCAAAGGAGGCCCAAAAGGGCAATGAGGAGAAGAATGCCTTAAAAAGTCGAATTTGCCAGATGGAAAAAGAATCTCAAAAGTTCACTGAGGAGATTCATTCCTTCAGAGTTAGACTGGAGCAAATGGAAGCTAGTGACTTTTTGAGAAATCAAGATGCTGTTAAGCAGATCCAAACAAATGAAAGATTAGAAGGCAATGTGAAATATCTCATGGGAAAAACCACTGACCTGGAAAATAGATCCAGGAGAGACAATTTAAAAATTATTGGACTACCTGAAAGCCATGATCAAGGAAAGAACCTAGAAATCACCCTTCAAGAAATTCTCAAGGAAAACTGCCCTGATGTTTTAGATCCAGAGGGCAAAATAGAGGTTGAAAGAATCCACCGATCACCTCCTGAAAAAGATCCCAAAAAGAAAACTCCCAGAAATATTATAGCCAGGTTCCAGAATCCCCAGATCAAGGAGAAAATACTACAAGCAGCCAGGAAGAAACAATTTCAATATTGTGGAAACACAATCAGAATAGCCCAGGACCTGGCAGCTTCTACACTGAGGGATCGAAGGGCATGGAATATGATATTCCAGAGGGCAAAAGAACTGGGAATGAACCCAAGGGTCACCTACCCAGCAAAACTGAGTATTTTGTTTCAGGGGAAAATATGGTCATTCAGTGGAATAGAGGACTTTCAAGCATTCTTGAGGAAAAAACCAGAGTTGAATAGAAAATTTGACATCCAGACACAAGAAGTAAGAGATGCCTGAGAAGGTAATCAGGGAAAAGAAATCAAAAGGAACTTATCAAAGTTGAACTATCTACATTCCTATATGGAAAAGCAATATCTGTGACTGATGATATCTTTCTCACTATGAAAATAATGGAAGAAGGGGGTGTGGTCATATGAATACATATGTGAATGTGTGTGTATATGGTTACAGTTATATATGGATAGAGGGCATAGGTTGATTTTGTTGGGAAGGGAGAGTACTCAAGGGATGAAATTATGAGGTGAGAGAGGAAAGTGGCAAGAGGAGATGGGGAGAGACATGGTAGGGTAAACTATCTCATGTAGGGGAAGTGGGTGCAAAGGAGGGGGAGAATAAGGAAGGCTAAAAAGGCAAAACCACATTCACATTGAATTTGGTTCAGGGAGAGAATGACATACATACTAAATGGGATATCTCAACCTGCAGCAGGATAGGGGGAAGGGGGATGAGAGGAGGGATGATGGATGTGAGGGCATCCTTGGGGGGAGGGGAGGTTGGAAGTACCCACTATAGAAGAGGGACAGGATCATGTAGGGAATGGACCAGGTGGGGGGTGGGATGAGTGGGAGGGAATTATAAGCAGCCTTGTACAATATATCTACTATGATAATGTTTTGCATAGCTAGACATGTACAACATATACTGAATTACTTATCTCCCAAGAAGGAATGGGTGACAAGGGAGGAAGGAAATGGATCTGAAATTCGAGGTCGTAACATTAAATGTTTCAAATATATATATAAATACTATTATTAATACTCTTTTGCCTATAATTGGGAGATAAGATGTGCAGGCATTGGGACACAAAGATTCATCTTCCTCTAATGGAAAAGTCGATGGGGGTATGGGAGAAGGTATGGGAGAGAGCAGATTGGAGGAAGCGATATCTTGTGGGACTGCTATTCTGGGAGGTTGGGTAGGGGAATAATGGGGGGAAAATGATTGTAACTCAAAATCTGGCGGAAATGAATGATGTAAAACAGAAGTTAATAAAGTATTTGTTTAAAAAAAAAATGATATTAACTATGCTGCAAATTCCCAGATCTTCATATTTTATGGTTCTAAACAAATTCTGACTTCCTGAGAAATTGGTAAGTTCTCTATAGTAAATTTCCACAATCACCATATATCCTCTAGCCAAATATTAACATTTTTGTCTATGACAATGTCATGCGCGCACACACAGATAATATACATATGGGACATAAAGGTGGCATACACGGTCACCTTTAAATTCTGTTGCTACTACTGAAGACTAGCTACTAAAACCTAGCAATGCACAAACCCATGCTGCTAAAAAGCAGTATCAGACTGAATTCAATACAAAACATAGCTACATAATCGGTAAATTTATAGATACAAAAATACCTGGGCATAAACAGCAAATAATACATCCTTAAAAAAAATGGAACCAAGACAAAGATTTCTTTTCTTCGACAAAGAAAATGTAACTAGCTGCTAGACTAAAATTTATTTGAAATTCAATCTACTCAAAATTTTGCTTTTAACAATAGAAATAGTACCAATTTTTTCTGTCAACCATGACTACCATGATTCCAAATTACACCCACTCATTGCTTTGCCTCCTCCTTTCTAAACTTCTCACCACTTATGTAAGCCAGCAAATAAATCACTGCCATATCCGAGGAAGAAGAAATCCAAGAGCAAGTAGCTGCTTGGGTGATTTAAGAATATATTCAATATCAGTAAATGGAAGAATATTATCTAATAGAAATAAAATAAAAATGTATTTTCTGCATGTCAGATTCTTTAAAAATATATACCCCTTTATAAGTACCTGGACTGGTGGTCCCAACTCCTGAGGAGGTGCATGGATAGTTAGTCGTGGGGGAAGTGGGTGAGGTGGTCTTCGGGGTGACTGAGGTGCCCGTGGGCACTGTCTTTCAGATGCTGATGATGGTTGTTCTCTAGAATTTTCATGGGACAGAGATGATTCTGTAATAGAACTCCCTTCACCTTCAGAGAAAAAACAAAATTGTCACCACTGGCTGACCTGACATTTTGGATTAAATAATACTGTTAGCACTGTTTTCGCCATCTGGATAAAATGATCTGAGAGCAATCAGATTAGCCTTGAAAAATAATGAAACCACAGGCCTTGGCTTCTACTTTAACATTTATAGGACTGATCTGTAATTTTATTGCTTTATCCTACATTGATAAAGATTGCAACTCCTCTTCAATTCAGTAGAAGGTTTTCAAGGGTTTCTTTGGCAATAAAATCTAGCACCCTGTTACCAATGTGATAATGAGCCTGTCCAAACTTAAGTTAGGTTGGTCCTCGGTACAAAGGATATGCCAGTGCTTATGCTGTTACAAAAATTGCTGAACAACTAGAGTTGTTTCTATATCATAATGAAGCATTGAAATAGCACTTTAGGGAAATTTTCTACAAAGGCAAAAGTTAGTATATTTCACATATTATCTTTAGCTGTTTGACTCCTCCAGGTAATAGAAGGATGGAAATTCCCTATCATGGAAGCTGGAACAGGGTTTTACATTGATAAGTGGATCAGTACTTGGAAGATTCCATCAATCAATTCTGAAAAGCATAAATCAACCTAAAAATGAAAATTACATAATCTCCCTTAAGCCTTGGTTTCCTCATCTCTAAAATGAGGAAATTAGAATAGATGACAAATGAGGTCCCTTCCAGTTATAAATCCGTGAATTACAAAATCACAAATTCAGACATCTTTTAATTATGTAGCTCTGCTATTATTCCTTTAGAAGCTTAGACTGACCTCTGCTGGTCAAAGAAGACAAAAGAAATTAATGGCATTATATTTTCTGTTGCTGTTTTCTTAGAAGTTCTAAAACAATTCCACTTAAAAACTTAATATTCTCTTGCATTTACAGATTGACTGATACTCTTCAAAATTTCACGGATTTTTAGCTGACACTTACACAGTCCTTGAGGGAAGGAACTTATCATTCCCAAATCTATAAGGAAACAGAGAGATGATCACTTGTTCCACGTTAACCAGTTAAGCAATGAGAAACGAGGTAACAATTTATGCCTGTGGAATTTGAATTCAGTCCACTAACATATTAATTCTCTTTGAAGTTATAACCTAAGTCATGGTCAGGATCAATCTCAGATACATAAAAAAGAGCAATGTTTTTAGAAACAAATCTAAGCAAATTTTTTTTAAAAGGGGTTCTTTTATTTTGCTTTAAAAACAAGTGAAATATGCTCTCACCCCCATACTAATAATACTACCCCCAAACAAAAACCACAGAATTTAATCTTACCACTATTGTGAGAATCCGCAGCTCTCTGGCTACTCTCACCTCCTGTACTTTCTTCTGTTTCGGTACCTGGATCAGTACCATCACAACCCTGAACATAAAACACTCTGATGACTTGGTACAAAGGAACAGCATTTAATACTACAGAGTAAAAGAAATAATCTAGGGTAAAACAGGAACATACTAATAAATAAGTAACTTTAGACAGTAACATACTGATATCTGATTTCAGATAAAGTTGAAATATTTAAAACTACATTTATACAAATACATCCTTGTAATAGTTACCACCCTAGTGTGGGCCTGTTACTGAATTTATAAAATCAGACTAATGATCTATAACGCACTTCCTAGCTCTAAAATTTTATTATTTTTAAGTTCCTTATTTTATAATAACATTTGCCAAATCTTCAGAAATACAAAAGTAGCTATTCATTCAAACATCAAAAAATGATCTCAAGAAAGTTACTAATTCAACAATAACTTTAATATAAATTTGATTTTGAAATAATAGTAGATAATTTATATCCCACCTTGTAGTTTACAGTATGCTTTAATGTACTAATTGAAAAAACTGCACAAGTCTTGCCAAAGGAGCTATGAACAATAATGATATCCTGCATTTTTATCATGCTTTAAGGGTTACGAAGCATGTTTCTTTACCTGTAAAATGGGGAGGCTGGACTATGTAGTCCCTTGATCTATTACCTCATTTAATGCTCAGAATAACCCTATAAAGTAGGGTTTTATATAGATATTATTTTTTTAAAGCTCAGGGAGCTTAAACAATTTGCCAACTGGTCCCATAGCTATTACATGCTAGAAGCAGGATTCTAACCAGACCTTTGATTCCAAGTTTAACATTCGTTCCACTATATTATAATATTTCTCCTAGTTTAAACTTCAACTAAAATCTCCAAGTAACTCCCAAAATAATCTTTCATTTAGTCCAAGGCTAAACAATGTAACACTAATACTACTTTGATTCACTGAAAAAATTAATTCTTTAAGACTTTGAAGAGTCTGTCAACATTCATGAATATATTTTAGTAAATTAAAAATTTCTGACAGGGGGGCAGCTAGGTGGCACAGTGAATAGAGCACTGGCCCTGGAGTCAGGAGGACCTGAGTTAACCTTGGGAAAGTCACTTAACCCCAAATGCCCTGCCCTCTTTCCTCCAAAAAAAATTTTTTTTCTGATAAATTCAATCACCCCTGCAGTCTGACTTAGAAAATAGCAAAACCAGGGGCGGCTAGGTGGCGCAGTGAATAGAGCGTCGGCCTCGGAGTTTGGATGACCCGAGATCAGATCCGGCCTCAGAAAATGAGCACCCACGCATAAATCAAATGACTAGCCGTGTAACCTTGAGCAAGTTACTTAACCCCAATTGCTTTAAAAAAAAAAAAAATATATATATATATAAAAAAAAAAAAAAGAAAATAGCAAAACCAAACAAAAGCAGCTATATATTTAATAATCATTTCTATTTCTCTGAATTGTGATTTCATTTGTGTGGATACTTTTGCATCTCATGTAGTTTAACTTTCCCAGTGTAAGAGATGATTATGAGCTGCTGCAGCCAAAAAAAAAAAATGCAACTTCTGATGGCCAATTTTTGGGTGATGGGCCTATGTGAATTTTAAACTAGACTGTTTCTAGAATGATAGAAATTTTTTGTCAGTCCTATAATTTGTGACTTTCCTTTACCTTTGGTAGGAGCTGCTAGAATTTGAGTTTAAGATAGTGTCAAGAACATGATGAGGCAGAATATGATATTATTGGAAGATACCAAAATTAGTGGATGAAATTAAATACTAAGTTCAAAAGATTCACTGCATTAGGGTATATTAAGTTGGCAATTTTTGCATTTTGGTAATGGATTTACTCAAGACAAAACATAGGATAATATCTTCTCTAAAGCAAAGTCATTTTTAAAAAAGATAAATGTTGGGGAAAAAAAAAGCTGGTGAAGAGTATGTTTTACCTCAGCATCATCAGCTTCATAGCCATCATTGCCATCTGCACTACCAGTGCCTTCATTACTATCTTCACCTTCATCTCCCATTCCTGTGTCTTCATCATCCTCATCGTCATCATCATCCTCATCATCTTCCTCATAATCCTATTAGAAAAAGCCCCAAATTGCAAATAAAAATGTCTAGGAAAGTCAACTGAGATGTCTATCGTAACAGCCAGTAATTCAAAAGAACAGGTGCTGATCAGAAGAAATGAGGCACTGAAACTGTAGTGTAACACAGCAACTTCAATTACAACCTGCTTGGGTTAAGTTGTAGAAATTGCAATGATATTTAGAGTTAATGCTCAAAATGAAATTGATACCCTTTAAGCCATGCTATTTATGAGAAGTATCTTGGGAATAACAAATGCTTAAGGTTTGGTCTGTGTAACAGAACTAGACAGCAACTAAGAGATCCAAATCAAGACCTCCCCACCACCCACAAATCATCAGGTGCTCCATTTCTGTGTACAGCAAATAAGTAATAACCTCTGTAACTGCCTAGCTTTTTAAAAGAAGTTTATATTAACATCTATAAAGAGTGAAAAATGGTTGGGGGGGGAGGCAGGCAGAGCCAAGATGGCAGAGTAAAAACAGGAACTCCATGAGGCTCCCATTCCAAACACCTCTAATACCTATAAAATATGACTCTAAACAAATTTTAGAGCTACAGAAGCCACAAAGTGACAGACAGAAAGAAACAAATCTCCCTCTGAAGGCAGCCTGGCAGGCTGACAGGAAGGGTCTATCACACCTAGCTGGGAGTGCAGTCCCATGTGAACTCCCCATGACCAGACCCAGGGTGACCCCAAACCACAGTCCAGACCAGCCAGAGCAGACTTCAGGAGAGTGAATCACCAGCAGCTGTGGCAGTTTCCAGACTTCTCAACCCACAAACACCAAAGAGAAAGTAAAAGGTCAGTGGGGAACTCTGTTGGGACAGGGTGAAGAAAGAACATGGTCCAGCCTCTGCCTCTAAGGCGAGAGGTGGCGGAGGCATAGTGGCTACAGCTACTGCTGTGTGGCTCCTCCAGAGCTCCTGGCCTGCAGATCCTAGGAGGCACAAGTGACCATTCAGAGGGTAATCTCTCTTGCTTTGACCTGATCAAATCTGGATTGCAGTGTTAGGTGGTGGTCCTGGGGTGTGTGGCCAGTGTGCCAGAGCTTGGGGTGTCTGTAGAAAGAGCACCCTTTCTCATAGTTCTGACAACATCTGTGAAAACCCCAGCAATTTGGGACATAGCTCTCTGCAATCTGGAAGCAGAATTCTACCATAGCAAAGAGCTCAAAAGTCAAGTAATTGGCTGGCAAGATGAGCAAACAGAGGAAGCACAATCAGACCATAGAATCCTTTTTTTGGGGACAAAAAGGATCAAAATATGGAACCAAAAGTCAATGAAGTCAAAACTCCTGCATCAAAAGCTTCCAAGAAAAATATGAACTGGTTACAGGCCATGTAGGAGCTCAAGAAGGATTTTGAAAATCAAGTAAGAGAAATGAAGGAAAAATTGTTAAGGGAAATGAGAATGATACATGAAAATCATGAAAAGCGAGTCAACAGCCTGCTAAAGGAGACCCAAAAAAATTCTGAAGAAAATAACACCTTAAAAAATAGACTTAATGGGGCGGCTAGGTGGCGCAGTGAGTAGAGCGCCGGCCCTGGCGCCAGAAGGACCTGAGTTCGGATCCAGCCTCAGACACTTAACCCACACAAACAAAAACCTAGCCATGTGACTTGGGCAAGTTACTTAACCCCAATTGCCCTAAAAGGGGTGGCTTGGTGGCACAGTGAGTAAAAGCCCCGGCCTCGGAGTTGGGATGACCCGAGATCAAATCCAGCCTCAGAAAATGAGCACCCACACATAAATAATGACTAGCCGTGTAACCTTGAGCAAGTTACTTAACCCCGAATGCTTTAAAAAAAAAAATAGACTTAACTGGGGAGCAGCTAGGTGGTGCAGTGAATAGAGCACCGGCCCTGGAGTCAGGAGAATCTGAGTTCAAATGTGACCTCAGGCACTTAACACAAAAACTAGCCATGTGACCTTGGGCAAGTCACTTAACCCCAACTGCCCTACCTTCCCCCCTCCAAAAAGCAAAACAAACCCCCAAAAGAAAAAAAAATAGACTAAGGCAAAAGAGGCCCAAAAAGCCAATGAGAATAATGCCTCAAAAAGTCAAACTGCCCAGATGGAAAAGGAATTTCAAAAACTCACTGAAGAGAATAATTCCTTCAAAATTAGATTAGAGCAAATGGAAGCTAATGACTTTATAAGAACTCAAGATACTATAAAACAGATCCAGACAAAATGAAAAAATAGAAGGCAAAAACCACTGACCTGGAAAATAGATTCAGGAGAGATTATTTAAAAATTATTGGACTACCTGAAAGCCATCATCAAAAAAGAGCCTAGAAATATCCTTCAAGAAATTATCAAGCAAAATTGCCCTGATGTTTTAGAACCAGGGGGCAAAATAGAAATTGAAAGAATTCACCAATTGCTTCTTGAAAAAGATCCCAAAAAGAAAACTCCTAGGAATATCATAGCCAAATTCCAGAGTTCCCAAGTTAAGGAGAAAATACTACAAGCTCCCAGGAAGAAACAATTTGAGTATTGTGGAAATACAATCAGGATAACACAAGATCTAGAAACTTCTACATTAAGGGATTGAAGGGCTTAGAATATGATATTCTAGAGGTCAAAGGAGCTGGAATTAAAACCAAGAATCACCAACCCAGTAAAACTGAGTATAATGTTTCAGGGGAAAATATGGTCATTCAATGACATAGAGGACTTTCAAGCATTCTTGATGGAAAAACCAGAGCTGAACAGAAAATCTGACTTTCAAATATAAGAAGAGAAGCATGAGAAGGTAAACAGGAAAAAGAAATCATACGAGTTCAACTTTAAGTTGAACTATTTACATTCCTACATGGAAAAACTATAATTATAAGTCATGAGACTTTTCTCAGCATAAGGATAGTTGAAGGGAATATATATGTATATATACATATACATACATGTATATGTATGTACAGGAGGGTGTATGTGTGTATAAATACATATGTGAGTGTGTATATATGTGTACATGTATATAAAGACAGAGGGCACAGGATCAGTTGAATAGGAAGGGATGATATTTAAAAAAGAAAATTAAGACGTGAGAAGAATATAATGAGAGGAGAAAAGGAGAGATAGAATAGGGCCAATTATCTCATACAAAAGGCAAGAGAAAACTGTTACAATGGAGGGGATGAGCAGGAAGGTGAAAGGGAATTGGTGAACCCTACTTTCATTGAATTTGGCTTAAGGAGGGAATAACATACACACTCATTTGGGTATCTTACCCTCTACAAGAAAGAAGGGGGGAAGGGGATAAGAAGGGGAATAATAGAAGGGAGGGTAATTTGAAAAGGGACAGGGTCAAGGTAGAATATAGAATAAGTAGGGGGCGGGACAGGATAGAGGGAAATATAGTTAGTCTTTCACAATATAACTAGTATGGAAACATTTTGCTTAACTACATATGTACAGCCTATATTGAACTGCTTATCTTCCCAGTGGGCATGGGTGAGGAGGGAAGAAGGGAAAGAATCTGGATATCAAAATTTTAAAAACAAATGTCAAAAAAAATTTTTAAACTTTTTTTTTTTTTTACATGCAGCTAGGAAATAAGATACACAGGCACTGGGGTTTAGAAACCCATCTTGCCCTACTAGAAAGTTAGAGAGCATCTGGGGGAGGATGTAAGAGAGAGCAGATTGGGGGAAGGGGTATTCAGTATGCTTGCTATCTCAGGGTGGGGGTAGGGGAAAGATGGGGGGAAATTTATAACTCACAATCTTGTGGAAATGAAATGTTGAAAACTAAAAATAAATTTAAAATAAATCCACATAAAATTAGGAAAAAAAAAAGAAAAATGACAAAATCTAATAAAGGAATAATTCCAGACAAGTGTTTCACCAAATGTGGTAAATATTGTATAGTCTATTTATTTTCACTAATAAATTACTGCTTTAGTCATTGGGGTGCCTCTAGTTCAGTAACTGCAAAAGATTGCCAGTTGCATCCTCACCAAAATCTGCCTCTAATTAGAAGATTGGAGCTCCCCTGCTACTTCTAAGAGGTAGTAAGAAAGGCTTTAAAAATATAAACTTCCTCATCCTAAGAAGCCACACAGAATCCTTTTCTTCTCCTACAAGAAAGCCTAGTAAGGAACCACACTTGCCAGGGTAATTTTTCTTTAAGAGTAGCAGGGTAAGATGACCTTTTAGTCTTTTCTTTCAAAGGCATTAATTGATAGGGTATCTTTCTATATTAGTAGGTCAGCCCACTTACACAAGCAATGGGTCCAATGAGGAAGCAAGTGGGCTCGAATATCTTCAAGTCATATAACAGTTTTCAAATGTATTAAGTTTATAACAATTGTCACATAATTTATCAAACATATTCAGAATACCTAAGGATCCTAAAGTCAGAAAAAAGTATTAAAACCCAACACTAAAAGCAAGTATATCTTATTGACTTTTATAATGTTATAAAATGTGAAGACCAAAAGCTCAGAAAAGGGGTAAAAATACTTAACTGAACCTGGGGGAAAATGAGAATTTATACTACATCATCAAGACCAAAAAGGGCCTGTGATTATCAGCCACCACAGTTACTAACCTCTTGTTCACCATCATTTTCATCATCAGCATCATCTTCATCATCACTGTCAATCACAATGACATCATCTCCTTTGGACTGGGCATCCTGGCAAGAGGTTGAAGTCTGCTGATCTGACTGTAGGGGTCCAAGATCAATCTGAAGGGACTGAGACGTTTCTTCACTGTCCTCCATAGGAGTATAATCTCCTTGAGTGACACCCTTAAAAAACAAATAAGTAAGATGAAATAAAGAGTAACTTTTGGACCACACTTAGCCAAAAGAAGTATAATAGCATTTAAATTTTAAAAATGTATCTTTCAAATGCCCTGAATTATTTAATAGATACATCTCTCAAAATAAGCACAGATATATATAGCTATATAGATAGATATAGATATACAGACATCTCTCTCTCTCTCTCTCTCTCCTTATATTTACCATGAAGGAAATCAAAATACTTTAATGACTTTCCTAAAACTCCATATCGCTAAAAGAACATTAAAACTGAAATGCTTAATAAGACTTTTCATCCATTAAATAGTAGCAATTAAGAAAAAAAATCTGTAATCACTTTTTTCATCTTGTTAAGGGTTTTTTAAAAAGTCTATTCACTGGCATGGCATATACTATAGTAGCTGCTACAACGTACCATTAACTAGCGCCATCCAAGAAAAGTAATGTTCATCACCATGGAAAAAAATTGAAAAGATAAAAACAATTAAAATGTGTTTCTCCCCAAATTCTGACACAGTCATTTAAATAAAAAAACCCAATTCTCTGATCCTTCAGTTTAGCTTAAAATCAGTATACTAGAAATAGAATTATTTACTGATAGTGGATATGATATGAAAAGTTGAAGGACAGATCAAAATGCCTTTGTGAATTCTTCAAAACCAACAGCAGATTTTGCTATGCCTAAAAAAAAATATTTTCATGGTAGGTATAAAATGTGGTATAATGGAAATTCATGTATTACCAATTATTTTTATTTCTTTTAGTTCCAATACTATCTTAAACAAAGTGATATTCTCCACTATCTTTGCATTTAAAAGTTTAACTTAATGTACACACTAAAAGAGAAACAGAACTGGCAATTGCATATCCTACTTCAAAGAGAGCTAAATGAAGCAATAAATTTATCTGGGCCACAAATTTAGTTAATAATTAATGTGGGAACATATCACCTAAAAAAAAAAATCATAGTTTCCCTAACAAATAGAAAAGCTTCACAAATCTTTTTGAACAACCATGTTTTTTGTTGAAAGCAAAACAATCAATAAGGCAAAAGAATAGTAGGGCCATATGACTTCAGTTAACCTGATGCTGAATCCAAAATGCTAGATAACAAACTTTTACTTCATCAGTTGCCTGCTGCTAAAATAAAATTCACCTAATACTGGGAATAATTTTTGGTGCAAGTTTATTTATCAAAAGAAAAGGAAAATCGTAAGCAAGGAATTTTAAAATTTCCCAGATGTTCACATTTGTAAAAGCAAAACTGATTCAAAATCATCTGTTACCCTATTACTTAAATTCATTTGTGCTTCACTTACTTCTCCAATAGAATCTTGTGAATCCTGATTTACAAGGGGCTCGACCTCCCCATCAGTACTCTCTTCTGCTGTAACTTCGTCCTGAATCATCACATATATGAAATGAAAGTTAATGTTTTGCCTATGTTAACTCCTTAGGTATTTGATGAAGATGAAGGTGTTAAGGGTCTTAAAATCTAATACACATATTTAAGCAATATACCACTACACTAAAACTATCAAATAAAATCAGAAAAACTGATTCTGATAAAAGGAAGATTTTAATTCATATTTAAAAGGTCAAACATCTGGATTGTCATTAGTAATCTAGAGAAAACACATGGCATTATGGTGACTAAAGAACTGTAAGTAAACCTAAAGAGGAATACTTCATCTCTTTATATCCTTTACTCCAGGTTTGTAATATTTTTTCATGCCAAGGATCCCTTTGGCAGTTTGGTGAAGCCTGTGGACCTTTCATGTTTTTAAACATATAAAATAAAATACATAGATATATAAAAGAAAACAATTATATTAAAATACAAATACAAGAGGGAGGCTAGGTGGCACAGTGAACTCCACACTGGCCCTGGAGTCAGGAGAACCTGAGTTCAAATCCGACCTCAGACACTTAACACAAAAACTGGCCATGTTACCTTGGGCAAGTCACTTAACCCCAACTGCCTTTCAAAACAAACAAAAAAAACAAACCCCCCAAAACAAAACAAAAAAACCCCAACACAAATACAAATACAAATATCTATCTATCTATCTAAAAAATCGTACCTCCTTTTCTCCCTTTCCTCTTAAGCAATTTACTGACTTTTTAGGCTTCGTTATAAAATGTCCCATATTTGCTATATAAATGTACATTCTTTTGTACACGCTTATTTTTTAAAGGGGCATTTAGAGTAAACAGTATTATCATTTTTCTTTGGTGTATACAAATTAAAGCTTATTGTTAGTACATTGATGGCACAAAGAAAACATCATTGGAAAAAATTTAGGAGTTTTGGGTGTGTGAAGCTAAAAGTCATTTTGTTGCATTTATACTCTTAAGGCAGTTCATTATTTCAGGAAAAATAAAGGTTCAAGTCCATTTTACTATTCTATGGCACATTCCAAATTTCTTTATTGTATTAGCTCTTTCCTGTTTGTAAGGAATATGGTTTACAATTATTGAGTTTTTAGCTTAGGGGATATTCTTTATGCAGAGATTTTCCTTGTAATTTACTCTATTTCTACATCTATAACATTTAAATCAAAATTAAATTGTGTCAGTGAACCCAAATCAGGTATTCACTCCTAACAAACAAAAATACCAGCAAACATTAGAACAGATGATTTTGTTACATACCTCAGGTCCTACAGGGCATGGTATGCTTTTCAATTTCTTTGGGAGAGGCATATCTATCGTTTCATCAGAGACTTGCTCTGATGTCTCTATGGTGTTATCATCTTCCTCTTCACGTGCACGTTTAGGCAAAGATGAACTTGGAGTAGCTGAAACTTTGAAATCAAACCACTATTTTAAAAATTATAACAGCAAACAGAGCTTAAAAACAGAACATATGCAATTTCTTCCCCGCCTTAAAGTGACTTTTGTTCCTTGACTAAATCACTTGGCATTCATAGCACTAGACTCCATCATACTGCCATGAAAACTTGTCATTAGGAACCTCATCAACCTGCCAGATTGTATTAGCGTTGGTATTTTCATTTTATCAGTACCCTTCAGCACCTTCTATCTTTCTGATTGGAAGGAAGAACAAAGAACACCTCCCCAAACCTCCACTTAAAGAGGACTCCTAGGCAGCCATCTCTTCATTTCCTTCCAGCCTATACTCCATGGACTAGACTCTAATATGCTCCTCCCTGCCCCCACCCCCTTTCTATGGTCCCATTAGATTCTGAGTTCCTTGAATACAGGGACTAGATTTTTCATATTTGTATCCCTAGTACTCAGCACAATGCCCAGCACATAGAAGGTGTTTAATAAATGGTTGTTGACTAAGACACAGTAAAGATTTTTTTTTATAGTTTTATATGCCAGTAAGACCTAAGATTAGAAAATTCCATTTATAAAATTCCATTGCAAGATTTTTGTTGTCTGTCCACATGACAGAATTATATATTATTAAAGCACTGACAAAATCTGTAGCTAACAGTCAACCAAATATTAGTCACACATGTGATTCATTAGTCTTAGTTTGGTCTATATGTCTGGCATTTGTAATTTATAGTGTGAAGATGAATTTTTATTATATATGGACGAGAGCTTACTTTGGGTTATGAAATTTACCCTTCCATGGATTACATTTATACCATAAATATTTGAAAAGAATTGGCCCTTTGATCTGGCCATGAATTTTTTAAGAAATAGTATTCAAGTCTTGGATTAAGGCAGCTAGGTAGTACTGTGGATGATGATGAACTTGGAGACAGGCAGGCTCTAGTTCAACCTCTTCTGTGGACATTTGCTAGGTGTGTGAACCTGGACATATCACTTAACCTCTTTGGGCCTTAGTTTCCTTATCTGTAAAGTGGTGATAATATTAGTGCCTACTCCTTCCAGGGATTGTTGTGAGGATAAAATAATATTTATCTGCAAACCTGAGAGTGTGCATAAATGATATTATTATTGTTATTGTTACTATGAAGGCAGAAATGACGATTTGATGACTGATTGTATATCAGACTTCATATATAGTGAGGTCCAAAATGGCAGCTTTACACAATCTTCAGGATCTGAGGCATAAATCAGTAGCAAAGATTTTTATGAATTTGTTTAATAGCAGAGTTTTATGAGTGAACCATGAAATATTCTGTATCACACTTGCACAAACTAAGTAAATTTTAAGAAATATATTCTAATATGCCTCAAATAAAAAAAAACAAACCCCAAACCAAATGCAGGAAGTGCCTAAATTCCCAAACATAAAATAAAAATTTCTGACAAGGGAGATTGTATTCAGATATGAATGGATGAAATCCAAAAATTCAATGAAGACTTTAAAATGTTAATAATCTAGGGAAATCATCTTTATTATCACAGAAGGGGGGAAAGTGTTTCCTGCTACATTACTAAGTACAACTTTTATTTAGAAAATTAAACTTACCTGTACCAAAAACAGCTGTTGAAGTGGAAGGTCTTTCAATTGATGAACTTTGTACAACTTCTATTATGTTGGGGGATAGCTCTTGGCTAGCAGGCTCAATCTGAGAATGACTTTGTTGAGTGGGCTGCACGAAGGCTGTAGCCTGTGTCTGTTGCTGAACAGTTAAAATGGGCTGAGAGATAGCGGGCTGGACATTAGGACTGGTAGAACGAACGGACCCACTTGTACTTCCAAAAACTGGAACATGATCCACAGGTCCTTCTGACTGCATAGCTGAAAGAGAAAAGATTTAAAGTTTAATTAAAAAAAAAAAAAACAAAAAACAAAAAACAAACCCAAAACCAAATAAGCAGCTAGCTTCTATTGTTCAGACCTTCCCAAATACTGATTTTAAATTTTTTAGGAAGGCATGGCAAATAAGATGCTATAAGTAATAAATGATAGTAGAGGAACTATACCTTTCAGGTATTTTCCATAGTGTACCAGCAACACATGATGTGTAGTTAAATGCTTCTCTGCTAATATGAATAAACCCAATCCTAATTTCAACAAGTTGACATTCCATGCAATAACAACACAACTGACATTTGTATAGTTCTTTACAATAAAATACTTCCATATAATAACACCACGCGCGAGAGAGTGCAAATGTATAACTCTCATTTTAAAGAGATTTTGACATGTTATGAGCTTGTCTGAGGGTATACTATAGCGAAGCCTGGGTTTCAAATCCGGTGTTTCTGATTCTAAGCATATTGCTTCTTCCACTTTAACATGCTATTCCTCAACAAGTATAAAAATGGAAGTTAATTTAATTTGTCCAAGATGTTAGACGTATGAAAACAATATAGTACACTGCCTTGCTACAATGTGTTAAATATTTATTCCATTTTCTCTTTAAAACTTCAAGGATTTAGTTTGCTTTATTTAAAAAAAAAACAAAACACAAGCCTCTTTTACCATTACTGATATCTCAGGTGCAGTGAGTAGTTGTTCCCTCCAATGACATTACCACTATCAAGGTGAGCCAGTTAGTAGAGATAATACAGAAACAAGAACGCAGCCCACTAAATACTGAACAGTTTACCTGCTGATTTACTTACCCTCTTGAGATTCCACCTGTGTTGTGGGCATCACTGTAGCTGTTGGAGTAGTGGTTGGATTTGTGACTGTTGCAGGTGTAACCATTGGTCGGATACTAGCTCGAGGTGTTGACTTATTCCCAGCTATGGCAGCAGCTGTCACTTTGCTTGGAGTAGACACAACAGGAGTTGGCTTGATATTGGCTGTTGGTGGATCTGATGTACTAGCACTAAAGATAACAGATATTTTTATTTTGATAAATCAATTTAAAAATCTGAAGTTTTTCTATTTCATACATAACACTAAGGAATATGTAGCATGATTTTTAGTGATATTTAAAAATAATGGTATTATGCAGATTTTCTAGAGTGAAAATTAGGTTCTCATTAAGTTATATAAAACCAAGCACCCTAAAAAAAGAACCTCTTCAATGCTAATTTGCTTTAATCCTCCATGTTATGAATATCCTTTTCTAAGGAAAGATATTTTAAGGGAAAAAAATGAAAAGAATCTTAGTTGGCAAATTTTTCATGTGACAGAGAAAAAGTACAAGAATCACAGTCAATATGATAAATCATAGTCCATATCCACAGTAGAAATGGAAAATTTGAGACTTTATGTAAGGTCTACATATTAGATCTACAAAAAGCAGAATGCAAACGGGCCTCCTGAAATAAGAGCTAAGAAATTTCAACCTCCTTTCATTGACTCAATTATCATTGTTTCCAAGACTGGAAATGGGAAGATGGAAGAGAGTAAGCAGGAGAATTTCAAAACTCATTTAAGAATTATTTTTTAAAATAAAGTTTAGCTGTGATCCTTTACAAATTTTAAATGAAAGGGGCGAAGGGAAGCTAGGTGGCCCAGTGGAAAGAGCACTGGCTGAGGAATTAGGAGAACTCGAGCTAAAATTTGGCCTCAGACATTTACTAGCTGTGAGACCCCGGGCAAGTCAGTTAACTACAATTTGTCTACCTCTCCCCTAAAGAAGGGTCACAAATTAAAAATTTCCACTTACTGTTCATACAAACCTCTCCCCGCCAAACCCAAACCCAAACCCCCCCCCAAAAAAATCAGGAAATCCCCCTGATTGTTCCAGAATTTTGAACAAATATCTGTAAGATGAGACCACAGCAAGGGTTCAATTGTTTTTTGCTTGCTAGTGTTGCCTATGACAGCTCTCTCCCATTTTGCTTGTTGTTGCTATTGTCCCCCTTTTTTTTTAAAGATGAGTAGCAGCTCATCTTTGTTGGAAAGAAGATAAGAAAGTACAAGTAGGGAAACCTCAATGCCCAAGAGAGTCTCTTCCTAATGCAAAAAAGGATATGACAAACAATGAAAAAGCAAGAACTTGGGACACAACAGCCAAGTCATTCAAAGAATGTGTCAGAAAAAAAATTATTAACTCTTTAAAAGGGGGCCCAATACAGAATCACTTTTTCTGAGACTATTTAATAGATTTCCCAGCAATGGAGAAGTCTCCTATATTATGAGAGCAACTTAAATATAATAGAAAAATAAACTCACATTCCTCTTTCACCTGAAGCTGGAGTTGTTTTGAGTGTGATCTGTCTTTGTTGCTCAGGGACCTATTAAAATACAAGTTGGTGTAGATAAATAAGTAATCCTGCTAAAATACCCAAACCAAAATAAAACAAAAAACAGCACTAGTACCCAAATCTCAAGAAACTACTACTGGTAATCTTTAAGAATAGTTACAAACAAAAGTTCAAAGTCATTCATTCACAGAGAAAAAAATAAAAAGAGAGGAAAATAAAAATTATGGAGACCTTCAGTAAAATCTTTAAGATTAAAAAAAAAATCTCACATTATTTATTCAACAAATGTTTGCTAAAGTCCTGTAATATTCAATGTATTGCACTAGGGGAACACAAATTTCTCATAATAATTTGTTATACAGGGGGCTATATGATACATACAGAAAAATACAGATGAGAAACATAACAAACAATAGCTCATAGTGAAACAGCACTTTATTGTTTACATATGACTCTCACAAGAAGCCTGTGAGATAGGTAATCCATTAACCCTATCTTAAGGATAGAGAAACTGAAACTCAGAAGGTTTAAGGGATCTACCCATGGTCACAGATAGTAAATAATGGTGCTAGAACCACAATCTAGGTCTTACACTTGAATATAGTCCCATTTCCACTATACTATGACACAAAAAAGAGGAATACAAGAGTGCTGTAAGAGTAAATGTAGAAAAAGTAACTGAGTTACCAATTACCTTGCTAGTGGTTTCCTGAGGCTCATCTCTTTGCTCGAGATGTCTTTCTTGTTGTTCTCTTAGTTCCCGTTCTAAGCGGCTAATTCGACCTTCATACTGTGATTTAAGAGCAGTCATACGCACATCCAACTCATCCTTCTGTTGATCTAATGCACCATTTCTTTGTTTAAGCTCTTCATTTTCTTTAGTTAGCTGATCTTTGACACCTACACAAGTAATACCATATGTTTTAACTTTTGTACCAAAAGGGTAGAAATGAAGAATATTAAAACAATTGGCAGAATTTAATTCCTTCAAGACCCACTCAAGACCCAATTTCTGTAGGCCTTTTGTATACTTTTGCCAAGTTACTCATTAAATTTAGAGATATCTTTTTTTCTAAATGAATATCATCTATCTTCTTCTATTTATCTCTATAGTCAATCGTTTAATACTAACCTATATTTGTTTGAAATCAGTAGACAATTACATATTTGGATGCTAGTCTTCAATTCTAGTATTTAAATACAAAATGCAAAGGACCTATGTCTTCAGCATGGGAAACTCAGGCTGGGAGAATGAAGTCTGTCATCTAGCTATACTTTTGTAGATAAATCTTAGGAAGTTGTGTGAGGCACCCAGATCTAACTGACTTACCCAGGGTCACAAAGCTAGAATGTGATAGAGGCTAGATTTGAACTAAAGTATTTGTGACTCTAAGCCCAGCACTCTATCCACTGTCATGTTGCCTCTTTAATACACACATACCCAAGGATAAAAGTATCTAAGTAGTCAGGAAGAGCTGAAACAATAAAAATTATGGAGACAAATATTACATTTCCATATTTATGTATTAGGAAGTTTGGTGGTACAGTGGATAAAGCAGTGGGTATGTAGTCAAAAAGACCTGAGTTTGAATCTGGCTTCAGATACTTAACTCTGGAAGACTGAGCAAGTCATTTTACATGTACACCTTGGTTTCCTCATCTACAAAATGGGGATAATAGCACCTACCCTACCAAGGTTGTTGTGAAGATTAAATAATATTTGCAAAGCCTTATTATTACTATTAGACAAAAACTGAAATCCCATTCATAAGCCAAAAAACTTCAGTTTCCAATGAACCTATCTCTTATGACCTACTGTATTTGAAAGTATCTCTCAGTATTCTTGGGGAGAGGATGGAGGAATGTGGGGTAGATAACACAATTAGATGGATTCACAATTGTGGAAAGAGCACTGACTGGAGTCAGATAACCTAGGCTCAAATTTTATTCTTCTACTGCCTCTAACTTGGGTCATTTTAACCTTATGGGACCACATTTTCTCTTAAAAAATTGAGAGGATTGGCTTCAGTGACCTGAGGGCTCTTCTAGTTCTATTTTTTTGTTATTAGCAGCCAGGATGCAAAGAACAGTTATTAATGGTTTAATGACAACTTGACAGAAGTTCTCCAGGGGAGAACCCATTTGTGTTTGGCCCTGTGCTTTTTAAGATTTTTATCAATTCCCTTGATAAAGCTATAGAAGGTACAATCATTAAATCTGTAGATGGCACAAAGCTGGGAGGAACAGTTAACATACTAGATGATAGAGTCATGATGCAAAAAGTTCAAGGAGTCTCAAGCACTGGGCAGAATCTAAAATATGCAATTCAAGAGGGATTAATGGACAGTCTTAAATTTTGGTTAAAAAAAAAAAATAAATCAACTTTACAAGTACAAAAAAAAAAAAAAAGGTAGGCCTGGTTAGATAACAATTTTTCCGAAATAGTTCTGGAGGTTTTAGTGGACTGCTAACTCACTAAGTCACCAGAGTAACACAGCAAGGAAAAAAGTGAATTCCATCTTGGGCTGTATTAAGAGAGTCATAACTTTCAGATAGAAAGAAACTGTTAAGCTGAAGAGCACCCAAAGGATGGTAAACACAACAGTGAAGGGTCTTGAGTCCATGTCTTATAAAGATCAATTGATGGAACTGGTGTCACTTAATCTTTATAAGATCTGAGGGGACAAGGTAGCTATCCTCAAGCACTATCATGTGGAAGAGTTATGTTACAGTGGTGATTTCTTTCAAGTATGGTTTCTATTATATAGCTAAGAACCCTTCTAACCCTCAAATTCTGTCATCTATCCTTTATTATAAATACCTGTAACTAACATTTACAAACACACAGGTTATACTGCTTAAAAAGAAAATATACCCCCCTTGCATCTCCCTACCAATCCAACCAAAAACCAAACTATATTTTACAAATGGAAATGCAAGATTCTTTGGAAATAGGGTGGAAAGAAACCCTTGAACAAGACAAGCTGGTTCATGTCTCAGGATAACATCAAAGATACAAGTTAGTAATAGAGGGGACCAACCTCACAAATCCTGTATCAGTTTACTGATCAGTAGCATTAAGTATTTGTTAGTAACGAAATAATACAAATTAGTTAAGATGATAGGTAAAAAGTAATGTTATGCTGATCAAATTCTGTTATTCCATTTCCCCTCCTCTCTCATCTACCTTGATTTTGATATAACAGAACTTTAGAAGAGTTCACTGGCAATCATTAAAATAGAATCTGGCTCTCCCTAGGCTTGGCAGGCTACTGATTTTGATGGGTTAAAGGGTTCCCTTTACTATGAGTTAAGAGAAAACAAGGAAGTATGTCTTGAGCCAGTTACCTCACTTCAATATTGGTCGTAAGATTTGATGCTGGTAGGACAGAAAAGTATTGCTAACCCCCTAATATTAGCTGTGGTAGCTATAAGCTTTTAGCAGTAGGGGATGATCAACATCAAATGCATGGGAAAAGCATTTTGTAAACAGTGAGGTTAAGATATAAATTTAAATTCTTTTCACCCCCTGGCCCCAACATTACCTTCCAAAAGTGGTGAATCAGGGAACTTGTTTGAGTGAAAAATCTAAATTTTTCTAAGTCCAAATCTTCAGGAATTAATACAATTTCTTATCAATTAGAACAACATTTATTCAGCAAGTGCTATGTGTGAAGCACTATCAATTCTGTACATGTGACATTCTAATTAAGTTTTTATCAAGTGAGGATACTTAAAAATCCCTTCATCTTCTACTTTCTTATCTTCAATCACCACTCTAAATACCTAAGCTGCATACTGGAAAAAATGTATATAGAGCTTTGCTGTAATTATAATTATTATAAATTTCAAGCTCCGATAAATATAGGGATGTCTTTACCAGCTAAGTGTGCCAGCTTTGCTTTGGCTGCAACAAGAGCCTTTCTTGTTTTGTCTTCCTTCTCAGTCATATGTTGCCGCAGCTGTTCCTCCTGTGTAGTTCTGTCTTGAAGATCCTGATGAAGACGTGAAAGTTCAGACTGAAGCTGTGTTATCTGTTCCTGAAGACTTCTAGCTTCAGCCTCTTTTTCAGATACTGTCTAAAGAAAAAAAATAACACCTTGAAATAAAAGTAGATAACTAGAGAAAAACAAGATGAGTTGTCAAACAGAATCACCAAACCTCGAAAAAGAATTACAAATCTTATAATCAATGCAAACTGTTATTACTTAAAATGAATACGTGCAACAAGAATGCACCAAGTAAATGAGTTTGGTATATATGTCTGTATGTATGTCTGATGTATATAAAATAATGCAAGTAATTATACAAAAAATTTTTATGCAGTGGAGTACACTGAATGAAAGAGAACTGGACCTGGAGCTAGACAACCAATCCCAGACCAACCACAGCTTTGTGACTTTGGGCAAATAAAAGCCTCAGTTTCTTTATCTGTAAAATACTAGAATGAACTAGATGTTAACAGTTTCCTCCAAATCTAAAATTTAATGATTCTACAATATATCATTACCTTATGAAATAAGGGTATGAAAAATGACAAGGCTTATGACGTTACTATAAGGTAGATAAATTACTGTCATCATGTACACACAACCTTGTACTCCTAATACTGTCAGGAAGAGTTGGGACTATAGCTCTATTCTACTGTTATACCTACCTTCTGAAGGTTCTCTACTTGATTCTCTAGAGATTTTGTTTTTATTTCAGCTTGGTTCAGAGTTTCTTTGAGCTCTTGCACTTCATGTGCAGATATCTGCTGTTCCAATAGTTCTCCAGAAGACTGAGAAGTCTCCATTACCTAAGAATATGACATTATTTATTAAATATCAATAATACACAGAATATAATAGATGATAAAGGGAATACGTCTATGCTTCTAGAGCTTAGGGTTTAAAAACAAAGTCTCAGAAGTAATTCAGATACAAATCAGATAAAAAAATGATAATAGGATCAGGCATTTCAGATTATGTTCTTGTATCTAAAGGTAGGAGGTATTAAATTAGATTACGTTTCTTAAAAGTTGTATATACGTGACTATCTATAGAGACTTGTCTGCACGTGTGTACTACAAACTTAAATTTGCAATGATTTACAAGGAAGCAAATTTAATGGCAGGAAAACAATCAACAAATGCTTCCAATCTCTTGTTTTGAAACATTAAAAATTCCTTTGAATTAATTATAATTTTTTAGGTCACTATTCAAACAGAGAAACCACACCCATTCAAGTTTTCATTGAAGAATCTGAAACTATTGACTAATCCATGTATCTCAATCAATAATACCTAGAAATTATAAAGGATTAATAAAATTGAATAAGGTTGGGCTTTATATTTTTTTAAACCACCCAAAACTTTACCTTATCATGTTGTGCCTTAAGCTCTTCATATTGAGTCTTGTATCTTCTTCCAATTTTCTTGACTTGAGTAATAGTTTTGACTTTTTCTTGTATATCAGCTACTTTGGCTTCTAAGTCCTTTTGGAGAGTTTCTTTTTCAGTTCTCATTTTATTTAATTCTTCCCTTAAATTCTGGATTAAATTTTGGCTAGTAGTCAAAGATGCATTTGACCTAAATGAAAAAAATAAAAAAAAGCAAAACAAAACTCGTATACATATTGTTGGGAGAAAGAATATAAAAAATTAAAACCAATGTTAAACAAGTTTAAATTGTTCACATTTTTATATTGCACAATTTTAGCGTTTAAGTTTAATAGTTAAAACATAACAAATCCTTTTAAAAACAATGTTATAATAAGTATGTAAGAGCAGTAAGTACTTAGCACTGAATATTTTAGGATACAAGAAGAGGGTGAAATAGTTAAAGAAAACTTGAAAGGCATGGCACTGCTTAGTTCTAAGAAAATGGTGAGGAAAACCACAACACAGTAGAGGTCCTATGCCTTTATTTTCTCTTTAGAAAGATGTATTGTTGGCAGAGTTCCTAGAGGATGGAGGGTAAGTGACATAAATTATTTTGAAGTTTCTTTCAAATAATAAGTTAAACTTAGAACTTCTTTCCACTATACCTTGCAATTTCAGCTTTAAGTCTTCCAGTTTCTTCAGTCAACTGCTGAATGCGTTTAGTATTTACTTCCTTCTCTGAAAGAAGCTTTCGACATTCTTCCAAATCTGGTTCTTTTTGCTGGCTTGCAAGATGCTGAAAAAGTACAAACCTCATAATCATGGTCTATTTTTTGCCAAACAAAAGTCACACTTTATTAAGTGCCTACTATGTGCTATAGGCACTGTATTAGAGGCTGTACAAAAATCAAACTGTCCCTGCCAAGAAGATTTCATTCTACTGGGAGATACATGATGTACATATAAGTAGAATCAAAATATATACAAGATAACTTTGGCAGATGACGGACTAGCAGCTGATGAGATGAGTAAAGGCCTCATTTCTGTTTTGAAGGAACTAATGATCAGAAAGAGACAGAGATGAGGACGGAAGCAGAAGTCAGACTGTGAAAACAAGGGGAGACAAAAGATGTCTTATGTCTTATGTGAGGTCACTTTGGCTAGACCATAAAGCTGGATGATGAATAGTAATTCTAAAGAGCCTGGAAAGGTAAGGCAGGACTAGGTTTTAAAAAATTCTAAGTGACAGAAGAATTTGTATTTGATCCTTGGAGATATTTTTATAGGAAAAAAAATTTTATGGGAAAAAAAGTGCTATTGAGGGTGGCAGAGCTGCCTGCAAAATCAGTCAACTAGCATTTATTGAGCACCAACTATGTGCCAGGCAACGTACCAATATTGAGGATACAAATAAAAAGCAAAAACCAGTTACTGCTCTCTTATATTCTAGTACGAGAAAAAAGCACTGAAATTTGGAATCAGAAGGCTAGAGTTTGAGTTGCAGCTCCTTCTCTAGAATCTGAGACCTTGGAATCTAATTTCCTCTGTACCTCCACTGTCTCACCTATAAACTGGGGCTGTCTAACCTATGTACCTCATGGTGTGGGGTTCTTAATGTCTACCAATATGATCATTCTAACTATGTTTTTATTTAGCCTCGTACTCCTATACATGGTGCCTTGAACCTAAAGTCCTTGCTACATATTTGTGGAATTAATATATTTCATGAATAGAGTAGAAACCAAAGACAATTTGCGTACTGGGAGACAATAACAACACCTGACTTAAAAAGCTGGAAGAAATAAGGTAGACTAAATTTGAAGGAAAGGACTTGCTCTCTGGCACATACACAAATCTGTACCATCATGAGTAATGTTATACAGGACTTTCATTGTAAAAATGTGCAGCAGAAATACTTTTCCTTACTATTTCTCAAATAATCTTACTCAAAGTAACTTTTTGAGGGGCATGGGGGGTGGAGAGTGCAGAATAGGAGGTACAATAAACCAATGATATCATTAGTACAGTGAACTCCTTGTTTTGACACTTCTAATACCAATACAGTTCTGCAACTACTTGGCAACTTAAGAGTCTTAGAAAGTAGGGTCAAACTCAAATAGAAAAGGATCACTACAGGCTGCATGTTGACTTAGAAAACTACAAATCAATAATCTCTGTTGTAATGTATTTTAATTTTGTTGTTAAACATTTCCCAATTACATTTTAATCTATTTCTCTACATTCAGTAGTCACTTGAACTTGCAGGCTAGGGAAGTTTGACGCCTCTTTTCTGTTGTTGTTGTTGGTTTGTTGGTTTTTTGCTTTTTGGAAGTTAAGTGACTCGCCCAAGGTCACATGGCTAGTTTTTTGTGTTAAGTATCTGAGGCTGGATTTGAACTCAGGTCCTCTTGACTCCAGGGCTGGTGCTCTACTCACTGTGCCACCTAGCCGCCCCAACCTCTTTTCTTAAAGTTACCTGAAGCAGAGAAATGATTCAACGAGTCACGTAGCTAATCAAAGGTGAGTTTTCCTGACTCTGAGACCATTCACTAGACCATGCTACTTCTTAAAAGTTAATTTAAATTCTCTAATTTACTTGCTTACCAGTTTTATGAATGGGGAACTTCCTCACCTGGTTACGCGCTTTCCAACGTTTGATATCTTCTTCTAGCAACTTCTTCTCTGCTTGCAACATCCCACTTTTCTCACTCAGTTCAGCATTTGATTCTTGTAATGGTAAGATATCTAACTCCAGTTTCCTGACCTAGAAAACAAAACATCTTACCAGTACTATTTTGGCTGATATAAATCAACATACCATTTAGAAAACTCTTAAAATCTCCTGCTCCTCCCTCCTGCTTCCTTCATGACTCAATTAGCAAGTAACAAACCTTTGCTTGCATCTGCTGTAGTTCTTGTTCTAGCCTTTCTTTTTCTTCCCTTAGCATCTTATTGGTTTCTATAACTACATTCATTGTTTCAGTTTTTTTCATCAGTTCTTCATGCTGAGCCATTGTTTTTGCAGTTACCTAAGGGTTAATTAAACAAAATAACTCAGAAAAACCCCACAAGATTATAGGCATCTTTTTACTTGGGGGAAGAAGGTGGGAGAAGGAAGAGTTGGGGAGTACATTGGTATATGTATCATTTATTCTTAGTAAGATCCAAAATGTCTGAGAAAGCAGTGACATTTCTAACTGAATTAGCATTATAGTGAAAAGAAGTTAACTTTTTAGAGAGTCCTGTTATAACATATATGATTTACATTTCTAATTATGTATACATTCATCTAAGTTTGTGATCAGGTTTAAGAATGGGAATCAGTACAAAACAAATGTTAATGTTTCTTTTAAAGCTTAAAATGAAAGAATAAAAAAAGTAGGAATAAAAGACTAATTTTAAAGGCAAAGATCTGGGGTGGTTGGGGTGTGGTAGAAATTGTTAATTTTGTTTGTTTTCAAAGCAATATTAAAAAAAAGAAACCCAAATCACTAAAGGCATATACCTGGACTTTCTCCCTCTCAGCATTTAGGCTATCCTGGAGCTCCTGAAGCTCTCTTTCTAGGAGCTCTACCTGTTGTCTATAACGCAAGCTTTCTACTTGGGCTACTTCAAATCTGGTTTCTGCAATTTCTTTTTCTCTCCGTATAAACCTGCAGCAAGAAAAACATTTAAGATATTTATGAACTGTCTGCCTTCATTGATCTTCCCTAAAAGTAACATAACCTAAACTTCTAGTGCTGACGAACCTGTTTCAAATCTTTAAGGACAAGATAAAAACTAATATAGAATTTAATTAGTGTACAAAAAGTGACCAGAAACATTTGAAATTTTGTAGCAAAGACTCATGGATGAATCTAGATCTACACCAACACACAGTTCGAAGCATGAATCCTATACAACCTATATGTTCAACATCCAAGTGAATAAAAATGGAGAATGGAATTTTGTTTTGCTCTGCAGGGGGTATATGGACTACGCCTATAATTTCACTGGTAGGGGAACTCCCTCTATCAATGCAGGTTAACACTTCCTCTGTAACCCATAGAGAGCTGCTTTCAGTGCTAGAAAATAATGTGACTTGTCCAGGGTTATAAAGTCAGTGTGTGTCAGAAATAGGATTACAAGCTGGGGCTTCTTAGTTTTGAGGTTAGGTCTTTATCCACTAGGTAATGTTCTCCTTTGAATGTGAATACTAAAAATAAGTTAGGCTAAGGATCCTTAAATTCCTAATTCAGTTCAAAATCTAAAAACAGAATTTAGTTGGAGTCCAAAAATCCTGACAAAAATGGATGTTAACTCTTTTGCTTATAAATAATTTAAGAGAAATAAATCTTATGGTAACAGTACATTAGACTAACTTGGTACTACCTACAGTAAACTAACCTGTAGATAGAATATATAGCATTACACAGAATCAAAAAATCCCCTCTTTCCATTTCCTATATTCTATTAAAAATGCACAGCAAAGAAAGAGCTTGGAAAACAACCCCCTGAAAAACAGATTTATTCTGAGGCACAGAAGCAAATTTTCTTGAATATATTTCATTTACCTGAGAATCTCTAAGATTTGTTCTTGAGACTTGCCTTCTTCATTTAGAGATACATTTAATGAACCTTGCACACCTTCCTTCATGGAGGTCACAACCTTGTCACTTAATTTTTCAATCTGATCATGAAGTAATCTATTTTGTTTCTCTAAATCTTCACAGCGAGAGACACACTTGGCAGATTCATCCTGTAAAAAAAAAAAAATGACTTTTTTTAGTCTTATTGACAAAGGTCATTTAAAAAGCTTAGCCTTAAAAAAAAAAAAATCATTCAACATGTTCACATCTATAAAGGAATGTACCTTTAACATTCTCTCTCTTTCCTCCCAAGAGGCTTTACATTCCAACAATTGTGATTCTGCTTTTTGAGCCATCTCCTCCAACTGCTGACGCACTAATAAGTTTTTGGAAACTTGTTCTTTGGCAGCCTGCAAAGCTTCCACATCAGCAGCATGTAGCATCAACTCCCGTTCATACTTATTCTGAGCTTCTATTGCTATTTTAGCCTGTAATAAGTTACAAAAAATAAATTAACATCTATAAGGCCATCTTGAGTTCCTTAGGAAGGAAACATGTTGATGAAAAACCACTGAATATTTTTATGGCTCCCTACTTTTGAAATAACTATTTTAAGAATTTTTAAATTTTTTTACTTACAAGTAAATTTTATTAAACATTTAAAAAACAATTAATCCAAATACCATATAATCTATTTGGAAAAATAGGTGGATTCCTACCAAATTCCTCTTACAACACAAATATGGTGCTGATATCTAAACCAGGAGAGAGCAAAAACAAAGAAATTTATAAGCCAATTTTCCTAATGAATACTGATGAAAAATTTTAAAATGAAATACTACTAAGGAGATTACCATAATATATCACAAGAATCATACACTATGACCAGGTGGGATTTATTACCAAGAATGTAGGACTGGTTCAATATTAGGAAAAATATCAGTATAATTGACCATATCAATAACAAAACCAATAGAAATCATGTGATTTTCTCATTAGACTAATGAAAACAATGAGACAGAGTTTCTGGGAAATTAATAATCAATTTATGTTTTTAATAGTATTTTCCCCAATTACATGTCAAGATAATTTCTAATATTTATTTTTACAAGAATTTGAGTTCTAAAATTTTCTTCCTCCCTCTCTCCATTTCCTTCTTCTGGAAATGGAAGGCAAATTGGTACAAATTATACATATGCTATAGGGTAAAACGTTATTTCCATGTTAGTCAGTTGTGAAAGAAACATTGAAATGGAAAAAAAAACCCACCATGAAGAATAAACTAAATGAAAAAGTATGCTTCCATCTGCATTCAGAATCTATCAGATCTTTTCTGGATGTAGAAAGCATTTTCCTCCACAAGTCCTTTGTTACCTATCTTAGATCTTTGTGTTGTTGAGAACAGCTGAGTCAATCATAGTTGATCATCACACTGTTGCTGATACTGTGTACAATGTTTTTCTGGTTCTCCTCATTTCACTTTGCATCAGTTCGTACAAATCTTTCCAGGTTTTTCTAAATTCTGCCTCCTCACTATTTTGTATTGCACAACAGTATTCCAATACATTCATATACCAGTTTATTCAGACATTCTCCAAATGACAGACATCCCTTCAACTTCCAAAATTTTGTTACTACAAATAAGGATGCTATAAATATTTTTTTGCACATATAGGTCCCTTCCCCTTTTTTATGCTCTCTTTGGTATACAGACCTAATACTGATATTCCTAGGTCAAAGACTTATGTACTGTTTGGTTGTCCTTTGAGCACAGTTCCAAATTGCTGTCTAGAGAGGTTGGATCAGTTCACAACTCTACTAACAATGCATTAGTGGCCCAATTTTCCCATACCCTCTTCAACATTTATTATTTTCCTTTTTTGTCATATTAGCCAACCTGTTAGATGTAATAAGGCTCTTCAGAGTAGTTTAATTTGTACTTCTCTAAAGAAAAGTAATTTTAGTAATTTAGTAAATTTAGAGCATTTTTTTGGAGGGAGAAGGTAGGGCAATTGGGGTTAGGTGACTTGCCCAAGGTCACATGGCTAATTGTGTGTGTGTGTGTGTGTGTATGAGAAGTATCTGAGGCTGGATCTGAACTTAGGTCCTCCTGGCTCCAGGGCCAGTGCTCTATTCACTGCACCACCTACCTGCCCCTAGAGCACTTCTTCATATGCCTGTAGATAGCTTTGATATTTTTTTTATCTGAAAACTGTATATATCCTTTGAGCATTTATCAACTGGGGAGTGGCTTATATTCTTATAAATTTGACTCAGTTCTTTAAACAATTGAGAAATGAGGCCCTTTATCAGAGATATTTGCCATAAAGATTGTTTTCCGGCTTTCTGTTTTCCCTCTAATCTTCGTTGCATTGGTTTTGTTTGCACAAAACTTTTTTTTAAATTTAACATAATAAAAAATTATCTACTTTACATTTTGTAATACTCTCTATTAACATAATAAAAAATTATCTACTTTACATTTTGTAATACTCTCTATTTCATTTGGTCATGAATTCTTCCCTTTTTCATAGCTCTAAGAAGTACACTTGCTCTTTCTTTGCTTTATGGTATATCACTTTATGTCTACTCTAACTTCTAATAACCTATTCACCTCCCTAGTTTCTTTCTTGTTTATTTTTTCATTGGATTTATCAAGTTCTGAAAGGGGATAGTTGAGGTCCCCCACTAGTATAGTTTTGCTGTTTATTTTCTCCTGAAATTCCCTTAACTTCTTTTTTAAGAATCTGGATGCTTTGAAAAACAACAGTTTTGGAGGATAGATCCGGAAGAGAAAATATAAAAATAATTGAACTAATTGAAAATTATGATAAAAAAAAAAAGAATCGACACAATAATGCAAGGAATAAAGAAAATTGTCCTGAGGATTAGGACAAGGGTGAAAGGTAGAAATAGGAAAAAATTCATCAATCACCACTTAAAAGAGATCCTATGAGTTTTCCTTGTAGGAATATCATGTTCCAATTCCGAAACCCCCGCTCAAGGAAAAATTATTAAAAGCATCAAGACTAAAACAATTTAAACATGATGGTGCCACAATTAGAATTACATAGGACCTAGCAGCAGAGACATTAAAGGACCACAGGTCTCGGAACACAACATATCAAAGAACAAAAGAACTGGGGCTCCACCTGAAAATATCATACCCTGCAAAATTAAGTATTATCTTCAACAACAAAAAAAGGTTATTTAGTAAACTCTCAGACTTTCAAGACTGTTAAAAACAATCCTGAACTTAATAGAAGATTTGACATACAAGAACCAACATAAATATAAGGTACGTTACAAAGATTGATTATAAAGGATTCATAAGGACAGCTGTTTATTTTTTATATATGTAAAATATGTCGAAGATTCTTATCAATAAATCGGGTAGTTCATAAAAAAGTTTGGGGTAAACCTGAGTATGATATGAATTTAAAAAGTAAAACCATTTAGGAACAGCTTAAAAGAGTAATTATTTTATACAAATGAAGTGCAAGAGGAAGAATTGATAAAGAGGAATTAGAGGAGGGTGGAGGGCTGGTTGTTCTGTAACCTACTTTCATTGGGAACGGGGTTTAAGAGGGAACAACACATATATATATATTTAAAAGAGCACAAAAGTCTTCTAAATTCAGAAGAAATACAGTAGGGGCATAGGGAGGGAAGAGAACATGAAGGATCTTTAGAGGGGAGGGTGAGGGAATAGGTAAAATAAGGGTATAGAAGGGTGTTTAGATTTATGGGAATGGCAGGATGGGGAAGAATTGGAGGGGGGTAGGCAAGTCACAGGAGGGCAAGGTAGTAGGTATAAGTAGAGGAGGCAGGAGAGATAAGAAACAAGAGATAGGCACGTACATAAATACAAAGATCAGGAGTAGAATAGGTTTGGGAAAGTATATGTCTATATATGTATGTATTTATCTATAGTTGTAGAGAAACATATCTAAACTTTATTGTAGCCTTCTGGGGGGTAGGAGAAGGTATGTATATATTTACAACTATAGAGAAACATATCTAAACTTTACTGTGGCCTTCTGGGAGTGGGGAAAAAAAGAACAAAGTAAAAAAGGGCACAGCAGAAAACAAAAGAAAACTCAAAAGGAAGCAAAGAAAAGATGGACAATTCTCAACACGATTATCATTTATATAGACTTTCTTGAAATGCAAATTTATTGTTACATATTTTGAATCCTCTTCATGTTTTGTTATGCACATGACATGCTTTCCCCCCCCTTTCTAATTGTGTATTTAAGTTCCAATATTTAATTTTTTGATATGTTTTTGTTTCTTTTCTCTATTCTGTATTTGTGTTCTGAGTCTAAAATAAAATTAAGAGGGGGAAAAAAAGAATCTGAATGCTATACCACTTGGTGCATATATGTTTAGTATTGATATTGCTTCATTATCAATGGTACTTTTTTTTAGCAAGAAGTAGTTCTTTCCTTATCTCTAATTTTCTTATTAGATTCATGTTTGCTTTTGCTTTGTCTGAGACCAGGATTCCTACCCCTGCTTTTTTTTATTAAGCATAAAAGAATCTTCTCCAGCCCCTTATCTTTACTCTATGTGTCTCTCTTCAAGTTTGTTTCTTGAAAAACAACATATTATGGAATTCTGGTTTTTGATCCACACTGCTATCTGCTTCCATTTTATGGGAGGGTTGATACTGTTTTCAGATATGATTATTGTGCATTTCCGTCCATACGATTTTTCTTCCTGCTTGTCCTCTCCTTTCACCCTTTCCCCCTTTCCCTCCCTGACAGTATTTTGCTTCTGTCCACCGCTTCCATAGTCTACCCTCTCTTTTGTTAGTCTCTCTTCTCCTCCTACTTTCCTGTTGGGTAAAATAGATTTCTCCATTCAACTGACTGTGTATATTATTCCCTCTGAGCCAATATTGATGAGATGAAGGTTCAAGTGATGCCTATGTCCCACTCTCCCATCTTTCCCTCCACTGTAATAGGTTTTTCATGCCTTTTTATTCTACCCATTCCTGACTTCTGCACCCAGTGTACTTCTTTCTCCTCCCTAACTTTTTTTTATGTCACTCCCCCAAATTCATCTTATACCCAAATCATCTATCTATGTACATTCCTTCTAGGTGTACTATTAGTGGTACAATTTTTAAGAAATGTGAGTATCATCTTCCCAGGTAAAGATGTAAATAGTTCAGCTAACCTTAGTCCCTTATTCTTTTCCCTTTTTAGGCTTCTCTTGGGTCTTGATATTAAAATTTTTTGTTCAATTTTGGTCTTATCCTTATGAAAGACCAAAATCCTATTTCACTGAATGACCATTTTTTCTCAAACTATTATGCATAATTTTACCCATTAGGTGATTCTTGGCTGCATTTCTAGTTCCTTTGTCTTCTGTAATGTCATGTTCCATGATCTCTAATCCTTTAATGCTACAGTTGCTAAGTCCTGTGTAATCCTTATTGTGGCTCCCAATATTTGAACTGCTTCTTTCTGGCTACTTGCAGTATTTTTTCCTTGACCTGGATGGTTCTGAAATTTGGCTATGTTACTTGGAATTTTTATTTTCATATTTCTTTGCTGAGGTGATAAGTGTATTCTTTCAATGCCTATTTTGCCCTCTAGTTCCAGGATATGAAGGCAGTTTTCCTTGATAATTTCTTGAAAGATGATGTCCAGGTCCTTTTGATTATGGCTTTCAGACAGTCCAATGATTCTGACATTGTCTCTCTTAGATCTACTTTCTAGGTCTGTTGTTTTTCCAATGAGGTATTTTACATTTTCTTCTATTTTTTTTTCATTCTTTTCAATTTGTTTGATTCTTGATGTCTCATAAAGTCATTAGCTTCCACTTGTCCAATTCCAACTTTTAAGAGGCCATTTTCCTCAGCTAGCTTTTGCACTTCCTTTCCATTTTATCAAATGTACTTTTTAAAGAGCTGTTTTCTTCAGTGCATTTTTGTTATCTCCGTTTCCATTCGGCCAATTCTATTTTTTAAGTTGTTTTCCAGGTCATTACACTTTTCCCATTTTTTCTTCTATCTCATGATTTTTAAGTTCCTTTTTCAGCTCTTCCATGAATTATTTTTGGTCTTGAAACCGCTTCTTGGTTTGTTTTTGTTTTTTTTTTTTTTGGGGGGGGGGGGTGTTTTGACACTGTTGTCCTCTTCTGAGTTTGTGTCTTGGTCTTCCCTGTCACCATAACAACTTTGTAAGGTCAGACTTTTTTTTTTGTTGTTTGGGTTTGTTTGTTCATCTTTTTTGGCCTTTTCCCTTTCTTTTACATTTGATCTGTGCTCCCAAAGTGAAAGGGGCATTATCTCAGGTTTCTTGTGTTAGGTGCTACAGGCTATGGTTGTTTACCTGGTGCTAAACTGATGTTACCCTGAGGCCCAAGGGGAAGCTTTTTGTCTGATGCTGCATTCAAGGAGGGTGGTGGGGGTCTGGCAGCTTACTTAGTGCTGAGTCAGGAGAGGGATGGGGATAGGGGAAGTAGGAGGGGAGGGGCCCCCTACTGCTGGTGTCTAGCATGTACTGAGGCTGGTGGGATCTTTCTGTTTCCCTGGGGCTACACTGAAGCACATGGCAGTCTGGCTGCTGGTGGCTATCTGTCCAGGACTATGCTGAAACACATGGTGGTTCTTGGAGTTGGTGTCTGCTTGTTCCCCTGTTATGCTGAGGCACACGGTGGGGTCCTGGTATTGGTGTTACCTGCTCCACCACACTGGGGCTTAGGATCTCCTAGTGGTTTGCTGGGATGCTTCCTATCCTGGACTGAGCACCCTTTTTACCTGAGTGACAGACCTTTCCTGGTGATATTCCAGGTTTCTTGGGCTAAAAGATTGCTTCACTCAAGCTTTTTGCTGCTTCTTCTGTTTCAGGATTTGTTTTGGGGTACTATTTTATGGTTTGGAGGGGAATGTGGGAAACTTAGGGTGACTTACTGCTTACTCCACTATCCTGGCTCCCAGAAGTTCAAGTAATCAATGTATTAATTAGGCTCTCTGTCAATCACTTAACTGGTGGCCAGTGTTTTCTCTCTGTAACCAAAGACCTGAAATAACTATTTTAAAAACCATAAATACTTACTTGTTCCTGACAGTCGCGTCTAGCTTGCTGCTCATTACTCAAAGCTGCACTTGCTCTCTGAAGAGCTTCTTGAACTTCATTCTGAACACTAGAGAGAGTCTTCTTTAATTCAGATAGCTATAGCAGGAAAGAAAAAAAATACAAATTAATTGTATACTTGCTTTAAAATTAAAAAAATAAAATTTAGAAAACTTTTTGCACTATAAAGCAGTGGTTTCAATCTCAAGTAGAAATGGGGCCACTAAACTATAATAAGGATCCCTGCAAGGTTGCGTATTGACTTAGAAAAAGAGCATATTAACATCATCTATTTTGTTAAGTATTTCACAATTATATTTTCTGGTTTGGAATCCACCAGTCTTGCTGGCAGATAATGCTGATTTTCGACATCTCTGGTGTAAAGGTAAGACAAGAACACATTTGTAACAGTTGGTAATTTGAAATGATCTCTTCTACAGCTACAGGCAAGCAATTAAAAAAATCTTGTTAATTATAAACAGTGGCTAAAAACAAAGGGCCAGAAGGGCAGTTTTTAAGTGTAAGCATGAAAGCTGCAGAAGAAAAGTAGAATAAAGCAGCAAATCAAATATGGGTTGGGTTATCTTGAAAGCTAGTGAGAAGCACAGATGAGAGAAGCCAGAATTTCTCACAAAGGAAAACACGCTGGCAGTCAAAATCTACCTGCTGCTCCATACTCTCAAGGGCTCTGCGTTTTTCATCTTGAAGCTCTTGTTTTTCCTTCTCTGCTTCCATTAGTTTTTTTTCCAGTTGTGCCTGATACTCAGCTGAGTCTTTTAAACGTGCTTCAATATTCTTACGTACCTCTTCTGTCACCTTGCCATTAGACAACAGAAATTAAAGAATTCAAAAATAAATTGTACAATTAATTTTAAGTTATACCAGGCTTGAAACTGAGACAAAATCATTTCCATTGTGAAGGTGAAGGGCATGATACTCTACTTGCCTCGTGGGTCTATAAAAAATTCTTTGTGATCTTTAGTCTTAAAACTGACAATACCAAACGTCTCTTCCCTAACCAGTACTGCCCCACGTACCCCAAAATATCAGCCCCAGCTCTCCTTATGTCCCCATCCCACTCAATCCTATTTCTCCCATTATGTCCACCTCACCATATTGTTAACCAGACCTGTGCCCTACCTCTGCAATTTAGTTTTTATTTATTTTCTTTTTTAATTTTCATGTAGTTGTTTTTGCCCAATATAATTTAAGGTCCTTGAAGGCAAGAACTGGTATCTTTTTTAGTCTGGAATTTCCCCAGCACAGAGCAGAGTGTCTGGCTCACAAAAGGTGTTTAATAACTGCTTGTGAGTTAAACTGAGCATCCTGTGTACTGAGGAGTAACTTACAGTTTTTACAGAGCTGTCTGGCACACAAAGATTAAATAACTCAAATGAGTCCAGGGTTACGGTCAGTATGTGTCAGAGATGGACTTGAGTAACAAGTATTCAAATTACAAAGCATAATCTGTCTAACCTGAGACTAAAATGGGAATATATGTATACAGTGATTTGACAATGACTTCTAAGATGATGAACAGGAAGGAATATTAATGGAAAAGGCTCAATACTGAAAAGTAACTCAGAATGGAATGAAAAATCAAAGTCAATTAAAAATTTACTAATAAAAGTATGATTGAAATGAATCACTGCTGTTAAATACATCAACACATGCCAAGTTGTCGACAGATTTTGGACAGTCATTGCACTTCACATTATATTCCTTACTTGTTTTTCCTTGTTTAGGGATTCTTCTAAGCTAAGAACCATAGCTCGATACTGTTCCACATTACTAGAAGTTGTCTTGAGTCTTTCCTTTAGGTCATTAATCTGCTCTTCAGCTTGCCTTAGCTGACTTACAAGATCATCTATGTCTTCTTTAGTACCAGGCTGTCCTAAAATAATGATATTTGAATTCAATATATAAACAAAATGTAAGCACTATGTTCCTTAGAGATATTTCAGGACACAATTCAATTCAAGATGCTTTACATGTCAAGTATACAGTCACAATTGTAAGGCAACAAAACTTAGAGAAAAACGGCACCCAACTTGAAGAAGTTTACACTCTACTGTAATGGCTCAATCTAGTCCCATGTCTGGGATTCCTTTCACCTTTAAAAAGTCTGAAATATTACCTGAAGCCTTCTTTAATCAGCCACTCCCCAAAAGCTCTGTTTCTAAACTCACTGTAATTACATGTAATATAATTTTTTAAATAAATATTTGTCTTTGGGTTTTAGTCTCCTTCCTTCTCCCACAATTTGATTGTAAACTTCAGGAAGGCATGTCTGTGATACTTCTCTATCATCAAGCAAAAAGTTGGTACACAAGAGATACTTAATAAAAAATGCTGAACAAATTAACGTTTAAAGATAAAAGAATCGTGTTATGATTTCCTTGCCCAGAAGGAACTTCTCAACTCTATAAGTCTATTCCTTGAGTCACTAACCTTCCACTTTAAAATCTTAAATTACTGGGCGGCTATGTAGTGCAGAGAATAGAGCACTGGCCCTGGAGTCAGGAGGACCTGGGTTCAATCTGGCCTCAGACCCTTAACACTTACCAGCTGTGTGACCTTGGGTAAGTCACTTAATCCCAGCTGCCCTGCATTCCCCCTCAAAAAACAAACAAACAAACAAACAAAAAAAACCCCCAAAAAACTCAAGTTATACTATTTGGCACTAAAAAACTACAGATAATTCAAACCAACCCCCTCATTTTGCTGAAGTAGAAAACTGAAGCCTAGGAGTCATTCTGGCCAGAAGCATCGTTCTCTTTCTAAAAAGGATACTACTTTAATGAGTGTCTGTATATGTCCAAATTGATTTATACATGTCCATTTTCTAAAGTGAATAAAAGAAATTGGCAACCAGTATTTAAAGATGATTATCTGCTTTGTGAACTTCTTTCAGGAAACAAAACTTCCTGAAAAATTATCTTTTACCTAGGACTGTCTCATGAATAATACAGGATATTCCAAAAGTCTTAAGTGCAGTTTTAGGCTTTAATAGCTTAAAACTATACTAAGATTTTTGGGACATCTTATAGAGAGAAATACTATTGTACTGGAAAAGTAATCAATTTAATTTCCTATAGTGTTTTTAATTTGACTCTGTCATTCTTATTTGTAACTGTCCTTACCAGATGGTGCAGTGAAAGAGCAGTTTGCTATCTGAGGATTTGAGCTTGAGTTCTAGTTCTGCTATATATCACCTATTTAGTATGACTTTGAGCAAATCACTTCATTCTAGGTTTTAGTTTCCTCAAATGTAAAATGAGGCTGCTATACTGGAGGACTTCTGACCTTCTGTTGAATGCTTTCAACAGTTGGAAAACAAATGAAGCATATTTTGAATACTTGCTCAGAATACCTTACATACCCATATTCCTAAGGAAAATCCAATGGGTCAAGAGTAAACATTACCATTTAGTCCCAATTTTAAGCTAGGATGAAAAGTATTCACAATGCTTAAAACTTCTAACCTAATGCTCTATAAATTCTAATAACTGCCTCTTCTCTTATCTGGTCCATAATGTAGTTTTTATAAGATGGATATATCTATATATCTCTCTATCTCTCTCTATATATATACATATATATAAGATGCATCATAAACTTAAATAATTTACCTTTTCCAGGAGCTCTCTGTGCTGACTGGGAAGCAAGCTGGGTTTCAACATTATTGAGTTGCTGTTTCAATGTAGCAGTTTCCTTTTGGGCATTTTTTAGCAGTTCTTTTGTATTAAGGTGACGATTTATTTCAGTCTCTAGCTGTCTCTTTGTATCTAAAAGATGAACCTGCAAAAGATGATAAATACATTACTATTACACCAAATTTCAAGAATGTTTCTAGTTTAAAACAGAGATTTAAATTTAAACCAGTTTCCTTTCTTATGGTCACTTAAATGGCTGACAGAAAACATTTAAAAGTAAACATTTATTAAATATCTATAGCAATGTGCTAGATGATGGCAGTATAAAGATGAAATAAGACACAGGCTTTGCTCTCAAGAAGTTTACAACTTAGTATAAGGGAATGGAATATAAGTATACAGATAATGACTGAACAAAATACAACAGCTGCAAAAAGGGAGACCCACAAAAAAATGTTATGAAAGATCTGAGGACTAATGGTATTTTTAGAGAGTAAGTAAAGGCTTTTTACAGACTGACATCTGGTCCTTGAAGACCAAGGGTTTCAATAGACAGAGGATGAGGGGGGAAATCATTTTAGGGCATGGGAAATAGCATTTATAAAGGCACTGAGGAAAGAAGGAAGGAGGAGCTTTGAAAATGACAAGCTCAAATACATAGGTGGGAAATGATAAGAGTTAAGTTAAACCAAGTGATTTGCAGCCAGAGGCCTACAAAGGTTAATAAGTGTCTTGCTTAAGTTCACACAAGCATGGTTCAACCACAACAATTATCTATTTAAATACACTCACATCTTGATTTCTTGTAAGTGTGTGTCTTTGTTCTACTTCACTTTCTAATTTCTTCTTTAGTTGAGATATCTCACGTTCAAGCTTTTCTATCTGGTTATTAAGTCTCTGCTTAGTTTCTGTTTCAGATCTCTCCAGTATTCCCTTAAGAAAAAGAAACGTCACAGGGTTTTAAAAAAATTAATAAAAAGAAATTTATTCTGCACCTATAAAAAAGTGTGAGGTAATGGAAAGAGAAAGACAATAATGAAACCAGTCCCTGAGTTCAAGGAACTTCTACTGACAGAAACAGTATATACATATATTAAATATAGAAAAAAATTGGGGGGGAGGAGGGATAAGAGATAGCAGCTAGAGAGAAGTCAGTACATAGTACCTGAGTTGAAGCCTGAAGAAAGCTAGGGGTTCTCAGGGAGGGAGGGCAACAGTGAGAAAAGAGGGAATCAAAACTGTCCATTGAGGTAAGAATCACAAGTTCTTTAGTCTACCACAAAGAAAAAGACTAGCAGAAATATTTTTAAAAATACAGCATACATCTACTTGAACATGAGTTACCAGACTACGTATACTATGAAATTATTTTCAGACTTTTCTCAAAGTGAAGCATTATATATGTAACTAGAGAGGAAAATGCCAATAAAAACTCATCAAGATTTTGCAATTATGTCAAGAACAAAAAGATTTATATGGATCTGGGCTTATTTTCATATTCAAGAGGTTAAACAAGTATTTTACACATTTCTTTCAAAAGTTAGAGATAAACTTCTAAGAAGAATAATAAAATTCCTTTTAAAGGTTTAGTCAGAAAAAAATAACATCTTAAGGTCTCAAATTCCATGTTTATGAAACTGATGAAAGCAAATGTAACTCATAAGAATGAAAAGAATGATATTTTCCAAATATCCCTCTAGAATTAGGTTTCCAAACGTTTTTGTGGCATGGACCCTTTCATAATCTGGTGAAACTCACAGATCCCTCGGAATGTTTTTAAATGCACAGAATAAAATGCATAGAATTTTAAACCACTTTTATTGAAATTTATCAAATTTAAAAAAATTTTATCTAAAAGTTCACAGATCTAAAAAGCCCTAGCAGAATCCATATGTATTAATAAGATATAGAAATTGATTTCTTTTATACAGACATTATTACCCACACACACACACACTTTAGAATACCTGAATTGTTTGCAGATTAGTTAGTAGTAAGTTTTGTCCTCTTTGTTCAGCTAATAAAGATTCTCTCTGCTGAGTGAGGCGAACTTCTGACAATTTCAACATTTCCTTTTCCTTTTTCAAATTTTCTGCCCTTACCTTAAAAGATAAACAAACAAACAAACAAAAAAGATGGGTTTTGTGGGAAAAAACTGAAAATGCAAAATTAATATTTGGTCTAAATATGAAACCACAAAAGTTATCAAATATCCATAAACAGTTTATTGCCAAATTTAACACTAAACTCATACATTTAAGGTTTGTGCACAGGGCATAAATGGCTCTTAAGATTAAACAAACACACATTCAATTCAATAAGCATTTAAAGAATGTCTATTATGCTCTATAGAAATGTTAGGGTATCAAGAAAAGCAGAAACATTCAATCATAATAAACAACCGACGTGGGGCCACTGAGTTCTTCCAATGGGGTCAGTGGAGGATGCCATTGCCAACTCTCTCCCTGACCCTACTTCATCAGGTATGTATTTATGGAGAGAGACAAGGCCAATAGGGTCTCCTTATAACTTTACTTAACCCCTTCCTCCAAATTGCCCCAAACTCTCAAAGTGTGGATGGGGAATATGGTTGGGGGAGAGGAAAGCTGTCAGCAAAGCACCTTTCTTATGCCTCCTCGCCTGCCTAGACCTATCATGGTGTTTACAGCACTTGGATAGGCTATGAATTATCAACTACAATCTTCCTAAGACAGTCAGGACTTACTATAGGCTCTACCAGTATATCCCTTATGGATACTGCCTTTCATCTCTTGACTCACCCTATGGAACCCTGGGCCTTATCATTCATCTTTCCTCTGAACCCTGAGGATTTCCAAGACTCTCCATCAGCTTTGCAGCTGAATCCTTACATATATTGTTTGGGAGACAAGAGTCTGACCTTTTTGAGAGCAGGAACAGTGTTTATTTATACCCCTAGCCCTTAGCATAGTGATTAATAAATGCTTTCTCCACTCACCCATGGGTTCCAATAAACTTGTTTTAGAATACCTTGGAATACAAAGAGCCCACGAGAAGCTTAGAGGTTTTAATATAATGTAATAGCCGCTGTGGGTCTGCCTGCCTCAAATCTCTCCCCAGTCCAATCCATCCTCCACTCAACCACTAAAGTGATTTTCCTAAACCAGAGATCTGATCACTCTCCCCAAGTGTACCCTTCCACCCACAGGCCCTCCCATACCAGTGTCTTCCTATTGCCTCTAGGATCAAATACAAAACACTGTTTGGCATTCAAAGGAATTCATAACTAAGCCCCCTCCTACTTTTCCAGTCTTCTTACTCCCGTTCCCTATCCAGTCACACTGGCCTTCTGGCTCTTCTACAAAGACATTCAAACTCTCAGCTCCAGAAATTCTTGCTGACTGTTCCCACGCCTGGATCATTCTCTTTGCTCTGACTACTGACCTACTAAGATAACTAGCTTTCTTTAAGTCCCAACCAAAATCGCATCTTCTATTAGAAGGCTTCTCTAACCCTTCAATTCTGTGCTTTTGCTCTTTTAATTATTACTTATCCTGTATACAGTTTGTTTTGTATATATTTGCGTGTTGTCTTCTGTATCCCCAGAGATTAGTACAGTATCTAGTACAAGGTAAGTGCTTAATAAAAGTTTATTATTTGAATGATATCCCTCCCTACTCCTAGTCCTTGTGCAATGCCTCTTTTCATACTGTAGGTTGTTTAGTTGAACCAGGTAAGTACTACTGAAATATACCCTAAAGACAAAAAAATGTCTTTTTAAAATGATCTGAAAAAGTAAAGTTCTATAAAAGTCAGACTGACATACTATTATTCCCCTACTTCATATCTGGATAACCAAAGATTACACAATAGCTTCTTTTCTTTTCTTTTTAAATAGTTTTTTTTTCTTAATTTTCTTAATGGCTTGCCACTGATTACTAGTTTTACTGATTCTTAAATTTTCTCTTATTGGAACACTAGTAAATGTTAATTTTCAATTTAATTAGCACACAGCATACTGGACAGGGAGCCATCCTGAGGGCTAGGAAGCCCTAGGTTCAAGTCCCACCCCTGACATGTGCTGGCTATATGACTCAGGGTAATTCCCTCAATCCCTCAGTACTCCAGACAACTCTCTAAGCCTCTAAATTTTGGAGAAGGTTCTTCGGAGAGGAGTTTCCTTATCTGAGAGTTTGCTTATACCAGCAACTGTCCAGTATTTTTGTCTCAGGAGCCCTTTAAAAATTACTGAAAACCTCGCTTCCCCAAAGAGCTTTTGTTTATGCGGGCTATAACTAATCAATGTTTGTAGTATCAGCAATTAAGATGTCTTTTTATTATTATGAAAATGGTTTTGACTTTGAGGACCACACTTTGAGAACTGCCTTCTACTTACAAAAACACAGACCTAATCTCAGTCTCTACCTTTATCTTCTATGACCAAATGACCTAGAAGGTCTGCTTGGTAAAGATTACTTGTTATACATCAGCCAGTTGGAAGAGTAAGACCGCTTCTAGGTAAAACATACAAAAGGAAAATTAATCTCACTTCTGCAACTGCCAACTTCTCATTTGCTCCTCTCAAATCTTGAGTCATCGTGTTGATGATCTGTTCCTGTTTTTGAGTTGTTGCAGTGAGTTTTTGGTTTCTCTCATGTAAGGATGTAATTTCTCGACGATACCCCTCGACATTATCTTGTAGCATTTCATACCTTGCATTATAAAAAATAAAAATTGCATTATAAGTGGAATATTAGTAGGCTCTAAAACTAAGCATAATGACTTCTTAAAACATCAACTTTTATCTAAATGGACTGTGAAAATATATACCATGTAGTTCAAAAATAGGATCAATTTTTTGGCTTTAATAAAACCTGAGGATAACCTATAATTTTGCAATGCATGACTATATATTTTTTCTTTTCCAAAGAGATCTGATTTCAGATGGGAAGCCTATGCTTAGACCAAAAGTGATTCATGGTTTATCCCTTATATTCCTGTCAGAAAACAACACAACAGATGCTCCATGTTAAGTAACCAAACTGGAATATACACATAATAAATTTCATGTGAAATATAAAAATACTTCATTGTGCCAATTAAACTACTCACTTTCATATATCAAATCCTTAATACTGGTTAACTGAAAAAAAAAAAACCCATAAAAAGCCACAGTGAACTTATACTAGAGTCTAATGAAATAGAAAGGCACTCTTTTATATTTCACTAATCTCTGAACAAAACAGCAAATTATTAAATGACTTTTTAAGCCTAAAGAAAAACTGATTTACCGTTTGGAAGCAAAATCTAACTGGGTAGAAATCTTAGTATGTTGTGACCGTAAATCTGCGACTTGCTCCTGGAGTTTCTCTGTCTGTTCATTTTGAATTTTATCATTCTCCATCTTTTCTTTTTTGTAGTTTTCAAAAATTTCCTGCAACTAAACATGAAGAGCAATTATTGGATAATGTTTAAAACTTTCCTCCTTAAAACCTACCCTAGAGAAATAAAAACGAGTTATACCTGTTTAAGTGCAGCCTTGGCTTCTACTGCCTCTGTTGACTCAACTGTGGAAACTGGAGCAGGAGTAGAGATGGTTTGTGACACACCTGAAGAATGTTTCGGTGTGGATGTCAAGGAAATCTCCTCTAAGCTTGAAGCTTCATAAAAACAAAATGAGAAGACTAGTTACCAGAGTTGTTTTTAGCTTCCTGCATGTCTTTGCATTTACTTCATCATAAAAAAAAGACAACAGGCACTAGTTGCTTGAATTAGATCAAATTGCAGAATTTGGTACTGTAGGGAAGGCTAAGTGGCGCAGCGAATAGAACACTAGCCCTGGAATCAGGAGGACCTGAGTTCAAATTTGACCTCAGACACTTGACACACTTACAAGCCATGTGATTTTGATCAAGTCACTTAACCCCAATTGCCTTCCAAAAACAAAAACAAACAAACAAACAAACAAAAGAATTTGGTACTATAAGTGTCCTTCAAAGAGTGAAGGAATCACATGAATCATGCTAACAGGAATCATTTAGGTGCATGTGACTTTTTTGAAAACAAAGAATAGGAAGTGAACACAATCCAATTCTTTTGTTAGCACCAGATCATTACTTAACATAAGACTTCAGAAATATATTAAATTTCTTTGTTTTTTTCCAAAATATCTGAAAGCTTAAATAACATGTGTTAACTTACCTTGCAATGGAATGACAACTCCCGTTGTCTGTGACAACAAAATTCGGTACATGTCACGCTGACGGACTATGGAATCAACAAGCTGCATCTGATGGTGTCTTGATTCACGAAGTTGTTCCAATTCAGTGAGGGCATTCTCAAGTTGAATTTGCAGCTCAGTAATTCTGTAGGAAAAATTTAGTTGTAAAAAGAAATGTCAGTGACTACATTTTGATAGTTCTGCCAGAAATCAGTACAGGGATCCATATTATTATGATATTCTGCATAATGTCACACCTATCTTACTGTGTGCTAGGAGGTGAGGAAGACACAGTCTAGATAAGAAATGGTACATCTGTTCTAGAGTTTATACTGTAAAGGGGTATACGAAATATATACAAATAAAGAAAATATTTTATCAAATAAGTGTAAAACAAAATATTTGGGCTTAATGGGAGATAATTATTTCATAGAGGAATATGAAATTGGCTTTAAAGAACTGGCTTTAATAATAGGTAGTTACAGGACAGGAAATCACAGGCACATGAGCATAGGTTACGCAACACAAAATATAAATCAAATCAATACTGAAAATGATAGGTAATTTTCAATTCACCAATTTTTTCTCTGGACATTTTTACTTAGTCCCACTTGAATGCTTTAAAAAATTCATTTTATGCCATTAAGCACACAAAAGGTATCTAGTATTTGTACAGGGAACTTCTAAACAACACATTTTTTGTTATTATATGTGCTATTTTTACGAAACTGTGTGTGCTGATTCCCAGGACCTATGTTCACGATGAAGTCATGATGGCTCTTCAAGATCACTGCTTCCATTTCTAGATGAACATGAATTGTTTCTTCAATAATCAATTGTTCTAGAATTTTGTCAGAAAATGAAGGTCATTGGCCCATACTTTAAAAACTCCTACTCTCTTTTTACTGAAAAAAACTGGGACAATATTTGCCCTTTTCCAAAAATGAGGTATTGTTTCCTTTCCCATGGCTATTCAAATATCTTGAGTACTTAAACAATGCTGTTTGCTGCTTCTTTTAGTACCCAAAGATGCAGTTCATTTGGGTCACATGATATGATCAAGGAAGGTCTTTCATGTTCTCCTTGTTTATCGTGTGCATCAACTCCTTAATTAGGTGTATTATTCTGCACTCATCATCTCAAAGACCATCCTTAGCAGCAAAAACAGAAACTAAATAAAAATTACATAACTCTACCTTCTCTATCGTCACTTACCTTCATCTCATCTACCCAGCAGAGTAGGCCTGCACAACCTGCAGCCCACCAAAGGATCTCCTCTATATACTAAGGATGTTTTTCTCCACCCGAAATCCTTTGGCGTGTCATAAGCAAGCCTTGGGTCACAGGCTGTAGAGGCCTACTGTAAAGCACCCAAACTTTTCTGTGATTCTTTGCTTTGGTTTAAAAAACCTTTTAGGGGAGTTGATAGGAGGGACAGTAATTGACACAAAAGGGTTTAATTAGAAATGAAATCTAAATAGAAGTTTAAAACCTGAAAGGATTTTAAACAGACTATGCCTATCATACATAATTTAGTTATAAAATGTCAGTCTTCTGTAGTATTTACTTTTTAGTTTTCTCACTATTATTGAATACATGCAAATTTAAATGATTTATTCTCTTAATTACATTTTCCTAAGGTTAACAAAAAATTATATCAAGTCAGAAAAGCCATCACACAAATCAAAATATGACCATTTTATTACAGAAAAATATAAAAGCAGATTTCAAAAGCTCTCAACTTTTTACCTCGAAGAAGTTGTTTCTTGTTCTTCTCTTTCTCTTGTCTCCCCAAGCTCCCTAAGAGCTACTAGCAGGCGCTGGTTCTGTTGCTGGAGTTCTTCAATATTTCTGTAGGAGACTAGATGCTGTGATATTACCTCAGATGAACTACTGATGTCAGCAGAACTTACTTCTTCATCACGAATTACATGATTACCCCTTGCTTCTTCAAGTTCCATCAAGAGAACTCTAATCTAAGAAAGGATGCAATATTTTTAAATTACTGCTGATTTGGGGCTGAAAAAATAATATATTTAGAGCAGAAAGCACATTTTTAAGAGATGATTCTTATGTACTTGTTATTTTAAAAACCTCAGGAAAAAACAGCTAGTTAGCACAGTAGAAGAGCATGAGACCTGCGAGGAACGAAGATCTAAATCTGAATACTGCCTCAGAATCTTATTAGATGTATGATCATGGGCAAGTCATGTGTGCAAATCTCTGTACTTCAGTACCTATTCCACAGCATTGCTGTGAAGATTAAATGAGTTAGCATAAGAAAACTGCTTCAAAAAACTTTCAAATACTATTTAAATGCTAGCTATTATAAGCAGTAGTAGCATTTTAATCACCTAAAAAAAAAAAGCCTTCCAGCTTATCATTTAGATTTTGATACCTTCAAGGTAAGAGACATTTTTGATTAAGTCCAAGCAATTTTGGTATCAGGAAAATTGCATTTATTATCTAAAAAGTTGTCCATTGCAAACTTAAACGTTGTTTTCAAGATACTCTTTAGCAGTATGAACATAATTATACAATAAGAAAAAGTTGTCCATTGCAAACTTAAACGTTGTTTTCAAGATACTCTTTAGCAGTATGAACATAATTATACAATAAGATAAAGTAATTCAGTAGGATAAGAATAACAGACACTAACTTTCTTAGAATCTAATTCATTGGTGCCATCTGATATAAAGCGGGTCAACCTTTGTTCCTTCTTATGAAAGATTTATTAACCAAAGGAACTACTTACTGTAAAGGTAGTTTGATCTTTAGAATACTGATCCCAAAGGCAGAATTAGAGGAAAACTAAAGTACTGATTTAAAATTTTTTAACCTGTTGTGAAAGATCTTTCACTTGTATTTCCATCCTTTGGTTGTCCCTTTCAAGCACAGATGAATGTTTGTTGGCTTTATCAGTGTCCTCTTGCAATCGCTGAATTTCCTATAAACCAGAAAGTTTTTAAGGCTTGTGGAAATCAGTATGTCTGGTTACAAGACTAAACTTTTGCTTTTAAGAAGTTGGAAACTACCATTATAATGTGTTCAAGAACTACAACAATCAGAGTAACATTAAATAACCCATGAGAAATATTAAGGAAGAAACCCTTCTTAAATTAACCTTTCTCAGAAAAAAAAAACAACACCCAATACTGACATGTGACTATTAGCTGTCATTTATAATTAGGTTTAAACTAAAAAACAAGTAGGAAAGACGGATCTGCTCATTCTGATGGACAATTTCACTCTTTTACCCTGGTCACATATTTACACAGAATTCTTATTATAAAGCAATAAATAATGGCATAGAAATAAGTTACAAGCACTATAGTAGTAGACACTGATATCCTCAGAGATGCTACATGACTGTAAATATCATCAACACTCTAATTTCTGATAAAAAAAAAAGACCAATAACACAAAGATCATCTGAAAGACACATAGTATGTATGATAAACTCACTCTCTCTTTACAGATAAGGAAGAAAAGAACCAGAAAAGTTAAGTGACTTTTCTACAGAAACAAAAATATTAAATGGAAGACCCCAGACTGAAATCATGTTCTGATTCCAAACAGAACATTCTTTACAATATGCCATTGAGCTAGTTGTTACGATCAAGTTTAAACTCTTACAAAATTTAAAATAAGGCAATGAATGAATCACGTTTCATCTTTACTTGCTCCCTAGTTTGGTCCTACGAAGGGTATACTCACCTTCATTGCTTGCTCAAGCTTAACAGATAAACTTGCCACAGCTTTTTGGGCACGTTCATATTCCTCACGCTGGCGTTTCAGAATTGGTGCTTTTGCTTCAACTTCTTTTACTATTTCATCGAGATATTTATTAATTCTCTTGTTCTCTAGTTTCTCTAAGAGTAACTGATCTTGTGTTTCTACATACGCATTGTATAGCTGTTAAAAGAAAATGTGCTAAGTCAAGTCTAAGTACAATACTAAAGGGGTACATCAGAACATGAGAAGACCACAAACTAAATTTAAAAGGATTTTTTTTTTGCCACATTGACTAGTCATTTCATAAAACTGGATATTCCTGTCAACATTTTATTATAAACATGACTCCTCTAAGTAATGTCTTAAGAGTCCTGAACACTTTAGATGAAAATGTGTTGTAACATTCAAATTAAAAAATGGTCACCTCAGTTAGTTTCATTCCAGGCTTCACTATTTTAGCTACAGCTGCTGCAGTAGGAGACATAGCTGCAAGTTCCTCTTCAGATAGAATGGCCCCTATACAAATAAGCACATAAAAAATATTCCATTACCATAGAAACTCAAAAAAACCCAAAGTAACTGAGTAACACAAGTAACAAGCAACACATGTAAAAGAAGTGATTACCTGCATTTTAAGGACCATTACAATCTTCATACTACTTCCCCTTTCATGTTACCTTCTAGACCAACAAGACTATATCCTGAATCATGCTTCAAATGTTGTCTTTTCAGTGTCTGGCATGGCCTCCCCTCATCAGTGTACTGGATTTGAAGTTATTAGTGGTCTAGGCTCAAATTCTGCCTTTTATCACCCTAGCTATCTGATTATAGGCAAGTCACTTGGCCCCTGGCCTCAGACTAGTACCATTATAATATAAAAATAGTATCAGGGATAATACTTGTGAAATAAAAAGAAACATATAATTTTCCTGACAGCCTCTTAAGAGAAATGCTTATATTTAAATATTATTAATTGAATATACCATCTACTATATACCCCCAAAACGACAATTTCTGTGTTACAAGTCACTAAAAATATTTATATGAAAATAATCTCTATACCTTTCCGTTTTGTGGCTGAGAGCAAATCATTGGCATTCTCTAGTTCTCGCTCTAATTTGCCAATCTTCTCTAGCATCTCTTTTTCCATTTGGGCTTTTGATTCTTCCACTTCTATTAAGTGATCCTGTATTCCTTTGTTAGCTAAAATATAAGAAAAATTTAAAAAGAAATTTTAGGACGCTGTAAAACAAAAATCTAGAAGTTGCTAAATTTTAATCTGCTTAAATCCCTGTTTTTCCCTCCAAAATATTCTTTTCTAAGAATGAAAGCTGGATTCAGGGAAGGAAATGACCATTCCTTCTATCTACTATTGTTCACTAAAAGTGCCTGTTTCATTTGAACTATATGAAATACTCAATGCCTTCGGGGTCTTACTCTCCCTGTTTCTCTTGGTCTCCTGATGTCCCTTTCTCCCCAATTCATGGAAAGAGGTTATAATTCAATCACTTGACTTCATGTTTGATTCTTTATCCAAAATACTGGATATTCTTTCTAGGATATGGGCTAAAGGCCTATGCATAATCAATTAAGAAATGTTTTGTTTATAGTTAGGAGCCAGACAACGAAGTATATCTTATACTGTGACAAAGCTTGTTATTAAGTTTTGAGAATGAATATAACGAAAGTTATAAGCCTCTAGCTCAGCATGCTGGAGTTACGGAAAATCTTTGTTGTTGTTTAGTCTTTTCAGTTGTGTTCAAGTCTTTATGATGCCATTTGAGTTTTCTTAAGAAATATGGAAGTGGTTTTCCATTTCCTTCTTCAGCTCATTTTATAGTCAAGAAGAAACTAAGGCACCTGTTAAGTGCCTTGCCCAGGGTCACACAACTAGTAAGCATCTTGAGACTAGATTTGAACTCAGGGAGATTAGTCTTTCTGACTCCAAGCCCTGGTACCCTATCCAATGTGCCACCTATTTACCCTAAGGCAAAACCTAACTTATACAATTGACAAACAGAGGAGATTAAGGTATACAAGATTAGGAAGAAACAACATAATAAAAGATGTTAGTAAATGTGTATAAGTTAGTGACGGACAATTATACAGGGTATCCCAAGTCTCAGTGCAGATTAAAGCTTTAATAGCTGAAAACTACATTAAGGGGGCAGTTAGGCAGCACAGTGGATAGAAAACTGGCCCTAGAGTCAAAAGGACCTGAGCTGAAATATGGTCTCAGACACTTACTGGCTGTGTGACCCTAGGCAAGTCACTTAACCCCAACTGCCTCCAAGAAGAAGAAGGAGAAGAACAAGAACAAGAAGAAATGAAAACTGCATTAAAACTTTTGGAGCATCCTGTGTACATGTCTATCTATCCACACATACATGTATTTATCTAATACTGATGTGCATGTAATAATTATACCCAGAGCAATTCTTCCCCCCTCAAATTCTAGTATAAAGCAATACTAGAACTAAGACTAAAACCAAATTCCACTTTTAGAATACTGCTTTAATATTCCTCAGATAAGCTTTATAACTGACATAAACCTATCTAAAATACACTTGATTTTTTTCAATCATACATTCCACAAATAGAAAAGGAATGAATCTCTGTCCTAGTTATTTTTCGCTCCTTTTAGAATTTTTCTTACCTTCTCCAGCTTCTTTCAAAAGCTTGTGAAGCTCATCCACTGCTCGAGTTAGCTCAGTGCTTTTTGCTTCAGAGTCATCAGCAGCACTCTAAAATAATGTTTAATGAGAAGCTGTTAAATATCATTAACAACAACAGTAAAAACAAGACTAGAACACTAAAATTTATGATACTGCATGTACCTTATACAAATTAGAAAGCTTTATGTGGGCATTTAGCTCATTGTGGAACTTTTCTTCCATACTAGTCTGCTGCTCCTTGGCCTACAAAGCAAACAAAATCATAATAATCATAATATCTCACCAATGATATGGACTTAGAGTTTTTTTCAAATAGTCAAGGTCAGGGATGGTTTTCTTTAGAGGGAGAGAGAGTGAGAGTACAAAAAAATGCTATTTTTACCAAATAACAAGATTACCTAAAATTAAATTATAATCATGTTCTAAAACAGATGAAAATAATAATCAAGCCTTCAGTAAAAAGATATCATTCTTTTTTGTTTCTCCAGGAAAATTATTAAGTAATTTCATTATACTGAAATGAACATGTGTTTTCTACTTTTGATACAGCCATCTACTGTCCATACCTGATCATAGAAATTACAAGTTGACACATAAACTAATTTTTGAAGAGTTAAAGTTACAACTGTCAAACATTATATATGAGGGTTAGACTTAATAATAGCAGCCACCACTTATATATCACTTTAAGGTTTGTAAAGTGTTTTACAAATATGATCTCACTTTAAGTTCACAATGAACCTGGGAAGTAGGTGCTCTTCTTATTATCTTTATTTTACAGATGAGGAAACTAAGGCAGAGTAGAGGTTAATGACTTACCCAGGGTCACAGAGCTATTGAGTATCTGAGGTCAAATTTGAACTCAGGTCTTCCTCACTCCAGGTCTAGTGGGCCATAAACTGTATCACCTAGTTGCCTCAAATAGTTCTTAAAAGTCTCTTCCAGCTCTAAACTTATGAACCTAAGAATGCTTTCACAATCTCAAAGTAGTAGCTGAACTTAATATACCTCTTTCAATTTGGTCAGAAGCTCTTCGACATGTTTCTGTAGATGTTCATTTGATGTTTTCAAGCCATTCACCTGTTCCTCCATCCTGGAAACCTATATGAACAAAATTCGTAAAGTGAAGGGACTGTCACAAAATTTAAATTATCTCAATTTTATGATTATATTGTCTAATAAAAACATCAAGCATTCTCTTTCAAACATGTTTGCAAAAAGTGTAGCAGAACAATATGGAGTATCTTTTTAAAAAATGAAATACCAAGTCACATTATGAAAAAATCAGCTCCAGGGAACTTTTAAAGAAAACTTTAATTGGTTTTCTGATTTCATAAACAGAATGTTAATAATATCCTCAATTTTTTATGCTTATTCTATTAGAATGTTGTTCTGCTTCAAGACTGAACATATATCTCATATAATTTGCACACATAATACTAAAAATGAAAAGATCTGACCACATATACATAAAAAGAGTACTTCGGGGAGGCTAGGTGGCACAGTGAATAGAGCACCGGTCCTAGAGACAGGAGGACCCAAGTTCAAATCAGGCCTCAGACACTTCTCACACACACTCACACACACACACACACACACACACACACACACACACACGCCGTGTGACCTTGTATAAGTCACTTAACCCCAACTGCCCTACCTTCCCTCTCCAAAAAGCAAGAATACTTTTATTCTACTAACTTACCTCTTCTTTCTTGTTTTCAAGATTACATTTAAGTTCCAGGATTTCATTCCCTTTTTCTCTACCAACAGCCAGGAGTTCATCAGTTTTGGTTTTTAGTTCTGTATTCAGCCATGTGTTTTGACTATGTAGTAATTCCTTTTCTTGTTCTAATCGTTTCTCTCGATACTACGGAAATCACAGTAAATAGTTTTAAAGAAGGCAAAAAAAGTTTTATAAGGGACATAAACTAGAGTTGGTGTACAATTAAAGAATATCATTTTTTCATTTGCTTAAGGTCACAGGTGCTTCTTGCAGGCTGTAATGTGAATAAAATTTTGCTTCACTGAAAATCGACATTGAATAAGACATGCATATAATGGGCATAAAGGAAAAATTTTAAAATATCACACAATCAGATTATAATTAAATTTTCTATACATCCTGGTTCAAACCAATCTTTCTAACCTCATTATATATTTCCTCTCTTACATTTTACAATACATCCAAATAGGCTTCTCTGTCATATGTGGCATCCCATTTCTCATTTCTATGCCTCTACTCTAGCTATATCTCAAGCCTGGAATGCATCCTCTCATTGTCTTTGCCTGAGAGACTGCTTATCTTCCCTTCCTTATTCCCTCAAATACTAGTATCCTTTTACATTACATCACATTACATCTTAGTTTACATTTATTCTTCATGGGCTTATTTATATACTTATTTCCACAAATAGAATATAAGCTCCTTGAGCGCTTCATTCTTTGTATTTGTATTGTGAACATATAACATTTTTCGTGACACAAAACAGTTGCTTAATAATGGTTTGATTGATTACTTGACTTGATTTTACTCATTTCAGTATTACAGTAAATATACTCATGGAGTCCTGGCTTCCAGTACTGATATAGAAAGATACAGGAGGCAAAACTTCAGTTTTCATTAAGCTTAAGCACAATCCCAGAGTTTAAAAACAAACAAAATTGAACCTCATCAGAGTTTTCACTATGCTTATATTATTTTCAATTACATAACAGAGACAAAGGAATGATTGTGGTTTTAGAGCCCTTATAAAGAAGACAGAGAGGATTCTGGGAAGATAGCAAAGTAAGTCAGAAAATTCCAAGCTCTCAAGATTTCCCCCCCACAAAAAGAGTTAAAATAGCACCGGCAAATAAAGTGTGGCTGGAGATAAATAAGAGGGGGATAACTGGGGTCCTCCTGGGACAGTTTGAGAAGATCTGAAGAAAAATCCCAGAACAGGTTTGGTCCTTGTGAAGAGTAAATACCTCTAGGCTAGGTTCAGCTTGCCTCTTAAACAACAAGCGGTTAAACCCTGGGGTTAGTTGTTTTGAGAGCCTGCCTTGGCCCCAGTGACTGGAACTTTGACCCCTTGGATAGTGAGGGGAATTGGGTGTTTGAGCCAGGGAAGATGAACAAAACCTCTGCTGACTAGGAACATCAGACCCAGCTGTGCTGAGAAGAGCAGCATTTACAGGAGGTTGGAGGTTTGGTTTTGGTTTCAGTCTACAGGGAAAAACTAAATATCTGGGGCAAACATTTCCTATACCTCAGAGGTGACTACAAATAATTAAGCTATTACTACAAAAAAAATGCACAGGCAAAGGAGAAAGAATTCAACCACAGAAGCCTATTATGGGAATGGAGATGACTGGGATTCATCTTTGGAAGAGAATATTGAAGTAAAGAAACCCCCAATAGTAACATCAAATGATATATATGTCTATATAGGAGGGTATATGGGCATATGAATACATATGTGAATGTGTGTATATATGTGTATAGGTATACATAGATAGAAGGACCAATTTAATAGGAAGGGATGATACTTAAAAGGTGACATTAAGAGGTAAGAGAGGAATATAATGAGAGGAGATGGGGAGAGACAGAATGGGATAAACTATATCATATAGAAGAGGCAAGGGAAAATGGTCACAATGAAGGGGAAGAACAGGAAGGCAAAACGGAATGGTTCAACCATATTCTCATTGAATTTGGCTTAGGAAGCACACTAAATAGGATTGTAGCGGGGAAGGGGATTAGAGGGGGGATGATGGAAGGGAGGGCAGGCTGGGGGCGGCGGGGGAGTTGGAAGCACCCACTTTTGAAAAGGGACAGGATCAAAGTAGAGAAAAGAACAAGTGAGAGGTGGGATAGGAGGGAGGGAAATATAGGCAGTCCTTTACAATATATCTACTATGGAAATGTTTTGCATAGTTACACATATACAACCTATACTGAATTGCTTATCTTCCTAGTAAGGGTGGGTGACAAGGGAAGAAGGGAATGAATCTGGAACTCAAAGTCTTAAAATCAAATGTTTAAAAAAAATTATACACATATATAATACATATTATATATATGACATAAATATAATACATATTATATATATATGACAAATATACATACTATATTAATATTATTTTACATGTAACTGGGAATTAAGATATACAGGCAGTGGGGCATAGAGCTCCACCATGCACTACTGGAAAGTTGGAGGGGGGATGGGGGAAGACATGGGAGAGAACAGGTTGGGGGAGGGGATATCCAGTTGGATCGCTATTTTGAGGTGATGGGTAAGGGGAAAAACGGGGAGAAAATTTGTAACTCATAATCTTTTCCCTGTAGGAAATGAATGATGTAAACTAGAAGTGAATAAAGCATTTGATTAAAAAAAGAAATAGAAAAAAAATCCATCGATCACCACTTAAAAGAGATCTTGAGGAAAACTCATAGGATTATCATCGTCAAATTCCAAAACCCTCATCTCAAGGAAAAAAATATTAAAAGCATCAAGATTAAAACAATTTAAAAATGATGGTGTCACAATTAGAATTACATAAGACCTAGCAGCAGAGACATTAAATGACCACAAGTCTTGCAACACAACACATCAAAGAGCAAAAGATTCTTATCAATAAATTGAGTAGTTCATAAAAAAGATTGGGGTAACCTTAGAATGATATGAATTTAAAAAGTAAAACCATTTAGGAACAGCTTAAAAGAGTAATTATTTTATACAAATAAGATACAAGAGGAAGAATTGATACAGAGAAATTAGATGGGGGAGGAGGGCTGGTAGTTCTGGAAACCTACTTTCATTAGCTATGGGTTTAAGAGGGAACAATACATATATGTTTAAAAGAGTATAAAAATCTTCTAAATTCAGAAGAAATAAAACAGTAGGGGCATAGGAAGGGATCTTTAGAGGGGAATGTGAGGAAATAAGTAAATAGGAGTATAGAAGGATGTTTAGACCTTGAGGGGGCGGAGCCAAGATGGTGGAGTAGAAACAGCTCATCCAAGCCACTCTGCCCCCAGATTCCCCCCAAACTATGTAAAAGGGGGCTCTGAACAACTTCTGGAGCCCCAGCACCCACAGAACGACACAGAGAAGCTAACCTCCCACTGAGGAGAGCCCAGCAGCCCTGCAGGAAGGACCAGCTCAGCGCTCTGGGAGCCAGCAGCGCGCAGAGGGCAGGAAGCGGAGCTGAGCAGAGCCCAGGTCCGCGTGAGCCGAGGTTTTAGCCCCAGGGCGGCAGGGCCAGCAGCCAGCTGGAGAGACTCCAGAACACCAGCAGCTGTGGCGACTCCAGAATTATCAACATAGACAGACATGCCTAGGACAAAGTAAGAGGTTAGTGTCCTATGGACTTTGGGACCAGTATTTGGGGAATGCGTCGGCTCCCTCCCTTGGGGGCTAGAAGCTGCTGAGGAGACACGCCATTTTGCAGTTTTCAGAGGCAGCTCCAGCTCCTGGCCTGAGAACTCTAGGGAGATCCAGTGATCAGTCTTGGGGGGGGTAATCGCTCTTGCTTTAACCTCCCTGGATCTGGATTGTGATCTAGGGTGGAAATTGTGGGTGGGTTTCCAGCTTGCCAGAAATGGAAGTTGCCCCCCACACGTTCGGGACGAAAATTCCTCTATCTGGCCTTAAAGCCATAGTGTGGCAACAAGCCCAAAAGTCAAGTAATTAAGTGGCAACATGCCAAGGCAAAGGAAACAGAAAAATGCAACCCTAGACTCCTATTTTGGGGGCATAGAGCGGAAAAGGACTGTGAGGTCAGAAGTCCTGCTCCAAAAGCCCCAGGGGAAAACATGAGCGGGTTGCAAGCCATAGAGGACCTTAAGAAGGACTTTAAAAATCAAATAAGAGAAGTGGAGGAAAAATTGGAAAGAGAAATGAGAAGGATGCAGGAAAAGTATGAAATGAGGGTCAACAGCCTGACTGAGGAAAACAACACCTTAAAAAATAGACTAACTCAAATGGCAAATGAGGCCCAAAAGGGCAATGAGGAGAAGAATGCCTTAAAAAGTCAAATTTGCCAGATGGAAAAAGAATCTCAAAAGTTCACTGAAGAGATTCATTCCTTCAGAGTTAGACTGGAGCAAATGGAAGCTAGTGACTTTATGAGAAATCAAGATGCTGTTAAACAGATCTAAACAAATGAAAGAATAGAAGGCAATGTGAAATATTTCATGGGAAAAACCACTGACCTGGAAAATAGATCCAGGAGAGATAATTTAAAAATTATTGGACTACCTGAAAGCCATGATCAAAGAAAGAACCTAGAAATCACCCTTCAAGAAATTCTCAAGGAAAATTGCTGATATTTTAGATCCAGAGAGCAAAATAGCGGTTGAAAGAATCCACAGATCACCTCCTGAAAAAGATCCCAAAAAGAAAACTCCCAGGAATATTATGGCCAGGCTCCAGAATCCCCAGATCAAGGAGAAAATACTACAAGCAGCCAGGAAGAAACAATTTCAATATTGTGGAAACACAATCAGAATAGCCCAGGACCTGGCAGCTTCTACATTGAGGGATCGAAGGGCATGGAATATGATATTCCAGAGGGAAAAAGAGCTGGGAATGAACCCAAGGGTCAATACCCAGCAAAACTGAGTATTTTGTTTCAGGGGAAAATATGGTCATTCAGTGGAATAGAAGACTTTCAAGCCTTCTTGAGGAACAAACCAGAATTGAATAGAAAATTTGACATCCAGACACAAGAAGGAAGAGATGCCTGAGAAGGTAATCAGGGAAAAGAAATCAAAAGGAAATTATCAAAGTTGAACTATTTACATTCCTATATGGAAAAGTAATAACTGTGACTGATGATATCTTTCTCACTATGAAAATAATGGAAGAAGGGTGTGTGGTCATATAAATACATATGTGAATGTGTGTGTATATGGTTACAGTTATATATGGATAGAAGGCATAGGTTGAATTTGTTGGGAAGGGAGAATACTCAAGGGATGAAATTATGAGGTGAGAGAGGAAAGTGGCAAGAGGAGATGGGGAGAGACAGGGTAGGGTAAACTATCTCATGTAGAAGAAGCAAGGGGAAGTGGTTGCAAGGGAGGGGGAGAATAGGAAGGCAAAAAAAGGCAAAACCACATTCTCATTGAATTTGGTTCAGGGAGAGAATGACATACATACTAAATGGGATATCTCAACCTGCAGCAGAATGGGGGAAGGGGGATGAGAGGAGGGATGATGGATGGGAGGGCATCCTTGGGGGAGGGGAGGTTGGAAGTACCCACTATAGAAGAGGGACAGGATCATGTAGGGAATGGACCAGGTGGGGGGTGGGATGAGTGGGAGGGAATTATAAGCAGCCTTGTACAATATATCTACTATGATAATGTTTTGCATAGCTAGACATGTACAACATATACTGAATTACTTATCTCCCAAGAGGGAATGGGTGACAAGGGAGGAAGGAAATGGATCTGAAATTCGAGGTCTTAACATTAAATGTTTCAAATATATATAAATACTATTATTAATACTCTTTTGCTTGTAATTGGGAGATAAGATGTGCAGGCATTGGGACACAAAGATTCACCTTCCTCTAATGGAAAAGTCGAAGGGGGTATGGGAGAAGGTATGGGAGAGAGCAGATTGGAGGAAGCGATATCTTGTGGGACTGCTATTCTGGGAGGTTGGGTAGGGGAATAACAGGGGGAAAATGATTGTAACTCAAAATCTGGCGGAAATTAATGATGTAAAACAGAAGTTAATAAAGCATTTGTTTAAAAAAAATGAAGGATGTTTAGATTTATGGGAATGGGAAGATGGGGAAGAATTCTTGGAGGGGGGTAAGCAAGTCATAGGAAGGTAAAGTAGTGGAAATAGTGGGTAAAAGAAAAGGAGGAGGCAGGAGGGATAGGAAACAAGAGATGCACATTCATAAAAACGAAGATCAGGAGTAGAACAGGCTTGGGAAAGTATATATCTATATATGTATGTTTAAATGTATATGTATATATCTATAGCTATGGAGAAACATAGCTAAACTTTATTGTAGCCTTCTGGAGGGGTGGGGGAGGGTATGTTTATATTAATAGCTATAGAGAAACATATCTAAACTTTATTGCGGCGGGGGGGGGTGTTTAGGGGTGGGAAAAGAAGAACAAAGTAAAAAAGTACACAGCAGAGAACAAAAGAAAACTCACAAGGTAGCAAAGAAAAGATGGACAATTCTCAACACAACGAGTATTATTTATCATATAGGCTTTCTTGAAATGAAAATTTATTGTTACATATTTTGAATCCTCTCTTATGCTCTGCTATGCACACGGCATGCTTTTTTATTCTTAACTTTTTAAGTTAGTTTATGATCTGTTTTTGTTTCTTTTCTCTATTCTCCATTTGTGTTCTGGTGTATGGGTCTAAAGTAAAATTTGGAAAGAAAAAAAAAAAAGAAAGGAGACAGACTCTGGCACATTACCCAGAGGAAAGAAAAAGAAATGTTATACATAGACAAACTTAAGGGAATTACATTTCTGAGCTACACTGGTGAGATTTACACTTTAAGGCTACCTTTGGAGAGTTTACAATGGACTATGAGAGAAGAAGTTTTTATATGTCAAAAGATAATTAGAAAGTTAGAGCCTGGTTGTAGATGTGTTTTCGAGAATTCAGGCAGGTGTTATAAATTCCATTTCCAATCAGCTGGGTTCTTATCTTAGATCAAAACAAACAAAAATCTAAATTGAATTTAACAAGATTATGACTAAAGACACAACCAGTTACATAACCTTCCCAGTAAAAGTGGCAGCTCTAAGCCCCTAATATTAAAAACTAGGAAGACTAAAAACTGATGACAATAGTAATAAAAAAGTACAAATGACCATATTTGAGATTTATTTTTCAAAAGTTTTAACCACTAATTATAATTTGTATACACTAAGTACCTTAACAGAAACATCTGATGCTTGAAGTTCATCTAGTTTTAACTGTAGTTCTCCTTTTGATGTATTACTTTCCTTGAGTTTTTCATTTAGGCGTTTAACATCCTCTAGAAAAACCAGAACAAGATAGTATAAATTGCTTTGTCTTACCCATAATTGTATGTCCCTTAACACTTTTTTAAAACTGTAACTTTTATGTAACAGACACTCAAATGTACTGAAAGTACAATAAAATCTAAATGCAGTAAATAAAAAATTTAATACTTAATTTGCTAAAACAGGTATATTTAGCTCTTCAATTCAATTATTCCATGCTTAATTGTTCTGACTGTTCTACTGACCTTCATTTCTAATACATCCATTCAGGAATATTTGGGAATACGATAGGAAATGAACAACAAAAAAAGGAAAATTCAAACATATGCTTTACTACTGTTTGCACCTCTTTCACCCACCCTTACCAAAATTTTGAGGAGAGGCTACTCAACAGCTCTGGGATCCAGCCAGCACTAGATCTATTTTGCTTCATAACTTCTCTCATTTTAAAAGTAATTATTATTAAGATGAGGCCAATGGATATATAAAATAATAAGATTAACATTTTTCAAAGAGAATATAAGCAACCCTCTCATTATAAGACTAAGCATAATACAATATTTACATATTTATTTCATAGTCTAAAATGTTAAATGGAAAAAATAGAAAGCAGTGTGTAAAGATCTCTTTAAATCTTATCAAGTAATTTATTTCAGTTACTCAATAAAAAGCAAAACTTTAGAACGTATTCCTCATACCAGTTAAATATTCAAGTTCTTGTGAACGTCTCTCACTGGTTCTGACCAAATCTCTTTTCTCAGCTTCCAATTCCTCCTTTGCTCTTGTAAGCTGGCTCTATCAATTAAAGTAAGAGTATGAAGCAAAAACAATGTAACAGAAGTAAACTAATTCGATAAGTAAAATTACTGTACTTATCAATCCACAGGAACTAGACACATGCCATTTTAAGTTAAATTCTAGACGTACAAAATACATCTTAATTTTGTCTGGTTTAAATCAGCTATAACTTAACTATAGGTATGTTTGTTTTCAACATAATTCACTTTTTTTGTACTGCTTATTTTTAGGAAGAATTCTGAATGTAAACAAATTTAGGGAAATTATGCTCTGGGTTCCAGTTAGCACTAGATCTATTTTGCTTTAACAACTACTCTCATTTTAAAAGCAATTATTTTTAAAATGAGCTCAATGAATACATAAGGCAACTTGTATGTGCAAATTTTCATGATTACTTTTGTAAGAAAAAGAGATATCTCAAATATTTTGTCAAAAAACAAAAACAAAAACAAATGTGATTAAAAAGTCAAATTATTCTAAAATTTTATTTTTATTTTTGGAAAGTGGCAAGGTTTTATCATTATGGTAGATGCGAAATCCATTATTATAACTAATAAAGGGTTTTTTTCAACTATATTCAATGGAAACATTTTTTTTATTGGCTTCCTTAACCTTCTGAAAACATTTATTCCTGTGAAATAATGGACTGTCAATACAAACTTAATTTTGTTATATTTTTTTATGTCTTAGCCAAGAAGCAATTGATACAAAGAAGCAAAAAAAATTGCACAACAGGAACAACCATACTTACATAGTTACTAACTTAGAATGTGAACCATAAATAATTTGCAAAACTTATATTTATGCATATGAACAATGACTATTTTACCTGAATAGCAACATGTCGATCTTGAGCAGTTTCCAGTTCTTTGTTTTTCTCAGTCACTGATTTCAATTGATGAGCTGAATATAAAGATGATTAAAAACTAAACATTTATCCAATCACTTAAGTATAGAAATAAAATCACAGAACTTTAGATCTGGAAGGGACCTTAGAGAACATAGAATATGATTCTTTCATTTTATAGCTGAGGAAACTAAAGCCCCAATAAATATATTAGTTCAACAGTTTCCCAATTTTTCAAATGTTATCATTTCCTACCTAATCAAAATGTATTTTGTGGTTTGGACCAGACCTGGAATTTCATTGGCAAAACAAAATTCCAATGAAAAATGCCAATAGCTATGTAGACAGGCACCTGCTCTATAACTTATATATCTTAAGAAAGTTGCCTGCACTACTGGAAGGTTTAATCGACATGCCCAATTAGTATAAAAGGCAGCACTTGAACTTAGATTATCCTAACTCCAGCACTAATCTTCTATCTATACTGTGCCAACTCAACAAAATGTACATCATATCCAAGAACATTTGTAATGCAAACAAGTTAAGAAGACTTGGTCATATGGTGACTGTAAAAAACTATTTTAAAATTAAAAACATAGACACAGAAAAAAATAGAGAATTAATTTTGAATTCATGATTATTATTTGACAGGACTATAATTATGCCTGCAGAACAGGCATAAAGTCACCTAAGCAGTGATAAAATTAAATAATGAATGAGATTCTCCCATAAACAAATGTTAGAAAGAACTTTAGAGGCTGTTTAGGGAGGGTAAATAATATAAATAATATAATATAATGCTTAATATTGGCAATTAATTGCCGATTACCCTGCAAAGTACTGGAGATACAAATATAAAACCCAAACAGTCCTTGGTTTTCAAAGAACCTTACATTCTAATGAGAGAAACCACACATATAGCAGAGTAAAGCAAAATAAAATTTCTTAGTCACCGAGATAATGACTTTTCCAGAGGTAATGGAAATGTTCATTTGATTATCATTCTCAAAACAGTACGTAGAAAGAGGGCAGGGAAGGGGTTCTTGTGTATTGGCAGGGAAAAAGATGGTGAAGACGCATGATTCCAGGGAGGTGGTTGGAGTTAATCTCTGGATTTGGGTAGTGGGGCAAAAATCATATTGTATTTGTTATGATCATATAAGACAGTTATGTTTACAATGTATAATAATAAAACATGGTATAAATGTAAGCTATTACTTTTATTACTTGAGGTAAAAAACCCACAGAGAATTCAGCAATGATCTTAATTTACCAGACTAAGAAGAATCCATACTAAGTATGGATAATAAAGAATGGTCTTTAATATACATTGCCACTTTCCTTACTGTTACCATTCAGGCATTTCTCCTACACAGTTCTAGTGTCCTAGCAGTCCTCCTCCAGGGTTGAAGAGATAACACAGAAGCAAATAAATTGAATCTGACAATACTTTATTTGAAACTCTTTTCTACAATGTCTGGGAAGATCAATGAGAATAGGTCACTGCTCCTATTTCATAAGTTCACTGCTGTTTTGCTGGTACTGGCCTCTCAAGTTGTGGATACCTTCCTATAATATTTAACATTTACTGATTTTGTTTTAAAGTTATTTCTTGCACTCTTCCTGTTTATTTAACATAAATAGTATTTCTATAGCTTTTTAAGCTTTTCAAATGCTTTACATATAGTATCTCATTTGACCCTCACAATAATCCTTTAGATTGATGCTATTAATTTCCCTTACAGATGAGGCAACAGGAGCTGAGATAGTTAAGTGATTTGTCCAAGTCACAAAGCTAGTGTCTGAGAAATGATTTAAACTCAATTATTCCTCTCTCCAGACCTAGAACTATAATGGATAATTATACCACCTACCTGCCTACAGATTCTCAAGTAATGAATAGGATTATCTACTTGTGCCTGAGTAGTAGTGTTTCTAACCCCCTTCTTACTTGTAGTTAAAAACAACAGGAAAATGTTTTTCACTATGCTAACGCAAAAGGAAGAACAGCACTAAGAAGAATCAGCATTTACTTAAGAATTTAAGGGATGATGAGTCATTTCTAACATCAACAACTGGAATTTAAAATAGTTACAGTCCAAATAAACAGAGGAATGATATTTTTTAACTCTGTGGAGGGAGGATAATTTCCAATTCATTTAGTCATAGATAGAAGGACCTTAAAAATTATTTAATCCAATCAATAGCTAAGCAATTAAGAATTACCTCTACAACATCCTCCAGGTTATACTTAGAATAAAAGGAAAATCCCCACTCCAAATATTCCTCCACACAGCTGCTAATGATTTCCCTAAAGCAAAGATCTGAGCATGTCACTTCTCCCTTTTCTCTCAACCATTCAAAACCCTCAAGAAGTCCCCTATGACCTCTATGACATGACAGATTTAAATCTCTTTACAGCTTGGCCCCTTCCTCCCTTACCAATCTTCTTACATACCACTATCTTCTAGATATTTTTTTAGTCCAACATTACTGATCTAGTTGCCATTTATCATACACAAAAGGCTCTATCTCCGTGCCTGGAATACTTTTCTTCCTCATTTCTGCTTTTTGGGATTCCTGGTTTTCTTTAAAACTCAGCAAAAACATCAACTTCTATGTGAAGTCTTTTCTGATTTATCTCCCCCAACCCTCAACTGTTAGTATTATCCTCCCCAAATTACCCTGTATTCATTTTGTATATATTCAGCGTAAACGTATATGTATACATGATGTCTATTCATTTAGAGTATAAGCTCCTTGAGTTTCACTTCTGTCTTTGCATCTTTTTCCATCTCTAACACCTAGTACAACATAACTGCTTATGGACTGATGTTTTTTAAACACAGCTTAAAAATACTGCTTGGGTGAATGGGATGATACATTGGGTGAATGGGTTAATACAATGAAGGTAGAACTACTTAATTCCTATTTTGCTTATGTTTTTCTCTGTCAAGGTGAAACATCTTTGGACTGGAAATAATAGAGCAACAAGGACATTTACATATCAAGATACATGAAGAGAGGCTAAGAGAGCATCTAACTATTCTTACTTACAGAGTTCAAATCACTGGTGCTTAATGAACTCAAAAAGTTGTCAGAATCAAATTGCTTTTGTCATTTTTGTTGATTTTTGAAAAATGGTAGAAAAGGGAAGATATTGGAGTGGTGCAGTGAGTAGAGTGCCGGCCCTGGAATCAGAACGACCTGAGTTCAGATCTGGCCTCAGACACTTAACACACAAGCAAAAGCCTAGCCGTGTGACCTTGGGCAAGTTACTTAACCCCAATTGCCCTCCAAAAAGAAAAGGGAAGAAATAACATCAGGAATGTTGATAGATAAATGGCTTCCTGATTCTGAAAAGAGGAGAAAATAAATTCTTCAAACTATAGGCCCCCAAATTAAATTTAGATGGCTTGGTAACATATTCAAGGCAGAGAAGGCAGGATATATTGCTCAAGAATGTGTAATACCACATTAACCTCAAATTCTTTTTTTTTTTTTTAAAGCAATTGGGGTTAAGTAACTTGCTCAAGGTTACAGGGCTAGTCATTATTTATGCGTGGGTGCTCATTTTCTGAAGCCGGATTTGATCTTGGGTCATCCCAACTCCGAGGCCGGCGCTCTTACTCACTGAGCCGCCTAGCCGCCCCTTTTAGGGCAATTGGGGTTAAGTAACTTGCCCAAGGTCACACGGCTAGGTTTTTGTTTTATGTGGGTTAAGTGTCTGAGGCCGGATCCGAACTCAGGTCCTTCTGACTCCAGGGCCGGCGCTCTACTCACTGCGCCACCTAGCTGCCCCCTCAAATCCTCTTTTGACAGAATTATTAGGCTAATAATTAAGGAAACTGCCACATACACAGTATCTTGATGTCAAAAAGAGACTTGATCAAGTCTTTCAGGGTATCCATGTGTAGAAAATGAAGAAATGTAAGCTGAATGATGATAAAACTAGATGATTTCAAAACTGGTCCCCAGAACTAGTGATTAATGAATCCAAGTCAACTTTGAGAGAAATCTCCTATGGAGTGCTACAGCATTCTGTTCTTGACCCAAATCTGGTGAATATGTTTTATCAATGACTTAGATGAAGGCACAAAATTTTGTAGACACAATTTTTTTTTAAAGCAATTGGGGTTAAGTAACTTGCTCAAGGTTACATGGCCAATCTTTCTTTATGTGTGGGTGCTCATTTTCTGAGGCCGGATCCAATCCCAAGTCGTCCCAACTCCGGGGCCAGCACTCTTACTCACTGCGCCACCTAGCCATCCCTTGTAGACACAAATTTTACAGGGACAGATATATAATATGTTAGGTTACAGACTCAGGGTAAAAAAACATTCAACAAACTAGAAAGATGAGCTGCATCTAAGATTTAATTTAGTAAGTATAACTAGGCTCATAAGTTACTCTGAGCCTTTGCTGACTTGACTCCCTAAAGCCAGAATGTTCTTTCTCCCTCCTCTTCTTTACCTGATGCTATAGTCATTCTTTAAAGGCTAACTCAAGTGCTATTTCCCAAATAAATGTTCCCTGATCCTCCAAGCTGGCAACAACCTTTTCCCTACATAGGGCTTTTTGTAACTCTCTAACACATCAACCTTCCAACACCACATATTATGTCAATTTGCATTGGTGCTACTCTGTAGATTATAAGTTTCTCGAACAAAGGGGCAATATCTTACACAATTTTTTTTCCTTCTCTATTACTTTATTGAGTATGTGCTTAATATGTATGTCACTATAATTCCAATGTTTTTAGTCTTACAATCATAAAAGAGATCTTGGAGGTCATCTAGTCCAATTTTTACCCAAAATGTGAATCCCAACTAGAATTGCAACTGACTATTTAGTTTCTACCTTAAAATTTCCATTGATGAAAAATCTACAGCCTCCAGAGGCAAATCATTTGTGGACAGCTCTGCTTCTTGTGTATCCTCAAAAATTAATCGATTAAGAAGTCAGATTTTTATCATAACAATAAATGAGTTTTCTAATCTTAAGAGTAAATGTCAAGAATGAGGCTGATAATTCTTTCATGCACTTAAGCTGTAACATGACAAAATAGAATTACCAATTAGTAAAACTATACATAATAAAACTAACAGTTTTTCATTAAGGAACACAACACAAAGAATTAAATGGCTTTTTCTGTGATAATAAGATTTAAAATTTATACATTACTTTTCACCTTCACCATGACTTCACACAGATAATCACATATGATCTTTTGTCATTTGAGCTATCACTATCTGACATACACTATGTAGTCCAAAACAGTACAATTTTTATCACCGCTTTTTCTACTTTTGTTTTTTGCTCTCCAAAGAGAAACAAAATAGGCTGGAAATCAAATAGAAGAAACAAACCAGATCAAAAGCTGAATGATTATAACACATACATAATTAAGAAATTTTATGCATTTTCTCAGGAGTGTTGGAAGACTCCAACATACCTCTAAATACTCTTACACATAAAATTAAGTCACTTAAAAAAAACACTTACTAATTTTTTCCAGTTCTTGACGCAAAGTTTGGCATTCTCGGCTTTCATTTACAAGTCTCTCCTGACTCTGGGATAGGCGCTTCTCTACCTCAAAGTACTGTTGTTCTGGAAAAAAAAATGCAATGTCACAACTTATGTTTTGTTCATGTAAATGTAAAAATGTAAAATATTTTAATATTAAACTTTAATTTCCCAAGTCTTTGAAGGGGAAAAAACTAATGGAAAGTAAAGAATCCGAATATACATGAATAAAATCAGAGAGCTGGGAAGCAGTCAGTTGAGCTCCTTCACTTGAAAGATGAAGAAATGAGGTCCAAAGAATTTAAGGGACTTACCCAATGTTATATAACTAGCTAGTGTCAAAGCCAGGAACTGAACACTCAAATCAAACTTCTAGTCCAATGTTCTTTCAACTACCCCCCAGATAATTTACATTTTAAGTCTTTTAAAAGGTCCTTTTAATGACTTTAAAGTATACTACAGTAGTAGATCAAATTCAGGAAGAAATAAATCCCTGAGAGCCACAAACTGCCTTAGAAAACCACAGATTAACATTATTGATATATTCTATTTTTACTTCTTTTGTTAAAAATTTCTCAATTACATTTTAATCAGGTCTGACACCTCTGTATTATAACATTAGCCACTGATGTCTCATCTTGGTGTGGAGCTGATTCTGGATACCTGAAAGCTTATGCCAATTGAGACTGACACACAGTAGGCCCTTAAATGCCTGCAGAATAAAAAAATCTTCAAAGACAGGCTTGAAAGCATATTATGTCCATATTATGTCCATCTAAGGTCCAAGTTAGCTGGCACAGTGCTCTGCACAAAGTAGGTACTTAAAGAATATTGAATTGATTCATTAATGAGGCATTGATCAACTTTAAGGGGATCAAAGGCTTCTTGAAGAGATAGTGTTCAACCTGAATGTTGAAGAAAACTAGATATTCCAAGAGAAGAGAGAGTGTGTTGTAGTAAAAGGTAAAGGAACTAAATTGGAGATCTCAGACATAATCTTGAAGCTGTTGTTTATTCAACAGGTGAGTGACATGATCAGAGCTGTGTAAAGAACATTCAGCATTTATGTGGAGAACACATTGGAGAAGAAAAACACTATTAGCTAGTGTCAGAGCTAGGAAGTGAACACTCAAGTCAAACTTCTTGTCCAAAATTCTTTCAACTATCCCCAGATAATTTACATTTTAAGTCTTTTGAAAGGTCCTTTTAATGACTTTAAAGTATACTTTAAGTGGTGATGGGAATTGAAGGAAGAGAATTAAGAGGCTACTTCAATATTCCAGAGGAGAGGTAATAAAGACCTCAGATAGGGCAAAGGCAGTTTTAGTAGAGAGAAATCTAGGGATAAGTATGAAGTATAAAGACTGACCCAGTAAAAAACAGCCCCTTTATGTAGAACACTAGAAAATGATAATGCAAGAACGAGGTGGCAAAATGGTTTAAAATACAGATTCTTAATCTAGGGTCTACATACTGCCAAGGGGTATAGATTTCAGGGGGTAAGGCTGTTAATTTATATGGTGGAAAAAAACCCAAAATACCACATCTGACTTCGACTAATCTTTAACTGAAATTTATCATTTAAAAAATTATGAAATGAGTCCATCACATAAAAAAGATGAGGCAATTCTGGTTTAGATAAATTGATAATCCAAATGAACTAAGTCTTCTATAAGGGAAGGTTTTAATAATTTTGCTGATCTGAGGCATTTTGTATTACACCATTCAGTGTAAATTCTCTCCATCTCAAAATCTCTGGACCCCATTCTTGATTCCTTTCCTCCAGTGTCTGACTGAGATAAGATGGCTCTTCTCCTTGCTAAGGTAAAGAATCTATACACATTTGATCTTTTCCCCCTCTCCTGTCCTCTCCAGAAGATAGCAACCTCATTTATATAATCTTCCACTTCTACCTATCTAGAAATTAACTTCTCTACTGCCTTTAGACATGTCCAAGTCTTCTACATCCTGAAAATAACCTACCATTCCTTAAGCTACTGCCCTGTATCTCCTCTCCCCTTCTCAGCTAAACTCCCCCCAGAAGTTATCAGTACTCTTATTCTCAACCTTTGCAATCTGGCTTCTGGCCTTACTACTCAACAGAAACTGCTCATTTACAAAATTATTAATTTGAATATGAATGGTCAATTCCGAAGGCTAGTCCTCAGCCTTTTTGACCTGCTTCATTTCACACTGTTGATCACCCTTCTCTTCCTGGATATTCTCTCTTCTTTGGTTTTTTTTGTGACACTGTTTTCTTCTGGTTCGCCTGTTAACTGTCTGACTTCTCCCTTTCTATTGTTTTTTTTTGGTTCATTATCCATTTCACTTCCCCTAAACAGGAGTATCACCTTGTTCTTCTCTTCCTTCCCCTCATGACCTCTTCAGTCCCATGGGTTTAATTACTGTATCTATGTAAGTGACTTCCAGATCTACAAATCCATCCCCAGTATCTACCCTGAACTTCAGTGCAGGATCACCAAATGCCTAAGGAACAGTTCACTCTAGATGTTTCCCACAGACATCTCAAACTCAGTATTTCCCTTCAAACTCTTCCAGCTTCCAATACTCCCTAATCTATTGAAGACACAATCATTTTTCCAGTCCTTCCACATTTGTAATCTTGGTGCCCTCCTAGATTCCCAAACCTCTCTTTCTACATATCCAACCAACTGTGAAATCTTGCCATTTTTATCTCCACATTCTTCACATCTGACCCCTTCTCTCAGCCACCTTCTTTCGAGTCCTCTTTACCTCTTTCCTAGATTTTGTTTTTAAACAGCCTCCTCATTAGTCTCCATGCCTGAAGTCTCTCTACTGCCACCAAAATGATATGCATTTAAATACAGTTCTGACCACAGCACTCCCCTACGTAATAAACTACAGTGCTCCTCCATTGCCTCCAGAATAATATATAAGCTCTTTACTATCTAGGTCCAACTTAGCCTTCCAGATTCAATGGATTTTACTCCCCCTCCTCACACTGACATTCAGCCAAAGTGGCCTTAGTCACAGCACTGTCTCCCATCTCTCTGCCTGTGCACTGGCGACATACCCACACCTGGAACATATTCTCTCCTTCTGTCTTAAAGAATCCCATTCTACCCAGACACAATCCAAGTATCACTTTCTACCTGAGGCCTTTCTTGATTTCTCCAGCTGCTAGTACCCTTCTTTCCTAAATTACCTGTAATTTTATTCTCTTTATATTTTTTCATGCGTTGTTTTTAAGCTTCAACAGCGGAAAACTGCCCTGAGATTTCTGTCCTATGTGTTTCATTCTTTGTATATGTATCCTTATTGTTTGGCCCACAGATGCTTTGTTGATTGAATGATTGCTCCTTAAAGTGTATTCTTTACAGAACCAGGCAACCCATCAGTTCACCTCAATATGGTATGATGGAGAACTAAAACAAGTCAAATGACATGTATTCAAACCCTAGCTTTGCTACGTTATATTTGTACGGCTGAAAGACAGGCCTCGGTTTTTCACTTATATATAAAATGCACAGGCTGGCCCGGATGATCCTCAAAGTTATACTAATATTGGTGTACACGGCCAGGGAAATCACCTCCAAGAGGCCCAGGCTGGGAGGGGGCAGATCCTGGAACTACGCAGGGGCCGAGCACGGATGCGCGCGTCCAGGCCCCGCGTGGAAAAGGCCTTTCTCTGAGGCTGAGTCCCGCAGCTCCCCCCACACAAGGCCTTGGGAGGGGAGGGGGCGGGAAGCGCTCCTTGAGCGGCGTCACTGTCACTCGAAAGGGAAATTCGGGGGGCCACTCACCGCTCTCCACCTTGAACTTCTCGTGCCGCCCCTTCAGGCAGTCGATCTCACTCTGCTGGTCCGCCAGGAATTTCTCCAGTTTGGCCTGGACGGGCTTGGGCAGTTTGGTCAGCTCCTGACGCTCCAGGACCTGCTGCAGCACCGCCGCCATGTTGCCAATGTCCAGATCTCCAGGCGGAGGAGCTAGGAGGGGGGCCGAGGCCAAGGGCAGGGAGGCCGAGGCCGGGGCCCGGGCCGGGGCCGGGGCCGGCGCCGAATCCTCTGATGCTATGCACACAGGCGTACCCGACTCCCGGAGGCTAGCTCGGCGGGACCCTGGAAACCCAAGACGCAGGATGAATCCCCGACTCCCCGCCCCGGGGATGCGCGCGCACGCCCCACCCCCCTTCTCCCGCGTGGCTAGCGCTCAGAGACTCTTTTGAGCACCCTGGGAAACTGAGTGTAGAGGCAGTCTGATACGTGGATGCGCGCGCACCCTTCAGGTTCCCTCCCCACCCCCACCCCGCCTCCTTCATGCGCGCAGAACGCCGGGAAATGTAGTAGTCTTCTCCCTCCCGTTTCTCTTCCTCATCCGTCATACCAACTACCCCTCCACTCTCAAACTCCAGCGCAGTCCTGGAACCCAATCCCCTTTTCCCTCCTCTTACTTCTCCATAGTTCCCCGCCCTCCTGTGTGTGAAAACGGTCTGCGAGGCGGAGCGGAGCTGGGTGGGGCGGTGCTACTTACTAGTCAACCCGCGTCCCGCCCCAAGGAGCCGAGAGCCCTTTTCACTAAGGCTTCGGGACGTCATGGGTCTTCGTCTTCGGGTGCTCCTAGTCAGAAAGCCACTAGAGGGCATCAGTCCCGGAGGGGCGGAGCGGGGCGGGGCGGACTGATGCCGCTACCGCCACACTCTCTATGGCCGTCCGGAAGGGGGCGGGAGGGACAGGGGCGGCCTCCCTATAGCAGGGGGGAAGATTGGGGTAAAGGGCGGGGCTCCGTTTTCCTAAGTCAGTTAGAATACACAGTCGACGTGCGTCATCAGGTTGCGCCAGCTGCTCTCCCCGCCCTCTGCTCGGAAACGAGGCTAGAGGCCGCTGGCAGGGGGCGGTGTCTTCCATCTGTACACGCAAAGCAGAGCTGCTTGGGAGGAAGCTGGGGCTGCTGAGGCGGTAGCTGCAGCCCACTTCGCTACTTCTGGGGCCCGTGGGTGCACCCATCCCCCCCACATGTGAGTCAGCCCGCGGCGGGGCTGAGGTGGGAGTCTGGGCTCGAGAGAGAAGGGGAGGCTGCCCGGAGTCGGGCTATCAGCCCTGGGAATAGGAAGCCAGAACAGAAGGTCGAGAACCTGACATCTGCTCAGGCCACGAGGTGGAGTAGGGGGCGGGGGCGTCCGGGAAGGCGGGAAAGGGACTGTCGCAGATCAAGAAACGGAAGTGGGGTTGGGGGCAGTGGTTGGGCCAAGTTTGACACACAGCTTGTTAATACTGCAGTCTGGAACTTGGAACCCCTTAGGAGGAGCTCTCTCTGGCACCTTGACTTTCCTTTAAAGGAGGAAAGGGTGGTTTGGGTGCTACTTCGGTTGTGACACGTTGGTCCTTCTAAGGGGAACCTTGAAGAATATTCAGCCCCACTCCATTATATAAAATAGTGTTGGCCGGTGAAATGAATAAGCTGGAAGATTAAGTCACTTGCCCAAGGTCATACTATTGTTTGAAGAGTTTTGGCGTTTCGGGGCACTTGCTATACAATTCAGTATATATTCAGCACCTAACCTGTGACGTGCTGTCATTTTAGTTAGAAGATAATGATCCTTGACTTCAGGAAGCTGACAGTTTAGGAGGTTAAGATCCATACACAAACCCCCTATAATACAGATTTTTAAAGCGTAAAACTATACCAAGGATTCTGTGTCCCTTTTTACGGATCTCATGCCTTTGCACTTGGCTCTCCATCTCACTTCTGGAGTGCTTTACCTCTTCACCTCTTTCTTTCTCTTAGATTCCCTGGCCTATTTCAAGAGTTGATTTCAGATAGTAATTGCATGAGGCTTTTCTTAGATATCTTCCACCTTCCCCTCTCCCCCTGAATTCCTTCTGAGTTTACCTTCCGTCATTCATGTACTCTCTTGCCTTGTATGGGTCAGCTGCTTTCCTTGTGATTTCTCACTCCTTGAGGTCAGGAACAGTTTTTTTTTTTCTTTCTTTGTATCCTGAGAACTTATCCCAGTGCCTGGTAAAGATGTAGTAAATGCTTAATGAATATTTATTAATTGGCTGAACTGCATCAGAGAGAGATGCTTTAGTGTTATATGAAGGGAAAGGTCATTTCTGCCTTGGGGCATGAGATGATATTATCCAGTTTATCCTTTGTAAGGTTTTTTTGTTTTGTTTTGTTTTTGTACATTCTTGTTTCTATGTTGGCTTTTTAAATAGATTGTGAGCTCCTTGGGCAGGGACTGTCTTTTGCTCTTTTTTTTTGTATCCCCTTCACTTAGTACTGTGCCTGGTGAATAATTGGTTGTTGTTCTTCATTCTTGAGGAGGACCAAAATGACATCACTATGCTAGAGTCAGGTTTCAGTGTGTCCATCTATGGCTGATCAGGCCAATATGAGTTCAGAATGCTCTACCACAGATTGGGCACAAATAGTGCATGTGAACATTTGGGGTAGATGCTCTAAATTTGTATATTTTGCTTTTCTTTTGAGCTATTTCAATTCTGCTTTGCTCACAGAGTACAGAACCTTCTCTGATGTGGACATGCCATGCTGAGTGGTCCTGTGCCATTGTCTCCTGTGTCGCACAATCAATTCCAGAGTTCAAAGACCTTTAGAGTGGCCTTGTATTACTTCTTCTGACCACCATGTGAACCCTTGGCCTGTTTGAGTTCTCTTTAAAATAGTCTTTTTGGCAAGCATATGTTTTACATTCAAACAACATGACAAAGTCATCCGAGTCTACTCTCTGAAGTAGAGTTTGAATGCTTGGCAGTTTAAGGGACCTCAGTATCTTATCTTGCCAGATGAATGGAATCGGTAGGATTTAGTAACTGACTGGATTTGAGAGTAGTGAAAGAGTCAAAGATAATGCTAGATTTTTCAACTTGATAGACTGAGTAGATGGACAAAAGTGGGCATCAGTGGCCTCCACTGAAGAGGATTGTAAAGGACATGATAGCCTCAAAGGAGAGCCTCTTTTTTGTTATGTTGAGGACTGGAAGGAGTGTTGGTTGAATAATTTGAGGATATATTGAAGATTAAGCATAGACTGAGGATTTCAAAGGACATAGTTTATAGGTAAATATGTTTCAGGGCGGGGGTAGGGGGTGGGAAGGAGATGAACTTAAGTAGGCCTTGTATAATTAGAATAGAGAGGAAGATTCACTGATAGAGGCAGAATATTTGAACCTCAAGTTCACTTTTGCTTCCTTAGCTGACACTATTGGGCTTCTGCACTGGAAAGTCAGGAAGGATTTATATGATCTATCCAATTCCATGTCCTTTTGCTATTTTGAAAGTAATTATCAAACTTAGTATCAAAGGAAGGCAATACATTTTACTGTTCTATAAACCCACCTCAACCATACACAAAGATGGTCATACTCTTGATTTTTCTACCACCCACAAATGGTCCATCTCTGTGTTCATAAATTCTGAAATCCCCTTGTCTGATCACAATCTATTGTCATTCAACTTCTTCCAGTTGCAACTCCAAACCCTGTACTAGCCACATTATGCTCCTTACCCTATCTTGACCATTTAGTGAACCAGTTCAGCTCTGCACCATCCTCTTTTGGGTCCCTTGCCCCATTATCATCCTGTAGCTCTTGCCCTGCCAAACCTCAGCCTTGGGTCACTTCCAACATCTGTTGCTTTTATTCTGCAGCTGAATGAAAGTAGAGAAAATCTCAAAGCTAAGCTGACTGGGTTCATTACAAATTTGTAACACAGCTTCAGCTAGACCCTCTATGCTGCAAGGCAGTCCTTTTACACTTCACTAATTAAATCAGTTTTCTACTCTACCTAACAGGCTCTTCCAAACCTTTTCATCCTTTCTCAAACCTCTCCTGGCTCCTCCCATGCTTGGGATGTTCTCCCTCTTCATTTACACCCAGGCACCCAGGTGGGAAGTCTAGGCTTGGGCTGAGGCGTGGGCTCTGCCGCTATGTTGCCTCATGCAAATGCGTCATCTAATGAGAATTTAATCAAGAGTTCAAGAGCCTGTACCTCAAAGACTCAAGGAGAGCTATAGGGGGCTCCCAGAGCCCATACATCATCACTGAGACCTTTTCCAGGGTGTGCAAAGTCAAAAGTGCTTTCTTAATCTTACTCAGATATTATTTGCTCATTAAAATACTACCCTTTTTTTTTCAAAATACGTTTCTCTTTGAGGCTGAACTTTCTTTATATACTTCAACCAAAATGAGATTTTGTAACAATTTGAATGCACAAACTAATAGGGTTTTCTATTAAGCCAGACTTCAGAGATTTGCAAAAAAATGTTAAAACAGTGCTACTTCATAAAAATTATTTTAACACTTAAAATGGATTTATTGTTATTTTAAAATAAATATAATTTAAAAATTTATCAGTTTTGATTTTTAATATGATGAGTATCAGTTGATATTACCCACATAAACAAAAGCTCAAGAATTTTTAAGAATGTAAAGGAATCCTGGGAAAGTTATCAGTTTTAAAAATCTCTGAAATAGAAGAATGACATAGATCTTATAGATGTTTGTGGATTGCTCCCTATATCTAGTCCTGTTCTCTCTCTCCTGAACTCCTATCCCACGTCATCTACCTACTGGATATTTCACACTGTCCTTCCGTCTGAATGATCTTAAGGCCATCAAGTTGGCACAGTGGCAGATTGAGTGCTGGGTCTGGAATCAAGAAGACCTGTGTTCAAATATAGCCTAAGACATTTCCTAGTGCTGTGACCCTAAGGAAGTCACTTAACCTCTGTTTGCCTCAATTTCCTCATCTGTAAACTGTGGGTAATAAAAGCATCTAAATCCCAGGGTTGTTGTGAAGGTCAAAGGAAATATTTGCAAAACTGTTAGCTTAGTGCCTAGCACATAGTGAGTGCTATATACTTGTTAACTATTATTGTCATTGCTCTTGATCTTACTGTTACCCATCTTGCCATTAACCACACCTATATTCATGAACTCACAGATCATAATCTTTTATCAGTGTCCTATGCCTTAAGAGCTTAGTGCCTGTTCTTCCCCTTCACTGTGCCCTCTAATCCTTCTACTTTGCAGCTCTTTCCCAGGCCATCACCACAGTACTGCCTGCATTCTTTTTTTTTCTTTTTAAAGCAATTGGGGTTAAGTAACTTGCTCAAGGTTACACAGCTAGTCATTATTTATGTGTGGGTGCTTATTTTCTGAGGCCGGATTCGATCTCTGGTCATCCCAACTCCGAGGCCCGCGTTCTTACTCACTGCTCCACCTAGCCACCCCACTTCCTGCACTCTTGATTCAGGGGTGAATCATTTCAATTCCACACTATCTTTAACTCTTTCATCCCTTACTCTTTTATCCTTTTGCCAATTGTGCTTTCTAAATACCAACTTTGTATTCCTCCTGCTGTCCTCTGCCTTGGCCCCTATTCTCATGTTGCTGAATGGATCTGGAAAAAGTCATGAAACTGCTACTGGGTCCACTACAAATTCAGGCAGTGATTTGATCAGATCTATGCCTTAAAATGAAAATCACTGGCTCTTGAGTGGAGGATGGTTTGGAGTGGGGCGAGAGACTTGAGATTGGGAGACCAATTAACAAGACCATTATAGCAGGCTTAGCAAGAGTAAGTGCCTGAAATAGTTTGGTAGCAATGTTAATCACTCAACAAGCATTTATTAAATTTGATTATGTGCTAGATACCTTGCCAAGCCTGGGGATAGATACATAGAAGATTCTTGCCTTTGAGGAGTTTATATTCTAATGGAAAAGACATGCAAAAAAGTTATACTTGCAATTTGGTTGCAAAAAAATTATTCACATAATATGACTGCAATTAGGAGTTGGACTGGGTAATAAAGATTGATGAAGTAATCTTCAAAGAAAGTTTACTGGAAGATGGTGGGAAAGGGGTGATCTGGAAGTAGGAGTGATCCTACTCTTCCTTTGAATCCTGTACCTTGGAGGCCATAAGGGAAGAAGAGAGTGGGGTTAGAGAGGGAATGGAAATAGATACAAAATAGAGGGAGTTAGATAATAGAGTGTGGGCAGGGGATCCAAAAGGGTTAGTAGATTGAGAAGTAAAAGGAAGATGGCAGCACACCATGGGTGGAGTTCTATGGTGTCTATTATATAGCAGGCACTGTGCTCAGCATTTTTACCAATATTATCTCATTTGATCTTCACAACAGCCTGGGAGGTAGGTGCTATTATTGTTCTTATTTTACAGTTGAGGAAACTGAGAGAAACCAAGGTTAAGTGATTTCCCCATGTCCCACAGCTAGTATCTATCTCAGGCAAGATTTGAACTTGGGTCTTCCTGAATCCAGGCCCATTGCTCTATCCACTGCACCATCAGCTGCCTCAATGTGCTGTGTAAATGGTAGTTGTTTAGATTAGGGATAGGACCAAGGTAGATAAGGATTAGAGTACTGGGAGAGGAGGAAGAGAAGTTTGTCACCTCTGCAGATGGTGAATTTGAATGACAGGGCTAAGGAAAGCAAGAGCAGGAAAGTTACCTTCAGTCACTTGAGGAGTGACTAGTTGATAAAAGCTTACATTCTCTAGGGTCCCGTGGTGATTTGAGTACAATTATTGTTGTCCCTCAGGACTTCTGACTCCCAAAGTCTCAGGTTCTCCTATGGTTATGAGAACCTGGTAGTGTAGGAAGAAATTCACCCTAAGTCAGCAATATGCACAATGTTCAAAAAAACCTCATGATGTATTAGACTGCATTAAGAGATATTTTTTTTCAGGAATAAGAATTGATAGGTCTTCTGTACTCTCCTCTGGTCAGACTATGTCTAGAATGTTAGGTTTACTTTGGGGCACCTTGGTTTAAGAAGGAGATTGATAAAGGGAGAAAGAATGAAGTTTATAAGTTTTGATGACTCCAGCTTTCATTCAATAAGCATTTTCATTGTCTTCTATGTGCCACTCAGTCCAACGAAACTAACCTTCTTAGTGTTCCTTATGTACAACTTTACCTCCTCGAATGCATTCCCTCCTTCCCCTCTGCCTCTTAGAATTCTTAGTTTCCTTCAGATCTCAGCTCAGACACTGCCTCCTCCTACATTATGCTTTTGCTGATCTCATCCATTTGCTAGTATCTCCAGTCTGTCCTCTGCATTACCTTGTATTTATTTTATATATACTTATAATGTGTGCATGTAAACTTTTTGAGGTCAGGGACGGTTTTTGTTTTCATAGGTGTTTAATAAATGATTGATGATTGTTTGCAGGGTACTATGCTAGATGTTGGAATTACAAAAGCAAAAATAAAACAGGCTGGGATCTCTCGGAGTTTATAGTCTTCTGGAGGCATTACCTTCTTCCTGAAACAATAGGCCCATCTTTTTTTAATACTAGTGTTCTTCCATATTGTTATTTTATTTGTTGTTCTACGATAATTTCTATTTGTTCTTATCTTCTCTTACTTATAGAACTTTTTAAAGATCTGAGACGTTTAAGGTAGTATTGATATTCTTTGAATAATGGGAAGAAGCTACATAGTAGAAGAAGCTGTTGGACAATACCTTTTAAACTTCAACAACCAAGAAAAGGCATTTGTCTCTGGTCTTTTGATGGGGCAGGTATGTATATTTTAGGTGTGTATTTTTTTTTTTTGATAGGACAGATATGTATATTTTAGTCTCAGATTCATTAATATAACTTAGCTTTTTGGGTTAAAAGTGAGATATAACATATTGAATACTCAGGGTCTTATTTTAGGCAAAATCATCCCTTTGCACTCCCTTTACTATACCATCCTTTCCTCATACTTCCACTTGTACATTCCTTTTCTTCCCACTCCTGTTTTAAGGCGCAGTTTCTGTTTAAGCAGAAAAATAGTTCTCTAGATGTTCTTTTATCATCTTAATTATAGGAAGCAAGTGGTATAGTTCATTAATTTCTTTTAAAGTCTGTCTGTTCTGTCTTTCCTATATATTTTTCTACCTCGTTTTTTGTATTTACTGACCTTATCTTCACTTTCATTCTCTCCTGCTTATCTTTTTTCCTTGCTTCTTAACTCCTCAAATTTTTTTTTTCCTCTTCCTTTGTGGACAGATATTTTCTTATACTTGAATGTGATGGAAAGAGCACTGGACTTGACAACCAGAATAGACCTGGCCTTGAATTTTAGCTATGAAATTGACTCCCTTGGTCATTCTGGTAAAGTCTGGAAAGGCTTCTCAACCAAGACTTTATTCTCCCATTCCCTCTGGCCCAAGAATTTGAACGATTTAACAGTTAATCAGTTTTTAACACAAATCAGTTTTCCTTCTTATTTGAAAACCATTGATTTAGCCAATTCTTAGTTATTGAAGGTTTTAATTATACCAACACTAAACGTGTGATTAAGACAGTTCAAATTCAAATCTAATTTTTCTGTTAGGTCTAGTAAGAGGTTTGTTGAGGTAGATCAAGATTTTGTCTATATTGAAATTTTTGGATTAAATAGATTTAAATTATTGATGCAATTTTCAACTATCACTAAATACCATTGATATTTGGTTGTAATGCCATCATCATTATGATGTATTATTTAGGATTTTGTAGGTTAAGACCCTCAAAAAATATATATGTGATTATGAAAAGAGTATAACAAGTAGGAAAGCTGTGTCAAAAACTTTAACAAGTGGAATAGTGTGCCTTGGTGTAATGGAAATGCAAATTTAAAGATCTTCCCTGCCCCTAGCTTAAGTGCACCTGGAGCCTGTGGTGGGAGGCTTGTTTTTCAGGGAAGCCCATACCTTGATACTTTGTGATTGGGCAGTGGGTCCAGAAGGTTGTTACATTCTCTGAGCCAGGAGAAGGCTATATAAGCCCTGAGGAGAGGCTTTGCTTTGGGGCTCACTTTGAAAAGTGTTGTGTGATTTGACCAGATGAGACTCTGGGAAGCCGTTGTTGAGAGCCCCCGGCTTTGAAAACCCAGATGTTGATGCTTCCCTCTCTGGTAACTGTGATTTGGTATTGATATAATGGTTGGACAGTTTGGAAGCCTGTCTGTTTGATCTGTAAGTTCTGTAACTCTGAAGTTCGGGGTGCTGACCTTTTTCCCCTGAACTAGGTAATGTGTGTTTGTTTGATTAAAGTAAGCTTGTTAACCCATTTTGAGTTGCTTTCCTTTTGAAAAGCAGATCTAAGAACCTGTGTTGGCAGTCACCCTGGGGATATTGGGGTGCTTGCCGCTACACTTGGCAGGTGGTAGATTTCCCCTCATTGGACTCTTACCATAAGATTGGATTATAACACCCCCCACAAGGAGGAGGGGGCATTTTAATCAAGCATGGGTTGGACTATATCATTTCTGAGCCCCTTCCAAACTCTGAGAGTCTGTGAGTTCAATAGCAGAAAACCTTGTAGACCTAAGCTTTTTTAAATTCTTTTTTTATTATTATTAAAAGAACAGAAAAAAAAGATGATTTAAAAAAAAAACACATATTACATTTGGCACTGTACTTGGGAACACTACCCTGTTTTTGTGTCACTTTCTAAATTTTCTGCTCTCTTTTTGTCGTGCTGCTTACTTCATACTATGTTGATTTATAGGATCCCGGTCATTGGATCACGTATTTAGAAATGGCTGTCATACCAAACCTCCTGGGTTTCATCTTTTTTGTCATTTATTGTTCATCAGGTTTCCATTACATTCATATAATTTGTTCCACTATTCCTTAATGAGTGTTTTTTGTTTCTTTGCTAAAATCAAAAGTGTTATGAGGCTGAGGCTTTAAATATCATTGTATGTGGTAACTAATTTGAAAAATTAGAAATTTGTTTCACTGTAAGTTTGATAACTAAATGAGTTAATCAGCTGACACATTCATACTGTTTCCTTTATGCCATTTATGTATTCTTTAATTAGATGTCACTGATAATTTTTATTTTATTTTTGTAATATTTTAATTATAAATTTAAATGATCAACCAACACAAACATTTCAACAGACAAAAAAAAGAGGATTATATATAAAAGCTGTTAACCTCTATTATGTAGTTTGTTTTAGAAAAGTATGCATTAACTTTCACAAGGTAGAAACAGAATTACCCTTTGTGTTTTATTTTTCAAGTGTTCTTCACAAAGGGATTATGTAGTTCTTGCCACTAGAACACCACCCAGAGAAGAGCAGAATGAAGACCCAAGATCTTCTCAGTCACAGCTGGATGACCTAGATGAAGAGTGGATTACAGCACATGCCAGTCAGGTTGTACCATTTATAATATACATAAATATTATATATATGTAGATAAATAAAAATATTGCTTATTACATATATGTAGTTGTAGGATATGTGTGTGTGTGTGTGTGTGTGTGTGTGTGTGTGTGTGTGTGTATCAATGCAAAATTAAGCCACAACTTTATTTTGGTTCATGATATAAAGCTGGAATTTTATAATATTTGTTCTCAACTTTCAAAAACTGTCAGCACATACAATTAATAATAATGTTTTTTATTCTCATTTATTCATGTATAGGTTAGCTACCTTGTGGGTAATTTCTATCAATTTTAATTTTAGTTTAGCTTCTTTCTTTCCCCCAAGAGCTCTATTTTAACAATATTTTCTTTGCACAGCTGTATGTAGTGTGCTTAGTTTCTGCAAACTCACTCTAATCATAGACAAATAGTTCATCATCTAATAACCAGCTTACTAGTGAAGAGTCTCTTCACATTTATTTAGTCTATTTCTTGGAAAGTAGATATAGTTTTTGTTGGAATGATACTTGAAGCCTTTCCATTAAGTAGACCCTTCCAGAGTTGCCATTTCATTGACATAGTCTTCTTGAATCCGGGGTCATCTGTATGCCATGATGAGAAATTGGATTAGGTTTTTGTGGAGGACATAGGAATATGGGCATAAGAAAAATCTAATTAGGATGGTGAATCTGCTTAATAAAAGTTGTATAATGTAGTCCAAATCCACATGGAATATTTAGATCATATTTATAAAAGGCATATGCATTAATATGGATTAAAGTTTGTATTTAGCACTGCTAGCAAAACTTGGAAGTAAAATAAATACTAAAGGTGCACTGAAATTTAATATAGAAGATTCAAGAAGATTTTCTAAACATACTGTAAAATTCACTCATTTTTTTCTGAAATAAATGAGAAAATTATCCACTTTGCTGCTAGTTTCTAACTGGCATTTTTTTGGAAGTTCAAAAAATCTTGAATTTACTTTAAAGTTTTCTTTATTTTGAACTTAATCATTAACTGATTAAAGTATTTCAGTAAACAAAGATCTTTCTTTTGTATGAGAGCAAAAGATTATCCTTAAGTTTTAAGAAGGCCTTATATTTGTTGATTTTTAATTTTTTTCATTATTTTTCATTACATTATTTCTTATTGTAAAGCAAAACTTGTTGTATATACTTACTGTATATGCTTATTTAGTTTAAAAATATTTCATTTTAAGGTGGTTTCCATTATAAGGGATACCATGGCATGGATATCACAGACAGGATATTCCAAAATAGTTAGAGGACAGTGAACTCAGTGGCTTTAGCACACTTGGCCAATCTAAATTTTTTTTTCTTTTTGGAGGGCAGTTGGGGTTAAGTGATTTGCCCAACATCACATGGCTAGTTTTTGTGTTAAGTGTCTGAGGCAGGGTTTGAACTCAGGTCCTCCTGACTCCAGGACCAGTGCTCTATTCACTACTCCACCTAGCTGTCCGATCTAAATTTCTTGATACTAACATCAGTTTTCTGTAGCACCTTGGACAATGCTTTAAAATGGTAGGTGCTCAGTATAATACTTGTTTAATGGATGGAAGAATGAATGAATAATATATCAAATAAGAAGGAAAACTGATTACAAACCAAAAATCATTATGCTATAGTTAATCTTTTAATTAATTTCTTTACTTAGGTGTCTAGAATGCTGCCAGGAGGTTTATTAGTTCTTGGAATATTTATTGTTACTACTCCAGATCTTGGGAAAGATGTTCAGAATGCTCTACGGAGGGTAGGTACCAGCATATGTACAATTCTCAGTATTGTTTTAATTAAATACAATTTCATGTGAAGGTCACTGGGTGTATTTGGATAATGCGCAAAAATTTTTATGGTCTTGGATCATAATTAAATGCTTATGCTTTCAAATCTAGTTGTAAGTTGTTGCAATAAAAATCTGTGATGAAAAGAAACTGAAGCTCACAGTTCCGAGCATGATCATTTGTTAGCAAGGCTAGCAGTTGCTAGAAAGTGAGATTCGCAAAACGTTTCAGTGACCAGGGATGCATTAGATCAGACAGAGCAGTCTTTTATACACTTGGTAAAAGTGTAGGGTGGGCTTACCTCTGTCATAATCAGGCTGATTTGCTTGCAAAAGGTGGTTTGTAGAGTCCATGGTAAGGGGAAAGCACAAAGTTAGTCAACATTCTCTGGAAATTCTAGAAAGCCTTATGTCATTGACAGTTTGCACCAGAGTGGTCCCGTGGTAGGCTTATGGTCAGGCAGAATATTTTATGACCACATCAGTGCAATGAGTCTGTACTGTAGCTCAGAGAAATGGGGAAGTTAAGCCCTTATAAAGACATATTATAGACTCTAATGTTAAATTGTCAAACTGTCTTTTAAATCAGACTAATTCCTAAGTCCTGATTCCAGTGATTAGATACTATTCTCAGTCAATAATTAATAAATAATACAGAATGAAGTGGGGTATCAGTATTCAACTTCATAAGATCATACATTTAAATACTTGCATACCATGTGTCAGGGTTCTCTGTTGGGCTCTCTGGGGATATAAAACTAAAATAAAATCGTCTCTACTTTCAGGGAGCTTATAGTCTACTGTGGTGATCAGCCTATATGCAGTTAAGTAAAGAAAACATATTTGAGAAAGGAGAAACCACTAACACTTGAGAGGTGAAGGAAGCCTTTACTGATATTGTGACAGACACCCATGCTGAGCCTTGAAGTACTGTGAGGGTGCAAATAAAGAAAGAGGCATTCTAGGCATGAAAGAAATGCCTGGCAAGGACCCTCATTTGAGAAGTGGAAAGCTGAGGTTGGAGGGCAGCTTTTAAGTCAGTTTGGCTGAAACTTAAGAGTGACTGAAGTAGAGGAGGAACATGAAATAGGGATGGAAAGGTAGGTTTCATTTCAATTTGTAGGGGGCCTTCGACTTCAAGTTAAGAAATTTCCCCTTTGAATTACCACATGTCATCTAGTATTACACATGTGCCAGACTTTCCAGAACACTGATTCCTAGGGATTACTGTAAATATTAGATAGGCAGGTATAGGAGTTGAGTGAACAACTCTGACAGTATCTTGTGACTCAGTTCTGCATCCAGTTCAGTTTCCTTTCTATTCAGTTATGGGTCTAGTCCAGTTTCTGTTTTGTGAGAAACCTTTATTCAATTTTAGGAGTTGTGAGAAAACTTAATTACATTGTTTTAACCTTACCCTGTGTGGCTGGGAAGCTGGAGCTGGACTGCCTCTACCTGTTGCTTAGAGATCCTTAAATAAGGATCTAGGTTATGTTAACCAGAGACCCAGTCAGATTCAGATATTGATGCAATGATTATGCATTATTATCATAATTATACATTATACATCAATGTATAATATAATTATTTATCAAGCAACTCATATATCTTATCTGAAAACTGGCCCCCTGCTGGTCAATCAATTACTTACTGTTTCTTTGTTCCTTTGATTGAAAACAAGACACTTAGAGGGGAGTGGAACACTTCTTTTTCTAATTTCAGGGAATTGCATCTGTTTGCTTTTCCTCTCCTAATTCAGAAAGCCCCTTATCTTTGCTCCAGTTAGAAATTAGATGACTTAATCTTTTATCCTGTTTATATTCTGTTAGTTGTTTTCTTTTAATGTGTAAAAATATTTACCCCTGTATTCAAGGTCCAGTGCCAAGCTGAGGAGGACTGGTCCTGATTTGTTACACAATTGACATGTATTGCTTAATAAATTGATGTCCTTAGGAACTCAAACCTTTATTTCCTTGGTCATTTTAATCAGTTGATATGTCACACAGGTGACATAGAGTTAGACCCTTTTCCCTTTGTATTAACAGTTATATGGCTCTTTAAATATAATCTATAGCAGAAGTTTGGGGAATTTCATGAGTTTTAGTTATATAGTGGTAATCTGATGAAGTGCTTTTGAATAAATTTGTTTCAAGTTGAAACTAATTTTTCATTTTATTTGTAGTAACATTTCTCTCCTGTCTTTTCATTCAAATGCTGGTTGTCTAAAATTAATTTGTATATAACTTATTTTAGATGAAAACAAAATAATTTTATTTGAATGGCATTTATTCAGTTAATTATTTATTATCATTTGAGTGCTCTTAAATAATCAGTTATTTTTATCCCTAAGAATGGAGTCCAAAATAGGCAATAATTGAAATTCTTATTTCATTTTAGCATTGACATACAATGGTATGGTAAGAGAAGGAAAAAAATATATTTGTTATTTCTTCCACAGTTAGTGTTTGCTGTGGAAAAATCTATAACTAAAAAGAGACTATGGAATCTCACAGAAGATGACATCTCAGACCGGGTCACACTTCATGTCTGCTCATCTACAAAAAAGTATCTTTTACATGGGGTATTTACTACTTGAATATGCTATTGAAATCACATTCCTGTATATTTCTTCATAAATTCAATTTATATGTCATGATTTATAAAATGTATGTACTGTGTATAATTTTGTAAACAATACTTGATATGTAGGCAGTGTCTGATTTATAAATGCCCACTTCATGAATGGACAATTTAGAAGTCCACGAATCTGACCTTCATGGGGAAAATTGCCCCTTCTTTCTTAATTCAGTTTGATTCTTAGGCAGCTAAATGATAAAGTGAGTAGAAAACTGGACTTGGAGTCAGGAGGTCCTGAGTTCAAATACTGCCCCAGTCACTTAACTGTAATCCTCAGCAAATAACTTAACCTTTGTTGTGAAGATAAAATGAGAGGATAATTATAAAGTATTTTGCAGATCTTAAAGCACTACATTTTTCTGGCAATCAATTAAAAACAAAAGAGAAAGTATTTGTCTACAGATTCATCTTCTCTTACACAGAAAGTTTACAAATTCCTGACATCTAGAAGGGCCTATTGTTCTTTGCCCTCCCCTTTCCTCTTACTACTTGGGGAGAATGGAGAAGACAGAAGAGGAACTGGTCTCTTGAATTGGAATTTCTGTATATTTAGAAATGGTATTGTTTGTGATGATTTAAAAGTAGTATTGGTACTATATTCATTATGAATTACACAGACTTTTGTGCAATCCTTTGGGAAAATAACCCCTATTTATTACATGGGTTCTGGGGGAAAATGTTTTTATAAATTACCTATCTGTACGTTGGAGGTTACTTGCACTTAAAGAGAAAGGATATACCTATCTTTTGAAAATTTCAAGGTGACTGCTATTTTACTACAAAAGATAATAAAATTAAAGCAAGAAGAAACCCATTCTCTGTATTACAAAATTATTGGTTTCGAGTACCAGTCTTTAAGTATCTTAATTTTGTAAAACAATCTACCTGTTTTCCTTCATTCTGGGATGAACCCAAGGAGAACAAGAAGCAATTGGTGAAAGTTGCAGTGAAGCATATTTCAACTTGATAGAAGGAAATCATTTACTAATAGTTGGAACTATTTAGAAATGAAGTGTATTGCTTGGGAAAGGGATGGATATAGTGACTTCCCTATCACTGGGAGTATTCAAGCACAGACTAGATGACCCCTTGTTTATTTGTTTTTTAGTATGTTAAAAGTTTAATTAGCATCAACTGATGGATTTTTGCCAGGTGGTTCTAGCAATTGTCTTTAAAGAGAGATTTCCTGCTCAAGTACAGATTTGATCTCATCCAGAGGTGCCCAGTAATTCTTGTTCTGACTCAATTAAATTATTCAAATATTTATTAAGTACCAGCTATGTGCAGGGTACAGTGTTTGATACTGAGATCACATAGACAAGAAAGAAAACAGTCCCTGCCTCATTTTTAATGTATTACTTCTCTCAAGAGTACCTATAAATATGTGGAGATCCCTTCCACCTCTGATATTCTCTGTCTTCACATACAGAAAAGAAGGGAAGAAGGAAGGAAGGGGAAAGGAGAGCACTTTAGAGACATTTCATTTGATCCCCACAACAACCCTGGGAGGTAGTGCTAAAATTATCCTTATTTTTCACTTGAATAAACTGTTGAGGCAGATAGGTTGACTTGCTTAGAGTCATATTAGCTAGTTAATAATTGTTTGAGACTGGATTTGAACACAGTCTTGTCTCCAGGCGCAGTGCTCCATCCACTGTGATTCCTCTTACCCCCAAATAAATTTTGAAAAATTTTTGTGGCTCTGAAACACCTTTTAAATAGTGTAGGTGTTCATCTATTCCTGTATTCATATTTCCTACTTTAGTGTGCTTATTAAAAAATTTTTTTTTCTTTTTTAAAAAAGTAAGCATTTTTCTCTCCCTCCTATCATCTCTAACTGCTACTGAAATTTCAAGTCAGTAGCAAATATTTATTGAACATTATTATATACCATGCACTAGAAGTGCAATGAATGGCATCCCTGCTCTAAAGGAGCTCAACAGTTTAATGGAGGAGATGGCATGAAAAAAAGAAAAACAAAATCCCTGTAACAATTGTATAGTCAAACAAAACGAATCTGCATTGGCTGTATCCAAAATCATATCTCTCACTCTGGATCTTAAGGCTAGTACCTCTGTCAGAAAATGGGTAACGTGCTTCATCTTTGGTTGTCTGGAATTGTGGTTGGTTATGATGTAGATTAGATTTCTTAAATTTTCCAAAGTTGTTTGTCCTGACAACATTATTGATGTACATACAGTTCTTTTTCTGCTCACTTCATTCTGAAACAGTTTATACAAATTTTCCTAAAACTATTCCTTTTGTCTTTTCTTAAAGTTGTAATCCATAATAGTCACATAAATTGTTCAGCTGTTCCCAATTGATGTTCTTGGCTTGGTTCTTAGCTTGTAGTTCTTCATCACTACAAACAGAACTGCTATAATTATTTGTATATGTGAGTCTTTTTTCCTTTTTCTTTCACCTTTTTTCTTTTAATGCTAACTTATTTTTGGAGTATAAGCTATTTTGGAGTAGTGGATTGCTTGGTCAAAGTATATGCACAGATTGGACCAATTCACAGCTCCACTAATGCATTAATGTGTCTGTTTTATTGGCCCTTCCAACATTTGTCATTTTTTTTTTAATCAACTCTGCTAGCCTGATGGATTTGGGGTAGAACCATGGAGTTCTTTAATGATAAGTAATTAAAAATTTTTTTAACACTTTTATTTAAAGTTTTGAGTTCCATATTCTACCCCTCCATTAGATGGTAAGCAATCAGATATAGGCTATACAAGTGCAGTTATGTAAGATATTTCTATATTAGTTGTTTTATACAAGAAGACTTGAATAAAAGAAAAAAATGAGAGAGTGAAAAATAGCATGCTTCAGTTTGTGTTCATTCAATTTCAGTTCTTTCTCTGGAGGCAGATAGTATGCTTCATCATTTGTCCTTTGGCATTGTCTTGAATCATTGTATTGCTGAGAATAGCTAAGTTATTCACAGTTCTTCATTAAACAATATTGCTGTTACTATGTACAACATTCTCCTGGTTCTATTCACTGGATCAGTTCATGTAAATCTTTTTTTTTTCTTTTTGGAGGAGGGTCAAGTGACTTGCCCAAGTTCACATGGCTAGTAAGTATTAAGTCTCTGAGGCTGAATTTGAACTCACATTCCCCTGACTCCAGGGCTGGTACTCTATTTACTGTGCCACCTAGCTGCTCCTGATTCTTGATCTTTTTTTTTCTCCAAATGAATTTTACCATTATTTTTTCTAGTTCTACAAGTAGTTTGATATGGTATAACTAAGTGAAGTAATTTAGGTACTGTTGTCACTTTTATTACATTGACTCAGCCTGCCCATGAACATATACTATTTCTCCACTTATTTAGGTCTATGTTTATTTCTGTAAATAGTGTTTTATAGTTGTACTCATCTTCTGTATGTCTTGGCAAGTAGCTGGTATTTTTAACCATTCTATAATAGTTACTTTAAATGAAATTTTTTTTATCTCTTTATGCTGGGTTTTCTTGGTAATAAACAGAAATACTAATGACTAATGTAGATTTATTTTATATTCAGAAATTTTACTGAAGTTATTCTTAAAGTTAATGTTTCTATTCACTTTATAGGATTCTCTAAATGAAATATAGTATCTGCAAAAAAAAATGTTGATTTTGTTTCTTTTTTGTCTATGCTGATTTAAACTCTCAATTTCTTTTTCTTATTGTAGCTGGCCTTTCTAACACCATATCAAATTGTAGTGTGATACAGACACTTTATTACTGATCTTTACTACTGAGCTTATTGGAAAGTCCTATATTTTATCCCAATTACATATAGCTCTGACCCTTGGTTTTAAATATATGCTACTTGCCGTATCAAGGAAAGGTCCATTTATCGCTATGTTTTCTAGTATGTTGTGTGTGTGTGTGTGTGTGTGTGTGTGTGTGTGTGTGTGTGTGTGTTTTAAATGGAAATGGGTGTTATATTTTGTCAGAAGCTTTTTTTGCATTTATTGATATAATCATACTATTTTTGTTGTATTTATTAACAAGGTGTATTTGTTTTATAGTTTTTTAATTTTGAATTGACTCTGCATTCCTGGTGTAAACCTAGTCTGTTCATAGTGCTTGATGTTTTAAGGTATATATTTTCTCTATTCTATTTGCTAATATGTTATTTAAAATTTTATACTAATATTCATTAGGGTTATTGGTCTATGCTTTTCTTTCTCTATTTTGATTCTTCCTTTGTTTAAAATATTTCTGCACTCTAACATGCTACCCCAGTATTTTGAGAAGGAAATATAAGGAAGAGAAAATTTTAAATAGAAAGTTACAGAAATATTATTTATTTTACTGCATTCATAGTAAAGATAATGCTAATTTTTCTTACATTTAAAGTTGCATTATCTGACTTTAAAATAGATGTTTGTATTTGTTCTTTTTATTTTGTCTGATTCTGTCAAATATTTACTTTATTTGTATTTCCTTAATTAGTCAAGAATAGTTTGTCGCACTTATGATATCCGTGACCCAAAGGTAAGATAAATATTTTTCCTCCAACCAGTTTATCTTGGAACCAGTTGTGTTTTTTAAAATTTTGCTTTAGTTATTAGTTTCAGTGTATTTACCTTAGCATGCTCCTACCTTCTTTTGAGGTAAAAAGCTAGCTAGAATTCTACTTAACACTTGTATATAATTAACATGATTACAAGCATTTCAGATCTGTGGAAAAGTGTGTAAAATACATTTTTTACTATCAGAAAGATAGGAAAAAAATTCATAAGTTTCCAGCAGATGTTAGATTTGAAGACTATAAAGTACAAACCCTGCTATGTTGCTTCCAAAGCCTGTCCCTAGCCCACCTTTCCAGGCCAGTGGTATGTTACTCTCATTCACTTTTTCTCCATTCCATTCAGAGGGGCCTGCTTAGTGTTTCACATACACAGTGCTTTATCTCCTATCCTACCTGTGTGGAGGCTTTCCATAGGTAACAGAACAAACCTTTCCCTCCCACCTGACAGAACCCCTAGTTTTCATCAGAGCTAATGTGTTGAAGTGCTTCCTCTGTTTCACAGGAAGCCTGTTTCACCCAAAAGCCTCCATTGACGGTGTACCCTGCCCCCAGAAATTACTTTATGCACGTTTTATACTGACTTTCATTTATATATATTTCTTAATAATAGAATGTAAATTCCTTGAGGGCAAAGATTGTTTAACTTTTGTGTTGTATCACTAGCATCTCCACAGAACGCAGAAAAATAAGGTGCCAGCTAACTACTTGTTGCATTTAAAAATTGAATTAAAGAAGCCAGTTAAATTCAGGGGAACTCCATTTGGAATGATGTTAATATTGTAGAAACCAGGTGTCACTCTGTTTTCAGTTATATGACATTAGCTGCTGATAGGGTAAGGAACACCAGAAAGTAGAACATTGTCAAGAAGCAAATTTGCATCCCATTTTCTTTGGATAAGCAAAGACTTTGGAAGCAAGCAGAGCAGCCACTGAGGGCTCAGACTTGGTTTTGAATTCATTTTGTATCTTGAGCTGAGTAGGTACAGAAACACAGGTGCTCTTTCTGTCTGTACTGGTAGAGAGAGGGGCTGGGAACAGTTGTGCCTTTTCAACAAGCAGAGTACTATTACCTCATTAATTAACTAATAGAAAGAATGGCTGACTTTGCCTTGAAGCAGAAGCAGGAAGTGGTGAGGAGGAAGAAAGTTTCTGATTAAAAGAAGTGTATTTAATTTAGTACTGTCTTTCTGAGAAAATATTAGAGGATTTGTTAAGTTGTGTTTATAAGGTGTCATCTTCCTGTTTAGAGTATGGATCCTTATGATTGCTTCAAATCATTAGTTTTGAAAGTGACATTTCTGTTTCTGGTACTTTAGATACTGTTAAGGCCATACTAAAGATCATCTGATTCAAACCCCTCATTCTGCAGATGAGAAAACAATCCTGGAAAGGTCAGGTCACTCTGTTGAATATGACACAATAAGTGACAGAGCCAGGATTGGAGCCCAGGTCTCTTGATATCTGATCCATTAAGGTGCTTTCTACTATCCCATGCTAGAATTCTAGAATTTTAGATGAAGAAGAGTATAATATTAGAATCTAGATCAGAAGTTAATCTCTTTTCTAATACTTAAAATAGCGTTTTTTGAAGAGCCGATTTATACTTTAGATATAATTTTTGTATTTGGTACCAGAGATTTTATACCAATGTCTTTAAATTATATAATTTAATAATTTAATATATAAGCCTATACAATAAAAAGATAGCCATAATACTTTGTCTCCAGAAAATTCTTATAATACCAATTTATAGCTTAGTAATTGGAGTAGAGAGCCTTGAGCCATTGTAATTTAACAGTGTAATTAATTAACTACCTCATTCCCTTGAAAAAAGCAGTTTGATGCTGAGGGAGCACAAATATATATGACTTAAAAAGAGGCTAAGATGGGGAGGGGGTAAGGAGAGCAAAGGATCAAGATTTGGGTGAGATGCTGCTGAGCAAGACCATTGATTAAAGACAGTATGTCAGAGCACCCCGGAAAGGGTGGGTTGCAGCTTGACTAGGCTCTGGTGGCTAGGCTTATAGAGTTAGCCTGTTGATAAGTCAGACAATCAACAAGCATTTATTAAGCACTTAGTATATACCAGGCATTGTGCTTATTAAGCTTTATAGATGAGTCCACTTACAGGTATAGACCCTATTACTTTATGTACTTTAAAGGTATGCCAGTAGTTATTTGCTGACATCACCCCACTCTTACCATCTTCCAATTCCTTAATTTTACAAATGAATAAGTTCAGGTCTAGTGAAATCAAAGCCACACGCTGCTAGTTAATGTCCCTAAAAGTCCACTATTTTTTGGTCATTCAGCTAGCATTTATTGCCTGTTGTGTTCCAGGCACTGTGCAAAGCATTGGAGATAAAAGGACAAAAAAAGAAAGAAAAAAGTCTTTGCTCCCAAGGAGCTTAGTCTAATGGAGGAGACAACCTGCAAATAACTACATACAGGCATGCTATATACTGGATAGGTTGGGAATAATCTTGGGGGGAGGCACTAAGTTTAAGGAGTTATGTCTTTATTTTTATAATATAGAGTTTATTTTCTTAGAAAAAAATGCTATCTTGCTTGCAGTTTTATCTGTCAGAGAGGTTAAACCATAGGTCTAAACTACCAGAAAGATAAAAAGATCTCCATTTAATGGCATTCTACTGAAATTGTCTAGACAGCTTTAAAGCTCAGTGAAGATAAAGAATCATAGGATCTAGAGCTAAAAGGAACTGGAGAGATCAACCTTCTCATTTTATTGCTGGAGAGATCAACCTTCTCATTTTATTGCTGAAGATAAGTCAGATAATGCATTATTGTTAGAGAGATATTTCAAACATCTTTGCTACTTTCTGTCCTCCATGTGGATTAGTTTACAAATAATAATTCCTGTGTATATATACACAGATACATGTACTTAAAGATATATTTTTCCACAAAGTAGAGAAAAAAATTAAATGGTAGTTATCATATTCCTTGTAAAGTGCTTTATAATATGATTTTGAATAATAACTTCTGCAAGGCAATTTCACTTGAACTTTTTTTAAAAATTCACAGAATTATCATTTGAATTTATTTTTTAGAAATCCAACAAAATTGTATTTTTTTTTCTTAAAGCAATTGGGGTAAGTAACTTGCTCAAGGTTACATGGCTAGTCGTTATTTATGTGTGGGTGCTCATTTTCTGAGGCCGGTTTCGATCTTGGGTCATCCCAAGTCTGAGGCTGGCGCTCTTACTCACTGCGCCACCTAGCTGCCCCTAAAATTGTATTTTTTAAAGCACATCATTAAGTTGTTTCCTATTTAGGGCTTTTCTAAATGTCTACTTATGAGAAAGCTCATTAAAATAGTTTACTTTGGTGGAATGGCATTGGAAATGTATATCTGATTTACACAGATGTAGACAAAAAGTAGAACCCATCTCCCATTTTAGTATTCTGACATTTCTTAAGCTCTTTAACATGTTAAAGGATACTGGTCTGTGCTAAAGAAATCTATTAACATTTTCAGGATACTTAAGAGATACTTAAAAGAGTAAGAGTTGCTGAACTCTTGTGTTTACAAAGTTAAGATGTTTATTACAGTATTTCAGAGCCCTGCACTGTTTGGTATAGTACACACATACATAAGCATTGTACACAGTAGGCATGCACATCAACATGCCAGATGTAAAATCTCAGTTAGGTGAGAAATAGGGTTCTTATAAGAGATGAAGCCATAGTGCCTATTGACATGACAGCCTCATGCCTAACCTCACCTTTCTACTATGTCTTAAGAACAGAAGAACCGATAAGCCTTATAGAAAAGGAAATTTTAATACATGCTTCAAACTCTGGAAGCTCTGGTTCTGGTGACAACTCTGTTTTGTAGAATCTGGGCTCCAAGACCTCTCAGAGCTAACAGTGAACCTTAGGAGTAATTATTACCATTACTTTGTATTTTCATTTTGGAATAGGAATGTTGTTTTTAAGGAAATCTGACAAAGTTTGAAAGCTTGCTGTCCTATAACATTAATTGGTTTTCCTTAGGATTTTTATAACTTACTGATTCATAATATATTTTTATTTGAAGTGCATCATTTTATGTGTGTTTTTAAGTTTCATTCTTGCTTCCCCTTTTATCACTTCTAGAGTTCACCAAAACCTGCAGACTGGAAATATCAAAATGGACTCTCTACTTCATGGCTTTCTTTAGATTGTACAATTCATGTTAACATTCATGTCCCACTTTCAACTACAACTGCCAGCTATCCCCTAGAGAAAAATACAAAGGTAATAAGTAAAATAAAACTTATAATATTATTAAATAACTGTTGAGAGTATTGTTTTTCTTTTCTATTATTTGACATAACTATGTGGTGATTTGTTATGTCTGTGTCATATTTCTCCATGCAGATTATAACTACCTTAATGGTAGGGATAACCAACCAGTACCTTATAGTTGTTTTTCTTTCTTGCACATATTAAGTGCTTGGTAAATATTCTTTATTTAAAAAAAAGTTGTCTGGGTTTTTCTTTGTCTTAGGCTTCAATTTAGCTTCCTTATCTTTCCCAGTACTTTTTTCTTACTTCTCTTTGTATCATTTCTTTTCTCTGTAACTTGAATTTAGGATTTCTCTGCTTTTGTTGCTTTCCCCTTTGTCCTTTCTATTAACAAAGAGAACTCTCTGAAACTATTTGATATCTTTCATTCTATATTATAGCTCCTTTCTCTAGTGTCTTATTTTTTTAATTTTTTGAGACTTTTGAAATGAGTAGGTATTTGTGGTTAAACTTTTGTCCTATATTTTACATATATTTAGAAAGATTTACAAACATTTTAGATATGTATAAATATGTATCTATATGTGCCTCATGTTTTTGGTCAGGAGAGAAGATGAGGAATAAAGAGTTTATGTATGGAATAGTTAAAGATTGGGTATATATTGCAAGTTTTTTTTAAATATGATTGAAAGAATATTATCTTAATATTAAATGTTGCCAGTGCCTTTAATTTTTTAGGAACTTTGTAAACATGGAAGGGAGAAAAATCTAATAAAATTGAAATTATACAATATATGCTATACCTAGAGACTTAATGAGATATTTTTCTTTTAAGAATGGACTTGCACGCTGGGCCAAGCAAATTGAAGGTGGTGTGTATTTGATCAATGGACAAGTTAAAGAAGAAGATTGTGAACTGCTAGAAGGACAGGTGGATTGAGAAAATTATCATTGAACTATTAAGTGACTTAAATTATTTCCTTTATGATGAAAAAATTGTATGACTAAGTAATATTTTGACAACATCCATAGAATTTATGTATCATTTAGTCCCAGTATTTCTGAAGATTTGTACATTGAAATGTGCTTAAGGGCCAAGAGTATTAATCAAAGTATAGTGCAGTTTTTAAAAACTTGCTGGAAGCACCCAGTATTTACAATTCTGTGACTCTGAGTACCATAATAGCAGCTAATATCTTCTTAGCCTATAACTAGACCCAGAGTGATTCTGACTCAAAACCATATTGCCAGTGAGTTAACTGGAATAGAGAAAATAGGAGAGGGACTGATTTTTCAAAAATGTTGGTGTTGATATGTAGTTCAAAAATTTCACCTCAAAAATGATATCTTTGGTGATCAGTATGATAAAAACACTGCATTGTCTCTTAATAGTGCTTTTTTCTCTTAACTTTTTAGATTTTTTTTTTTTAGCCTATAGTATTTACAAATTTTGGCCTCTTGTTAGACTTATTTATGTCCTAAAACTGTCTTTAGTATAATTTCTAAATTGCCTTTTAAAAAAAATCCAAATATTTATTGCCTAAATATTTAGTGTTTTAATTTTTTTCTCTTTCAGAAAAAGTCTTCCAGAGGAAATACTCAAACTACCAGTCAAACTTTTGATGTCAGGGTTCTAACGCATTTGGTAAATATTGGGAAAATGCTACTAATCTAAAACCTTTTCAGAAAGTCATTACATGGCATTAACAAAATTGACATTTGAGGATTTATTATATTTAGAATCATAACATTTTGGAACTTAGAAATTATGAATTTTTTTGCCATGAGGCAGGCTTACTTTTTAAGTAGCTCACAGAGGTATCATTTGCCTGAAACCATTTCTGACTACACCCTTAGTCCTAAAGATTGGAAGAAAGGATTTTGAAAGAATGGGAAATGATGTTGAAAGGATTTTAAGTTTAGAATTTGGAAGAAGCAGGGGCTCATGATGGATGGCCTCAATTTTCTGCATAGTTTATGTAGCTAAGAGGGAGTAGGGATAGAGAAAAGGAAAGATTTAGAGTCATTTGTGAAAAATTTTATCAGGGAAGAGTAAAAAAAAGATTGGTGTGTAACATTGAGGGCCCATTTAAGATTAGATAATGTATGTGAGCTTCATTTGTCTGGTATGGCTGGCTCTTGATAGTTATCCATATATAAAGCATTTGAAGCTAAATGGTGGGGAAGGTAACTGGGAGATGACTATCTTATCTGCCTCTAATAAACTACAGTGAGCCCTATTTTAAGTCATGGGGACAGATTATAGGAAGGCATAAAGATAGGAAATGGAATACCATTTTTGGAGAATGGCTAGTTGTCCTTTTATTCTGGAACATAGATGGTGTGAAGGAAAGTAGGGAAATAGGTCTAGGAGACTAGGTTGGGACCAGATTGTTCCATAGTTTAAATACCAGTCCAAGAAATTTATTTATATTTTATTCGAGAGACATGACATCAATGTTTCCTTAGCTTTCACCCACTGGTACTAGTTTTGTTTTCTAGGATCAAGAAGAACAAAAGGGTGAACCCTTCAGATAGCTGGAGATTACTATCATGTCTTACCCCTTTCTTGTCTCTTCAGTCTTCCTATTCTAAAAAATAGGAACAACTTTCCCTAAAGAGTACTGTATCCTGAGCTATCACTATCCTATCTTCCCTTGCACTAATTACTAAGGTCCTACAGAAAGCAGTCTGTATTATTTGATCCCCCTTGCCTTTCCACCAACTCCGTCCTTCACCCCTTGTAATATGGCATCCATCTTCACCATTCTGCTGAAATGAAATTCCTTGACACTGTACTTTTCTGGTTCTCTTCCTGTTTCTCTGACTGCTTTTTCTGTTTCCTTTGTTCCTTCTTCTGTGGCCCTCCTTATCTCTGCACTTTTCCCAACAGGTGGACATTTTAGCAAGGTTCTCTACCTTTGGCTTTCTACTTAGCTCTGTCTACATTTTCTTCCTCAGTGATTACCTTCACTCCATGCCTTCAGTTCTTATTTCTATGTGGTCCGTTGCCAACTTTTAATTTTTTCTAATTTTTCTCTTATGCCTCATTTTGAATTGATACTGGGGTTTTCTGTCTGGTCGCCATACTAGTTTGTACTTCAGAAGTCAAATTCATAATCCTTCCATTGAAACTATCTCCTTCTGATTTTTCTGTTTCTGTGAAGTGTGCCATTTTTTTCTCCTAGTAAACTAGGCTTGAAATCTTGTAGTTGTACTATCTCCTTTCACATACCATACTTTCTATTCAAACTGAACTACTTGCCATTCCTTGAACAGTCTTGAGCATACTTTTACAGTCTTTGAACATACTTTCTATTCCTCCATTTTACTCATGGCATTCATAATCTTCTCCTGTTGATAGTCCCTGCCTGTTAAAAATCCTTCCCAGTATTTCTAGTCTGTCTTCATCCCAGGTAGCTATTTTTTGTCAACCCAGGCAGAAGTGATCTATATATTGTATTTCTCTCATATGCTTTGTATTGCAGTTATTTGTATACAAATCTTCTTTTTTCTGTTGGATTGGAAGGTCCTTGAGGACAGCAATAATATCTTATTCATCATTCATTCCTCCAAAGTACTGAGCTCAGTGCCTTTCAAACAATTGCTACTCAAGAATTATTTTTTGGAATAAATATTGAAATTGTTATATTTGCACTCAGGATAAATAGGGACTAGACTTCTAATTTCATTGGAATAAGGCACTCTCAGATGAGGAAATTCCCCTACCAATGCAAACTGACACCTTCTCTGTCACTTAAAGTCTTATTTATTTAGAGAACTGACAGGGTATGTGACTTGTGCAGGATTACATAGACATTATGTTTTAGAAGTGGAACTTGAAACAAGGCTTTGCTGGCTCTAATGTCACACTACCTCTCATATTTGTACTTAAAAGAAAAATATAGATTTCAAGTTACAATACAGATGCTTAGAAAAAACTACTAAACTACAAAAAGGAAAACGGGTAAAGACATTTTCATAATTGATTGAGAATATTTTCAAACATTAGGGCAAGAAATAAAAGTCATACTCACAAAATTCCTAAAATGTTTATGTGAAGTTTAACATGGCACTTGTTTTATTTTTAATGGTGGGGCTACTTAGTCATTATTTAGACTAAATCCATATTTCTCTTTCAGCTCCTTAATTCAAATCACAGATCTACAGCTACAGTCCAGGTCTGCAGTGGTTCTGTAAACCTCAAGGGTTCTGTGACATGTAGAGCTTATATTCACAGCAACAAACCGAAGGTTAAAGACGCTGTGCAGGTCAGAACATTAACTACCATCGTACAGGGCATGATAATGTTTTACTCCCCCTGCCCCATAACATTTTAACCTTTTAAAACTTGGAATGATTCATTTGACTCTACTTGGCAAGAGGATGTAGTGTACTTATCCTTGAGGTTCCTCTAGGGTTCTTAAGAGGAAAATGCTTAAAGAGCTAAATGTGAGCATTATTCTTATTTTTAAATCACTGAGATCATAGCACTAGTGATAATATAGTTTATCTACATGTTCAGAATTAAATATGAGAATTTATGATAGGGTTTAAAGATCTTTATTTCCATTTTTCTTTAAGTTGAAATAGCCAATGGATATTCCTTGGTATTTTCAAAGGATCTGGGATTTCATCAATGTGGGTAATATTACTTTCTTATTTGTTGATAGAGTAGTTACCCCATACTGTAGACAGAAATTTTTTTCTCTTTGAGTAGCTTATAAGCATTGGTGGGACAGAGTTGCTAAGCAAGATTGTTAGTCCCTAGATTGTTGTTTTGTAAATGACCCACCTCCTTTTCAAATACCTTTTTTTTTTTTTTTTTTTTTTTGATTTTTGGAGGGCAATTGGCGTTACGTGACTTGCCCAAAGTCACACAGCTACTAAGTGTGTCAAGTGTCTGAGGCCGGATTTGAACTCGGGTCCTCCTGACTCCAGGGCTGGTGCTCTATTCACTGCACCACCTAGCTGCCCCACAAATAACATTTTCTGAATAAGGTCTGTGTTACCTCTTGCGTGGAGTCATCATGTATAATATGCTGCACTGTACTTTTTTCTACTGTACATCTCTCTGTTGCCCTCTGGGTCACTCAAAATTATAATTCTTTAAAAATCATGACATTCCATCAATTGCAGTTACATGGCAATTATTAAAAGGAATATTGGTGTTAAAAAAATAAGTTTTTATGTCAGGGAGCACCTTGAATTTGTTAAACATCTATTATTTTTCAGATAAAATTATTTTTATTATTAATAAAATGTAGCATACATTGTTTTATTTGACATTTCTCCATTTTCCTATGTGAAAATGGAGGGAATTTGTCCTTAAGTTATGATTACACAATTCCCTATAGGATCATCAGTCTACTATGGATGAACTGTCATAATGGTAAAAATACATCACAAGTCTTTTTCCTCTCAGAATGTTAAGTTTCTCAGAGCAACCAAAAAAAATTGAATTGTCCCTTTGGGTACCAAGTCATTCAGAAATTTTGAAAATTATGACACTTTGAAATGGTTCACCAGTTCGGAGCATTGATGTTAACTAGTATTATTTATACAATATGTATATGCTTATTAATTTGGAAGTAACTAATTTGAATAGGACTGAGCTGAAACTTATCTTTATTCTATTAAAGGAAAAATACTTTTATGACATTGATGGATATTGCTGAGTAGATGAATGGTAAAAATGAGTTTGCAAGGGAAGTGTTTACCTGCTTTAAGGACTAAGCTTGTCAGCCACTTTAAATTTGGAATTATGTTTCCATTTGTGTTTTGTGTAAACATAATTTGGCCCTAAATACTTCAAAATTATGTCAGTTAGGATCCTGTAGTAGGAGCTCTACATTTCTCTTTCTATTTGTGCTTTGTTTTTGTCTCTAGGCATTAAAGAGAGATATATTAAACACAGTGTCTGATCGTTGTGAAATACTATTTGAAGATCTTCTTATGCATGAAACACCAGGCAATAAAGGTTTGAATATAAAAGAAATGATTTTTAAAATTTAATTTTATGTTTTCTTTATTTGATGCAGGAATATAACAGGGTACAATTAGAAATATTCTTAGGGCTTTGTGTAGAATAAACTATTTTCAATTGCAATAAAGCATTTTTAGCACTTCAGGAATAAATTTTACCAATATTTGCAAACTTTTATTGTTTAAATGGTAATTTTTTTCCTCTAAAACACCACATAGTATGTGTGGCCTATGTTATAGATGATTACTTTTATTTACTTAAACATGTGAGTTCCCTCTAGAATCTCTCAATGGTCAAAATACAATTAAAATGTTTTCACTAGTTTTAGTAAGGTGTGTTTTAAATAATTTATTTCTTTGCAAATTTGTAATCATTGTCTCTTATGTTTGGTTGCTCACTAATAAGTAGAATATTTGATTGAAATTTTACCCATGAACCAAATAAAATAATATATTTTACATAGATAGATAACTTATGGGGTAGACTAAAATATAATTAGGTTCAAGAAGGATTTTTAAATATTTGTGATTGGTATGTAGATACTTAATAAGTTATTATTGGGTGCTAGGGATGCTTAGATACAACCATAACATTTTAAGATGATTTCATGAAGATAGATATGTCTTCCAATAGAACTTTTCTTGTTATAACTATTAGAAAGAGAGAGAAAGATTGAATTGGATGTACTTTGCATTCTAAGATTTAAAAGTTAGAAGACCTTGACTTAATTTTTTTCCTTTGAAGCTAACTAGTTCTGTTTCTGTAGACAAGTTATTTAACTTTTCTAGAATTCTTTTTTCTTATTTATAAAATTGACATAATAAATATACTACCTTTCTCCCTAGTGTTAATAAGGAAAGTTCCTGGTATACCATAAAGACTCATATTATAGTCTTTTTTTTTTTTTTAAGCAATTGGGGTTAAGAAACTTGGCCAAGGTTACACACGACCAGTTTTTTTGTGTATGGGTGTTAAGTATCTGAGGCTGGGACCCGATCCCGGGTCCTCCCAACTCTGGGCTGGAGCTCTTACTCACTGTACCACATAGCTGTCCCTTCATATTATATTCTTTATGTATACAGTATTTATTATTTATGCCATGTAAGAATGCTTAATCATTTTTTTATCATTTGACCTTATTTAGTATTTTTTACTTTGTATTCAGAGGAGAGTAATATTTTGAACATTTTGGTGACTTACCCGTTTAATATCTCAGAGTAGCATTTCCATGACTTAACTCACAGATTGAATATTGCACCACTTAAAAGTAGGGGTTCTTAACCTTATTTGTGTCACAGACCCCTTTGGCAGTCTGATGAAGTCTGTGATCCCGTCTTGTAAGAATAATATTTTTTAAGAGAAAAAAGTAAAAAACCACTTTGCAAGTTAAATGACTACTGTCCTGGCCCTTGTTAGAGTATGAGGTATTTGGCACAGTCATATCATAGTTATATAATTTAATTATGTGATATAAGTTATATAATTTAATTATATAATTATATTAATTATATAACAAAATATAGGAAGTTCCAAAAGTCTTAGTGCAGTTTTAAGTTATTAAAGCTTAAAACTTCAGTAAGACTTTTGGGATACCTTGTATTTTTGTAATTTCCTGTAGCATACAGGAAACATGATATAAGAAGCTTCTACCATGTGTCTCCCTTTGCCCAGTATAACTGTTTATAGAAAGTTGCTAAATTTTCTCAATTTTAGAGGTAGCTATTGTTGTTGTTTGTCATTCATGCTTGAAGAGGACTGTGGCATCAGGGAGATGATGCCATGACTTACAACTGAATTGGATTTAAGTAAGGGAGGGCTGTGTAAAGTCATCAGCCTCACTCTCTCCTCTAGTGCCATCTGGGTCCAGTGACAAGATATAGATCAGGACAGCTGGAGATGCAGTGGGAGACCTTGGCCTTTTTAAGCTAAGGTCTTTTCTTGGGTCCCAGTTTGACTGAGGCAGTGTCCTTTCAGTGATTAAGGCTAAATAGGAAATGAGACAAAGCTGTATGGCTCAGTAGATAGAGTGCTGGGCCTGGAGTCAGGAATACCTAAATTCAAATCCAGCTTCAGATCACTTAACCTCTGTTTGCCTTAATCCGCTGAAGAAGGAAATGGCAAACCACTCCAGTACCTTTGCCAAGAAAAGCCCATGGACAGTAAGGTCTAGGGAATGATGAAGAGTTGGACACTATTGAATAACAACAAAAACAATTCAGTTTTGAGACTGACACCTAAAGTATTTACTCTAACTGTAGTTTTAAACTTGAATCTGAATTCCACAAGTGAAAATGTGTGCAGACATTCATTTGAGAGGTATAGAATTTGAAACTAAAAAACCATAGGATCTTAGATTTAGAGTTGGGAAGGACTTTAGAGGCCATATAATCTCACCCTCTTGTTTTAAAGATTATAAAATAGAAGCTTAAAGAGGTTAAGTAACTTGCATACAGTCATACAACTGGTGTCATGGAAGGGATTCAACCCCAGACAGGTTTTTCTTAATCTAGCACTTTCACTACCACACTGCCTCTCTGTGTATTTTTCTAGGAGTTGTTTAGCTGTTTCAGTTATCTCTGACCCTTTGTGACCCTATTTGGGGTTTTTTTGTTTTGTTTTGTTTTTTTGGCAAAGAGACTGGACTGGTTTGCCATTCCCCGCCTTCTCCTGCTCGTTTTACAGGCAAACAGGGTTAAGTGACTTGCCCAGGGGTACACCACTAGTAAGTGTCTGAGACCGGATTTGAAATCAGGAAGATGAGTCTTCATTACTTTGCCCTCACCCTCTAGCTACAGTGCCCGCTGGTTGCCCCTGTGTAGGAGTTATCTTGCAGATAGATGATACCAGAACCCATGGAAGCTGATGAGATCACTAAGAGAAACAATGAAGGGAGAGAAGAGGGCACAAGACACTGGGGGACATTTGTGATTTGCTTTTTTTTTTTTTTGGAGGGGGGAGGGCAGGGCAATTGAGGTTAAGTGACTTGCCCAAGGTCACACAGTAAGTGTTAAGTGTCTGAGGCCAGATTTGAACTCAGGTCCTCCTGACTCTGGTGGGTTGAGTGCAAAACATGGAAGATGATCTAAGAACTCTAGAGAATAATCATGGAGAAGAAAAGCAACTGAGATCAGCCCAACACCTATTGTAAGGAGACAAAATCTGTGAAAGAAACCAGTGGTAACATCCTTTGCCTCAAGTGTCTTGTGTGTACAAATGTTCTAAGTTCAGGTATCAGATGAGGAGCTCTCAGAGGTTCTAATGCAAAGAGGCAATTTGATCTTATAGGGATCACCGATTCTAGGCAAGATGAAACCTGTGACTGAACTGTGGCTAAGTTTGGGAACACTTGATTGAAAAGAAACAGGATAGATAAGAGCAGAGGCTGGGGAAGAAGATGGTAGCATTATAAGTAACAAGGTATATTCCTATGAGGAAATCCAAGAACTTAGAGGAGGGATTCATAACAAAGACTTTGGATCCCATGGTTCACATGAAAGTATTTTTAGCATCCTATTCGTCTATCAGAAAAGTCTTAACAGATAAGAGATGTGGAATGCATACTATAAGATTTATGTAAACCACAGCACTTTTGCATGTATTTGGGATCTATATAGAATATATTTACTTAACTCTCCAATCTTTTAAATAAACACAGATTATTTCTTTGAAGTTGTGGATGACCAGCTTTATATAATTGTATAAAACCACTTACAGTACTAGTAAAAACAATTAAGAATTATAACCAGTGGCTTACAGTTAACTTTTATTTTATTGCTCTGGTATGACAATATAATCTTTCTTTTTTTTAAGAGAAATAAACTTGAGATCTATGTGTGGGATGTATGTTTCTTTTTAACTTAAATGATTTTATCCTTCTTTTTGGCCTCTGGATCTGTGGAAGACAGATTTGGGTTTGCCATTTAAAAATGTCTCTTTGAAAATGAAAATAAATATAGGAATGATTTTTGGAATGGCAGAATTGTCTTCTATTTCTGAGTTTTTAGTGTAGTTTTAAAAACTGTTACTTTAAAAAATATATCTAATGATCTCTATTTTTGTCATTAGTTGTAAACTAATTAGAAGACTAGTATTCAGTTATAAACTAATTAGAAGACCAGTGCTCATTAGCAAATAAATTTGATTCAGCTTCTAAATAAAAGTTAGAAAAGTGCTTTTCTTTCCTTTCTTCCTCCTTGTGCTTTCTGTTCTTTGTTAATATTTCCTTCTAGCAGCATGTTAACTTGTTTCAAAAATAAATTAAGTCCACACATTTAATGTGCAATTTTTAACGTACAGGGAATATATTTTTAAGGTTCTAGTGTACCTATATTAATGCAGCCCAAAACATTAAATTTTATTTTCTTTCTAATGTTCCTTTCATTGGCACAAATTATGAGTTCCTCTTGATTTTTTAGCTTAATAATAATAATGATTATTATTATATGTGTAAATGTGTGCGTTTGTATGTATATGATGAGAAACATTAAGAAAAGTCACAAGGCTAATTGCAGTACAGTGATTTTACAACTAGGAGGCAGTCTGGTCAAAGAGGAGAATTTAATTTAATTTTGCTTTTCTGAAAGGTAGATAATGTGCTAGATTTAGAAGAAATATGCTAATTTTTATATTTCCCTTGAAACTTAAGGAATTTGTCATTGTTTTCACCTTATGTCTAAATCCTTTGCTTGGTTCCTTGACAAATGTAATTTTTGTCATTTATAAGTACTTAACCAAAGGATAGCCATATTTTTAATCATTTTCCCCCCAGTTTATGACTTGAAAAGAGTGAAGAAAATGACATTATAACATGATTTGAAAAATAACAAAATAAAGCCCACAAGAATCATTTTAATTCTATTATTAAAAGGATGAATTCTGCAAAGAATAAGCCCTTTTAAAGAGTAGGCTACCCCATAAACATAATTTTGAATTACTAAATATTTATATTTGTATATTCTTGTGAATAAAATATTTATATGAAGAAATAGAGAAATAATTTTAGATTTCATAAATCTGATTACTTTTTAACAATAATTTTATTGGTATTTTAAAAAATAAACCTATTTATCTTAATGGAGTGTTATTTTTCTTTAGTGGTATCCTCTTACCTCTAGTATAGCAAAATCAGTCTTACTTTAATTAAATCCATGAAGTCTGAATTTCACTCACTTTTCATGACTTATTTGATATTATTCCCCTTCACATTACTCTGTGCTCCAGCCAAAATGGCCTACTGGTTGTTTTCCAGACTTCCATACTTATCTATTGACTCTCTTTGCATAAACCTAGAATGCCTTCATCTTCTCTGAATCTTAGAATTCCTAATTTCTTTCAAGGCTTAGCTCAGATGCCATTATCTCAGGGAAGCTTTTTCACATTTCCCCAATTGTTAGTGCTTTCTCCCTCCTTAGTTTAATTCAATTCAAGCATTTTAAAAAACGCCTCAGATTATTTTGTATTTATTCTGTATTATAGACATGTTGTTTCCTTCAGTAGATAAACCCCTCAAAGGCAAGGATTGCTTCATTTTTGTCTTTCTATTCCCAGTGCCTTGCATATAATAGATGCTTAATTACTATTTGTTTAATTAAATTGTTCAGGTGTTGAAGAGAAAAGTCTCTTCATCTGTTTACTTTTTTGGCTTTCTATAGTTTTGATTTAGTGATGCCACCATTGCCAGTAGTATTTTTTTTCATAGCCAGTAATACTATTATTTACGTGATAATGATTATATTTTCTTCTAGATGTTGAAAAAGAATTCCATGCTCTGCCACATCGGATATTTGTCCCCATTCCTGGATCCAGTGTAAAGCTGTGTGATTATAAATTTGGAGATGAGTCGACTAGGGAAATACAGGAACGTTTTATGGAATTGTTGGATCAGCATGTAGGAGCAGAAGATTTAGAAATTGTGGAGGAAATCAACACAGGTAAAAATAAGATCTTTTTTTTTTTTAAACAAGGAGGCATCATTGTAGTTTTAATAAATAGATAAACTTGGGCTCTATTTTTTGCTGTTCCATTTACTATTCTTGGAATTGCAAGAAAGACAAATAATTTCTGAACCTCATTTTCTCATCTGTAAAACACTACTTTTTTGCTGTGAGGAAAATACTTTCCAAATTATTAAGTCTGACTTAAAGGTAAGCTGTTATTAAACATGTGATTAAACTATAGTGAGGAATCACTTAATTAGGAGATCAATAAAAGATTAACTTTTAACTCTTTTATGGTTGTTTTGGATATGTTGATGTAACATTTTAAATAAGGCATCTCAAATTAATCTTTACAGGGAAAGAAAATGAGCATATTCCTTCCCAGAGGATATTAAATACTGTTGTTAATATTTAAATGTCAAATACATCCTGTGCCTGTGATTTCATTGGTTTGGGAATTTTCTCAGGGCACAGAGTTCAGGTGGCATACTCATCATCAATGAACTAATAAGTTGGCGGGGAGGGGGAGACAGAATCTAACCCAGGTTTTCCTAATTTCAAGGAAATCAGTCTATTGCCTGTGCCACTCTGCAGATAGTTGTAGTAAATAAATGGTAAATACTGGCAGAGTGGCACAGTGTTGACAATAAATGCTAGCAAAGCATCACAGTATTTCAACTGTTTTCAAAATAATGGAGGGGGCTCTTGATAAGAAAAAAAATAATGTAGAACATGAATGAATCCCTAATGTGAAGAACTATGAAGTTTCATATCCTTCCTTTTATAATTTATGGAATTTTTCTCAGAACTCCATTATCTCAGTGTCTTCATGATGCCACACTTCCCTGAAGTGAGGAATAAACACTTATATGATAACAGAATGAAATGTCTGCTGGAAGGGGCAAACCTGATTCCAAAATTTTCAAAACTATATTCTTTAGAAGAATGTTATGCCAGTTGTCGAATGCAATTTCTTCCCCATTTTCATCTTTCTCTGTTATATTGGAGTATGTATTATGGATGTCTGCATTATTTTATTTTGTTCCTATTGAATACAAAATTCCCAAGAAATATATGTAAATGAATGTGAGCATTACCTTAGGAAATAATACTCTAATGTTCTTAAAATAACTTAAAATATGTGTTAATTCTGTAAACAAAGGTAGCTGTCAGGAAAGAACATTTCGTCATGTAGACTATCAGAGTGTCCATGAGTGTTCTCCTAGGCACATTGCTACTGTAGTCTTTTTTTTCCCTTATAATTAAAGAACAAGTGCTTTTTAAACCTTAGGACTGCAATTTTTTCCCCAGTACATTTTGCAAATTTCATAGTTATTCATCAGTTGCTATGGTATCTTTTTTTATTCTACTTCCACACCTCCTTGTATTTACAGTATGGGCTGGAACTAGATTATAATGTTTAATTCAAGCACTCTTGTTACTATGGTGAGTCATGTAATTGTGTGATTGGTGAATTTCCAAGCTAGCTATCATGCCTCAGGTGTGAGTTGAGACCACCAACTTTTTCTAAATTGATAATTCCAGGTGTTAATACTAATCATGATGAGGAATAAAAAGTTTGCTTCGCAGTGAAAGGCAGGAAGAAAGACTTCAAAATCCTCAATTTTTGGTTTTGTGGCAACTATTATATTTTAAATGATGTTACATTAGATAGTATCATATAATATCCAAATTATAATTTTAGGCTACAGCTCCTACCCATTCTTCTACTGAACTCTTTGAAATCTGTTCTGTCAAACCCTAGGACACATGGCAGACTAGACCCTAATACTGGAAAAGGTCTCATGAATTACAAATATCATCTTTCCATGTAGGAATGTAAACATTTCAACTGTAATAAGTCCCTTATGATTTGTTTCCTGTTTATACCTTTCCATACTTCTCTTGATTCTTGTATTTGAAAGCCAGATTTTCTATTCAGCTCTAGTCTTTTCCTCAAGAATGCATGAAATTCCTCTACCTCATTGAATATCAGGTTTTTTTCCCCTCATGGATTATATGCTAAATCTCATGTTACCGGACTATGGTTCCACCATACTTCTTTGCTTTTGGCTGCTTGCAATATTTTCTCCTTGACCTGGGAACTCTGGAATTTGGCTGTAATATTCATGGGAATTTTCCTTTTGGGACTTCTTTCAGGAGATGGATTCTTTCCATTTCTATTTTACTATCTGGTTCTAAAATATCAGGGCAGTTTTCCTTCATGATTTCTTGAAAGATGATGTCATGATATCTAGGTTGTTTTTTTGATTGTGACATTCATGTAGTCCAGTAATTTTTAAATTATCTTTCCAGGATCTATTTTCCAGGTCAGTTGTTTTTCCAGTAGGTATTTCACATTAAGTTCTATTTTTTTTTCATTCTTTTGATTTTGTTTTATAATTTCTTGATTTCTCTTGGAGTCATTAGCTTTCATTTGTTCCCATTTGATCTAGTTTTTTTTTTTTTTAACATGTTATTTTCTTCAGCGTTTTTTTGGGTCTCTCTTAGCAAGCTGTTGACTTGTTTTCATGATTTTCTTGCATCGCTCTCTCCTCCCAGTGTTTCCTCTATTTCTCTTACTTGATTTTCAAAATTATTTTGAGCTTTTCCATGGCCTGAGATCAATTCGTATTTTTCTTGGAGGCTTTGGATATAGGAGCTTTGATTTTGTTGTTGTGTTTTGATCTTCCTTGTCAACAAAGTAAAATTCTGTAGTCTGGGTTTTTTCCTCTATTGTTTGCTCATTTTCCTAGTTAATTACTTGACTTTTTAACTCTTTTTTAAGGTAGGGCTTACCTTCCAATGTGGAGGGCATAGTGTCCCAGGCTTCATGGCTTTTGTGCAGCTGTTTTCAGAAATAACTTTTTAGGGACTTTTCATTTTCTGAAATAATTTCATAGTTCAGTATATTCCTAAGAGAATGATGTCATCACATCCATGAACTATATGGAAGAAATAAAAACATTAGCATGTGACCTGGAGGAAAAAATAAATGCTTTTCCATAATCAGTCTATCTTTTTTTTCCTTGAAGTAGAAGTTATTGACAAAGGCCAGCACAATGCTTTTAATTGCTAATTTAATAATAGTGAATTTTGATTAAAGAATAGATCTCTTAATTTCAAATCCTGTGATCCAGTTGCATTTCACTCTTTAAATGAAACCAGTGCTTTAGTATGGAGATGATAATTTCTGCTGTATGCATAGGTTTTCCTGAAAATACAGTTTTTGACATTTAAATCTAGTACTTGATAGTTACCTTAGTAATTAATCTATACCTTCCATTTGCAGGTCAAAACACACCCTTACCTTAGTAGATGGTTTAACAAGTTGATGTGACTGAAAAATTCATAGTCAACTTTATGGTAACAAATCTATTTAAAACTTGCTAGACTGGACCTTAGAAAACAATCTAACCTAGAAGGACCTTCTGGAATTTAAACATAAACAGCCTTCAAGAACTCAGGATTACCTCCATGAGATAATAAACACCAAAATAATATTTTACTGAGATTGCTACCAATTCAAAGTGAACTTTGTGGTCACAAAGTGGAATTTGAGGATTGAGGAATGCTTAAGATCTAGCTCTGATATATGACTTTGTGTGACTAAAATTTTCTGGGCTAAGCTTTGTAAATGGAATATAGCTTTGGAGGGGTATACCTTATTCAAAAGGAACAGTTCAGTAACATTGAGGAATCAGGGATTCATAGAAGAAGAATGTGATGGAGATCATTTGGGTGAAGCTCAGTGGGGGAAGAAATAGAAACAACATTATATTGAGAATATACTACAGACTACCTGACTAGAAAGAGGAAACCAGATGGAATTCAGGGAATAAATCGGAACCCTAGCACAGAGGTGTAGCATAATTGTGGGATCAGGGAGGGGCTTTCAACTGTATTTTAGCTGCTAGGGCTTTTTCTGTTTCCAAAAGCAGAGCAACTTTTAAATTATTGTCTTTAAAGTTTATTTTATTTTTAAGAAGGTATAGGAAGTGAGGGGGAGGGAGAGCAAGGAAATGTTCCTCTGAATCCTATTCAACAGGAAAGACCTGGTTACTAAAGTAGAAATGATGGAAACCTCAGCAGGAAGTTACCGCTCCTTAGAGTTTGTGATAAAGTGCAAAACCTAGCCTACTAATCTGGCACAGGTCCGAGGGTCTGACAGAACAGATTTCAAAGAGTTCGGTGGAAGAATGGGTAGGAGCTGTAGCCTAAAATTATAAGAAAAGTTGGTCCCAGAGGGATTTTAAATTCCTTCTTGAAGATATAACACTAAAATCAGATGAAGCAGAATAACAGTTGTTTAACAAGACAGCATGCATCCATATGGAACTAATGAAACAGTTTAAAATTTTAAAACATGAATAGATGATAAAATCAGAAAGAGATTGAGTGGAAAAGAATGGTGCAGTTCTGCCTTTTTAACAGTATCAGGGACTCTAATGCTTATAATTAACTGAGATTGACAATGAATGTCAATTTCAACAGGATCTTAAATTGGGAAAAGATCTTAGGTGATGTCTAACCCAACCTCTACCTTAAAAAAGGAACCGCCTTGTTAACATTTGACAAGAGGTCATCCACCTTTTACTTGAAGAGTTTTAGTACTTTATAACTTAAGATGTTCAATTTCATTTTGTGATAGCTCTAATTCTTAGGAAACTGAAATTGAACTGATGAAATCTGCCACTTGGCAATTTGCCCAAATTGCTTCTACGTCAAAAGACTTTTTTTTTGGTAGTCCTTGATCGTGTGTTAAATATTTCTATCAATAATTTGAATGATAGAATATCATGCCTATTAGATTTAGATAGCTAACATGTTGAATGTCAGAGATGAGATCTGAAATGATGATAACAAAGTCAACGTCCAAAAAGACCATGACAATTTGAATCTCAATTTTAAAATGTGCTTATCCTGGTAGAATTATTGAACCTTAAGTACCCTGATTGGTGAAATGACTTGACCAACATCCCATGAGTGAGTGGTCTGTGACCGACTTAAAGCTTATTTTGGTGTATCCTCAGTTTCATTGGTGTGGGTGTTCATTATACTATTCAGACCATAAACCTTCCTTGTCTACTTGTCTTGTGGTATTCTTGTCCATGTTTTTCTGTTTCTTCGTTGAGAATCCTCTCAATAGGCTCAATTCTCTCTTGCCTCTTCTTGGATATATTAGAGTACTGTTTTGTCAGTTTCCTTCTGTGTTTTGGTATTGTTGTAATGCTGAAGTTCACTTTGAGAATCTTGGTGCAGAAAACTCGTGATAATTTGAGGATGTCATTTGAAATTATTTGTATATTCCTTGTCTTTAGTAAGGATATTTAATATGAATTTTTATTTGCCCATATTTTAGAGACTTGAAATTCAGAAGCCTAAAGCAATATAGAAAAAGGCAATGTTAAATGAAGTGTGGGGTTTGTGTATTTTATGTCCTATTCTCAGTTCCATAGCACATTATACAAATTTAAACACATTTGAAGGTAAGGAAATGCAATTTAGTGTGTTGTAATCTGGACCTAATAATAAAATAGGAACTTAACCTTATATTTTTTTGTTTATAATGTTTCAAATTATGATGAATTCTGAAAGTAATTACTCTCATTATGTACTTATTTCTTTTAATAATTGCTTACTTTTCCTTCATTCAGCCAGTATAAATTCATGTATGAAAAGGGAAGACATACCAGACAACATATATGATGATCAGTCGAAGCATCTGGTTAAAACTACGGTGGCATTGAGAATTCAACAAAACATAGGTGTGTTACCTCCAGTCATTTCTATGCAATGTTATAAAAACATTATTCTGGTATGTGAGTTTACCTATTTGCTTGTCTTGAATAATTTTTCTCATTTTATTTTCTTAAGAACTTCATACTGATATTTATGTTTGTGAAGAGCAGTTACTGTTCTTTATGTATTTTGAGAAGAAAACACTCTGTAATCTTAATTTTAGGCTCACAGTGATATAGTCTGAGGAACAAGTAGTCCAGTTTGGCTAGAGCACTGGTTGTTGGCATGGATACTGAACGACCAGATTTCATACCAGCTGAATCACTGATTAGTTATATGAATTTCAGAATATCAAACATTTGTTGTGCTCTAGGTGTCTTTTAATCTGCAAAAACAGAAATAATGCTGCCTGCCTAACTTCATAGGAATTTTAAGTTAGAATTTAGAGTGCTTTATACTAAATATGTTTTTGTTAGTGTTTCAGAATGTCATAGCCTGTGAGTATCAATGAAAGAATTTTTAAATAGTCAAGACCTTTGGTGTCATTGGGTCATTAAATCAGTAAACATTTATTAATTATGTGCCAGACACTGACTGTACTAATTTGGTTACAATTACTTTTCACCTAAAAATTTTTCACACTCCTTGGCTTTCCAAAAAGTGATTTTCATTATTTTAAGGAGAAACGTACTCAGCATGATGAATGAGCAAATTAGAGTTACTGCTCCTGTCATCTACTGGCTATTTCTCCTTCTCCTGGTACCCAGGCTTTGACCAGAATATGTTCTCATCTCATTGAAAATGAGCCATAAATACATCCCTAAGGGGGCAAGTAGTTGGGGCTTGCTTAAAGAGCCGAGTTTCTAATGGGTATATTGCTTGAAGGCAGGTGAGGTCATTTTTATCTTTGTGTCCCCAGCACTTAGACCAGTGTCTGGCACATAGTAGTAGGCCTTTCATAAATGCTTGTTGAATTGAATTGAATTGAATTGACCTATACAGTACTATTTAAAACTGCCTTCTACAGATGCAATACCTATGTAAAAATCTATAGATAGAGCTTTTTAAATATTGTTCTCTTTTTGTGGCAACCGTAAACCCCTTACTTTGAGTTTTATTTAGAAGACTATGAAGTAGATGGTTTCCATTTACATATAAGCAATGTATTTTTGTCTTCTTTAGAAAATGTTATGATTCTTTAGAATCATAGCATTCCATGACAAATTCCAGTTCCATGACAAATGTTGAAACTATGTACAGAGGGTTATAAAAACCATGTGTACCTTTTGACCAAGCAATAGCACTCCTAGATATATGTCCCAAAGAGATTAAAAAAACAAAAAGGAAATGTGTACAAAAATATTTATAGCAGCTCTTTTAGTGGTGGTAAAAATTTGGAGATTGAAGGGATGTCCATCAATTAGGGAATGGCCAAACAAGTTCTATATGATTGTGATGGAATTCTCTTGTGCTACAAGAAATGACAAGCAGGATGCTCTTAGAAAAACCTGGAAAGACTTACATGAACTGATGCAAAGTGAAATGAGAACTACGAGAATATTGTATAAGTAACGTCAATACTGTTATTACGATCAGCTGTGAATGACTTAGCTAGTCTCAGCAATACAATGATCTAAGACAGTTCTGCAGGACTTATGATGAAAAATGCTGTCCAACTCCAGAGAAAGAACTGATTTGGAGTTTGAATGCAGATTGAAGAATACTTTTTCTTCACTTTTTTATTTTTCTTGGATTTTTTTGTTTTCTTTCACAACATGATTAACATAGAATTATGTTTTGCATGACTGCACATATGTAATTTATATCAAATTGCTTACCTTCCCAATGAGGGGTTAAGGGAGGGAAAAAATTTGGAACTCAAAAGTTTTTAAAAATGAATGTTAAAAATTGTTTTTGCTTGTAATTGGGGAAAAAATAAAATATTTTAAAAATAATATTTCCCTCAGAATAAGACTTTCCTGGCACATAACAATGCTTAAAATGCATTAAGAATTAAAGGCAAGATTATTGTACCTACAAAATGTAGAAGGATAATCTTCTGGTTGTGAAGATGGAAAAACAATGGACAAGAATAAGAAGAATCAATCCTCTGAGAAATAGAGGGGCCACTTCTAAAGTCTTGTTTTTAATACTTTGTCATGTAAATCAGAGAGAATGTTTGCACTTAGTGCCACAGTTGACTTTGCCCCCCTTCTTTCTCTGATCTTGGGAATCCTTCAGGTGTTCTGTTTTGGTTCACTCATGTCTTGTGTTTATTTGTTTGCATTGTAGGTGTCGTGTTAGGAGCTCTGGTGGCACTCCTTGCTGCAGGCTTTTCCTTTCATTACTTCAGTGACTAATCTTAAACACAAGTTTTCCACTCATAGTGGGACCACCGACCAGGGATGGGGGCTGATCTTGAAGATGCAAGCACCACCTAGCGACTTAAAGAATAACAGGCAGATCTGTTTCCTTAAATGGCTAATAGGTATACTTCTGATTTATCCTAAAATCTCTAGCTGCCTTATGTAGGCATGCCAGTACTGTAGGTGGAAGAAGTTTCCAAAAATAAAGTGGTTTATTGAGCTAAATTTTTAAGTTACATATAATGTAAGATTATTAACCATAAAGAATAAAAATAAAAACAGGTATAGCAACAATGTAGTATTGTGGCAGGACTACTGAACTTGTAGACAGAAGACCTAGGTTTGAGTCCTGCTTTCGTTACATGTTATCTGGGAAAAATTTGGCAAATCATTTTAACTTCTCTGAGTTTAATTTTTCTCATTTGTAAATGGGGATTAATAATGCTGCCTACCTCACAGGGTTGTTGTGAGGGTCTAAGGAAATGTATATAAAGTGCTTTAGATGAAAAAGCGCTATATACATATGAGCCATTACTTATTGTCTTTTTGAATTGTGATACCAATCAGGATGTATAAAAGTTTTAATACCATAGAAGGATGCCTATTATTCCTTGTTAGGGGAGAAGATTAAACAGATTACATAGCAGGAAAGAAAGCCTACCATGTGGGCGGGTATCTTGGACCTTCTCCATCAGGCAGATAGAATGGTTCAAATAAAACACATGGGGATCAAGACATGCAGATGCTCAGTATCTCTCTTGTTAGCATATTGTAATTATCTTTTTAGACATCATTGATAAAGAAATTTTGGTATATTCTAAGTGCTATTCTAGTTATTCTATTTATTGTGTCTTGCTTGAGGATTATAGGCCTTTAAGTGTTACAATTCTTTCATTAGAAACTTGCATCAATGCAGCAGAAAATCAGTTGATTTTTCTTGATATCATGCTATAAACTAATATTTTTTTTTCTGGGAAAATTCCAGTAGAGATATTAAACAATGCCCAGATGTAGTCCATGAATTCTCATATATGTATATCGTAATCCCCTATGAGAAGATAACAAAAATTACAGTAATGTAACATACCCCACTTGTATATGCTTAGCATCTTGGATAAAAGGATATAAAGCCCTAATGGGCACCCAAGTTACCCTGTTTCTTTCTACAATTTTACCAGATATATCATTAGTGTTATTTCAATGTGTTGTTTCAATGTCTCTTTGAAGTATTCTGAACAAATGCTATTTCCCCCATTGCAGGAAAAAAAGCTCAGGCTTAGCTTGTCATGACTGTCATATTTGTCTTTAATCTGCATGGCCAGGACATTTTCTTCCTTCTTGTATTAATACTCCAGGACTACAGAGTACCTTGGGAATATTATTGAAGTAAATATGACAGATATTAATAAAGCATTAGCTAATTGAACCCTATGCATGATAAATTAAGCCATACTTTGTAATGGACTCTGGGTCCACCAAATCATTGCAGAACTTCACGGTCAGTCAAAAACTCATTTTTAGAAAGTTAATAGGAAAAATATTCCTAGCCAATTTCATTTGCCTTGGGCATTAAGTTTGACAATAATACCTTTTGTTTATAAATTTGTGGAGTGGCACTTAGTGATAAGTATTAAAGGAGTTTAGTCTTGCATTAGATTCTATTTTAGGCTAATCCAATTTAGTTGGCTGGGTCTGTAGCTTGCCCTCGTGATCAGAGCTCCGAATGGGAATAACACTTAGATATCACACATTTAAAACTAAACTAAAATTACTTAAATTATGTTAGAGATTTTTTTTTTACCTTTGGTAGTGAACATTTAATATATTGCATCTATCAAGGATACAATTAAGACTAATTAATTCCTGGATTCTGGGTCTAGTGCAAAGAGCAGTGGATTAGGATTTAGTAAAACTGTCTTTTATTCTCAACTTCTGTTGACTAGTTGTATGACCCTGGGTAGCTTCAGTGAGCATGAGCTTCACTACCTGTAAAGTGTAGAAATTAAACAAAGTAACCTCTTAGGTCCCTTCTAGCATTAACTGTAGTTTGTATAACATATGATTGATATCAGTGTCATCAAAAATTGGAAATTAGCCTAACTTTCTTAATGTTTCTGAGCCTCAAATTCCTTATAAAATGGGGATAATAATTGTATTACATACCTCACAAAATGAGGATCAATTGATAAGCTATGTATGAGTGCTTTGTAACAGTAAAGCTATATAAATGTAAGCTATTCTTGATTTGCACAGAAATAGAGAAGAACTGTACTTAAATATCTGCATCCCCACTCTTAAGTGCAAGTTCTATGCCTAATCATCTTCAATGAAATCTGTATGAAGCTTAAATAGAAGATATGGTTCGAGTCAATTACACATTTTAAATGATTTGTTAGACATTCAGTCCCAAGGCCAAATGCATGAGCACTTTGTCAAGTGAAATACTGCCTTAAAAATTTGATTTATCAGTGATTTGACAAAATTATAATATTTCTGGAAGCTGATATTTACTTAAGTATATCAGAGCTGTTAAACACTGTATTATGCTTTAGCTAACTAGGTTTTTGTTTTAGATTTAGAAAGGACATTAATGGGAGTGTGGTATAGGTGAAAAACTGCTAGATTTGGAGTCATAATAACTAAGTTCAAGTTTTGGCAACCAATTACTAGTTGTGAAACCTTAGTCAAATCACAGCTTCTCTGGGCTTTAGTTTTCCTCTCAACAAAAAGAGAGTGGGTTGGAGTAGATGATGTCTAAGGTACCTTCCAATTCTCTACTTATGACCCTGTGAACTAGACCTTGGTCTTTCAGTTTACAAATAAAACAGCCATTTGCTCAAGTACTGATGTTCCTCGTATATAGACCATTTGGTTTGCCATAACTTGCCCTATCTTCTAACGGATGCTTATTTTTTTTAAACAGAAACTCTGCTTTTGTGATACTATTATAAAACCAAAGTTTAAGTAATATTAAGAGCTAAAACAACTATCCTTTTGGCTGGAATACTGGACAATGTAGATTCTGTGTACATTCTAACTCTTAGCATATTTCAGAAATTTCAGTAGAATTCCGTATTACAAACGTGAGAACTGTAGTGCATAGCACACATATCTACATTTATTATAAAATTAATGGATCAAAACTAATTATCCTATTGTGATAGTATTTGAAACAGCTAGATCTAGGGAAGGTGGTGAAGTAGATGATATTTTTTTCATAACTTATATCTCTCATAATATGCACAATAATGTTAGATAGATTTATGTTCAGAATAATTTGGCACAATGGATAGAGTACCAGCTTGGAGTCAGAAAGACCTGAGTTCATATTTGGCCTCAGACGCTTATTAACTGTATGACCCTGAGCAAGTAATTTAACTCAGTTTGCTCAACTGTAAAATGAACTGGAGGGGCGGCTAGGTGGCGCAGTGAATAGAGCGCTGGCCCTGGAATCAGAAGGACCTGAGTTCGGAGCCGGCCTCTGACACTTAATCCGCACAAACAAAAAAAACCTAGCCGTGTAACCTTGGGCAAGTTACTTAACCCCAATTGCCCTAAAGGGGCGGCTAGGTGGCGCAGTGAGTAAGAGCGCCGGCCTCGGAGTTTGGATGACCCAAGATTAGATCCGGCCTCAGAAAATGAGCACCCACGCATAAATAATGACTAGCCGTGTAGCCTTGAGCAAGTTACTTAACCCCAATTGCTTTAAAAAAAAAAAAATGAACTGGAGAAGGAAATGGAAAACCACTCCAGTGTCTTTGTCAAGAAAATCCCATATGGTGTCACAAAGAGACAGGACTGAAACAACTGAACAACAGAACATTTGGAGCTGTCCAAAAGTGGAATGGACTACCTCAGGGAATAGTATTTTGTGCATCAATGATGGCCTTAATGCAAATGATCACTTGTTGTTTTGTTAAAGATAGATTTTTTAAAACTTTGAGTAGAGTTTAAAAATAGATGATCTCTAAGGTCTCTTCCAATTCTGTTCATGATTTTACATTAATAAAACTTGGATTTTTTTTTTTTTTGCTTTTTCGTATGTGTCCAAAGTCTTCAGGCTGCCATGAGAAGATAGAGCTTAATTTCAAAAATAAACTAAGGGAAAAAATGTTACTTCTTGGACCTGGTGCTGAAAAAACCATGTTAATGTTAGAAATAATAGCTAACTAGAAGGTAAAAGCCTAATTGCCCCTACATACTACCCCCCCCTGATTTCTAGTACCATTTGCTTTATCATTCCTTCCAATTCTTCAAATTCTATAATATGCCACAAGCTGCAGTTACCTTCTTCCTAAAACCTACTGCTAACTACCCTGTTGCTATTGCTGGTACTACTATCTTCCTGCTTTCCCAGGCTTGAAACCTCAGAAGCATGTATGACTTCCTTCTCCATAACTGCGCTCATGCAGTCAGATACCAAATACTAAGTCCGACAAGTTCCACATTCATATCTCTTGCATTTACTTCCACTTCTCCACCCACTAAGCCATTATCTTGTTTAGCACCTTGCCTGAATTGTAGTAGCCTCCCGATCTGTTTTCCAACTTTCAGATATTCCCTTCTCCAATCTATCCTCTAACATCATTGCATCTTCTCATTGCACAAGTCTAGCCATGTCTTTTCCCCAGTCAGAAATCCAAAGTATTACCTCTAGGATAAAATACCAACACCTCAATATTTAAAGACCTCCATGGTCTGGCTCCAACCTATCTTTCCAGGGCTCTATTCCATGTTATTCTTCATGTATACGTGGTCCAGCAAAAATAATAGCTATTCTTGGAACTTGGTATTCTACTGCCTGTCTCCCACACATCCATGCAGGCCATCCCTCCATGTCAGGAAGTCTGTCTCAATTCAGTAATTGAATTCAATGAACATTTAGTTTCTACTATAATAGAAACATTAGGAATACAAAGATACAAAAGCCTTCCTTCTAGTAACCTTCACTTTACTAGGAATGTGGTATATACATTCTAAGTAAATATAATTTGAGGAAGAAGAGCAATAACAATTAGGGGGATCAGGAAAGGCTTCTTGTGGCAGTTGGTATCTGAACTGAAATATAAAGAAACTAAGGCCCCTAAGAAGCACAAGAGAGGAAGGAAGGGTCTGTGCCAGGTATGGGTGCCAACTTTGCAAAATTTTGGAAACGACAAAATGTTGAGTTTGGGGGATGGTTAGTAGGACAGTTAGACAAGAATCAGAGTTGTAGAAAGTAATCCCTATGGCGAACTTTTGGTTATGTTGGAGATCACATAGTTCTACCTTTTCTCAGGAAGCTAGGCTTGAAAATTTCACTATTCTGTGTTCACTTCTCAACTCCCGTGAGGCAAAACTTCACCCCAGGTCTTCTGACTTATTCCTCCCATCTGCTTTGCCACCTAATTTTTTATTTTATTTACCTAATAACCCTTTCATACTCCCTAATTTGGTGAAGATAAAAGTTTTCCTCTTCTGTATCATTTCCTCCTGATAGTTGTTCTTGTTATAGCAGCACATAAAGCACTGAACTTGGAATTAGGATGACAAATTTAAATCCTGCCTCATATGCTTATTAGCTATGTGACCCTAGGCGTATCAGTTAACCTCTTTCATACTGTTTTTCCATCTGTAAAAAAATAGAGATAATAGCAATTACCTCCCAGGATTATAGTGAATTTAAAATGAGATATTTATAAAGCACTTTATAAACCTTAGAGCACTATACAAATGCTATTAAACATTTATATAGTACAATAATATATACGTACACATAAATATAACAATTCAGTATTTCTCTGAAAGAGATTTGTACTGTATGCTATATATTTGGAGGAAGAAGTGACTTCTGGCTGCCTGAGGAAATACTGAGTCTATTGATGAATACTTTGAGGAACTTGCTTCATTGTTGGAGGGGGGAGGGACAGGGAAAGAAAGAGAGAATGGTGGTGAAAACTTTTAAATTGCAAACTCAGCCTTTGAGCTTCAGCTGTATGTGAGAAACCAGCCCTAGCACATCTCTTGACCTCCACAGCTTGCAGCCCTAGAGACTTCTGAGAATGTATCATCCTTGGATGAGATCATTTTCTCTCTTAGTTTGAGCTGAAATCCTATTGCATTTCTCAACTGAAGAGGCCATTTCTCTTATACAAACCTTGGTATTTCTATATTTAGTGAAGGATCAGATTTAGCAGAACAAAAAGAAGACAGGGAGTGATCAAAGACATAGTAAAACCAAAACACCATAAAAGCTAAGACTTTTTCAAGAAGGGGGCCAATGTGAAATGTGGCAGGGGGTCAAGCAGGATAAAGACTGAGAAAAGATTATTGGATTTGACAAAGTAACCTGTTCATGTTCTCACAGCATCACTTCTTTTTGTCTCTGAAATGGTCTAAGAAGTTTTATAACTCAACACTACATAGTTGGTAAAGTTGCCAGCTTTAAGTAAGTAAGCCCCATGTAGTCAATGATCCAGGAAACTAGAGATACAGTGGCAGAGTAATCAATAGCACAAGAGCCTTGCGAGTGGCATCACCACTCATGCTAACATTCCTACTCCCAGCCCAGCCTTCACAGCCACTATCCAGGGAAGGAGCTCCTATGGAGAAGAGACCAGCTCTCCCTATCAATTGCCAGTCAGCTGTTATGTAAAGGCAAGCCATCCTAACTGAAGCAATTAAAGGCACCCTGAGGAAGAAACACCCTGAGGAGGCAGCATGTGTCCAGCAAGTGAAACCATCATCATCATCACCACCTTGAGCACCATCTCCCCTTTGGTCCTGATGGAAATAGTTCAGGACCCTAAACTTAAGAGTCTTGGGACAGCAATGCTTCCAGCCTTGTGCCCTGTAATGGTAATGTAAGTGGGAAGATGGAAGAATCAGGCCCAGATGACCAGCTTGAGTCGCCTGAGTCACATGAGTTAGAGTCGTATAAAGCCTGTGGTAGGAGGAACTTGCTGAATGGGTGGAGCAGAGCCCAGAGTAAGCTGGTCAGAGTAGTCAGAGCTGAGGGAGAGAAAGGAAGCAGGCAGTGAGCTGTGAGTGTTCATTTGTGGGAAAGCCCTAGCAGGGGGAAGGCTTGGGGATGGTGGTGCCTCTTGCATTGTTATTGTGTATAGATTTCTTTGTTGCTATGATGGATTTGGATTTCTGGTGTTGGGATTTGGCTTTCTGGTGTTTGAATAAATGTTCTATTCTGTCTTCCATGTGGAGAGTCTGTTATATTTTGCAATTTAGATTTACACTGGCATATTCATGGCCTCTGTAGACGGCACATTGGTGCTACATGCCCTCATTCATCATCTTAGGAAACAACCCCTGTAGTGGTGCATCCTGGAGACTGCTCCTGCAGGTACTAGAGCACCAGTCCTGGAGTCAGGAAGACCTGAGTTCAAATGTGACTTCAGACACTTGACACTAGCTGTGTGACCTTGGGCAAATCACTTAACCCCAGTTGCCTTGCCTTCCCCCCTCCAAAAAAAAAGAAAGAAATGTTCTTGCCCCCTAAGTCCTTGGCACTGTCAAATGGTTCAACATCAGGAACTAATATGACCTTATCAGTCAGTGGAAATGGCATTAAAGAAGAAACATTAATATCTGCTTTGCTCCTGTACTCTAAGATCCCCAGGACTTTCTCCATCTGACCTGGAACTGAAACTTTCTGTTTTTATCTCCATAGAATGTAAACCCATTGAGAGCAGGGACTGTCTTCTTTTTCTGTTTGTATCCCCAACATTCAGCATAGTGGGTAGGGGGAGAAAAGGAAAAAGGAATTAGCAGGAAGGTTAGGGGTAAGGGTGCTTCTTACTGCCTTCTGCCTGGGTCCTCTAGACCCAGTTAGGCTTAGCAGGCACATAATAAATATTTGTTGAATTGAATTTTGATACTCATGTCTTAAACAGAAATAAGAAGTTATAGTGAATAGAATTGGACCCCAAGTCTTTCTTATAAAAGTGATCATTTTTTACATGAACTTCTTTTTAATTTAAATCATTAAGATATTCTTGGCATATACCACAATGATCATAAAGTCCACTTATTATTTTATTATTTTTTTCAGTTTTCGTAATTAGTATACTTTATATATCTTTACATATATTCTTATAATTCTCAGTTTGATGCTATCCTCTATGATACAGAATGTCATCTAAAAATCAGTAATGGATATAGATAATGACCCTGGAATCAGATAGATCTGGATTCTGACACCTACTGGGTCTATAACCTTGATCAAGTTGGTCAAGTAGGTGAATATCTCCATTGGTAAAGAAAATCATTGGAGGTTAAAAAAAAAAAAAAAGGAGTGAAGTGGAGATCACAGAATGTTAGTGCTAGATAGTACATTGGACAATCTATACTAACTTCACTTTGCAGATGGGAAAACTGAAACCAAAGACCATAATCTGCTATAAATTTTCCTTTGAGATAAAAATATTTTCATACCATGAACATTGCTGAATGAGTGTTTAAATGAAGTGATTTTGTTATCCAGAATTTTTGCAAGTAGTGGACTTAAAATATCTGAGTCAAATCCTGCCTTTTATTCAATTCTTCCTGCTGAATACTGTGATCAAAGCTTCATTCTGGTTTCCATGAATCACCACCTGCTTATTTTGAGTATGGTTGCTATCATCATAAAGACTGAGTATTGGTGCCACCTAGTTACTTTTGTTTTGACAATTATGGGTTAAAGACATTGCTTTGAGTAATCTTGCTTACGCTTGTTTGGTCTGTCATTTATATTAGCAGCATGGTAGGTTATTTCTTATTGCAAGATGAAAAACTCTTGAATGGGAACCTTTCTGAACTCAGTTTATTAATATTGTTCTTCACCTCCCCTTCCCTGCCCCGCCCAGACAGTTTTATTGCTTTTTCTCCTTACCTGTACGGTTTTGCATTTCTGTTACTGTGCTGCAAACCTGTAATCATTAATACTGAGGGTGAAGTAGAGTATAATTCAACTCATTACTGTGTTTCAAGTATAATACTACATTGATGTGTAAATATGAATTTCATCTTATTTAAGTGTTTTACTTTACTCATTTAGAACTAGAGCCAATCCAAAGATTGGCTTCCTCTGCAATTAGAGGTTAGACTATGAACATCTCAAGTAGAGGAAATAGTTTACTATTTATTTTTATTATTGTTTGTGTTGTTAATAAGAACTTAGTTTTATGTTGGACCTTCTTCTCTTCTCCATCTATACTACTTCACTTGGTGATTGCACCAGTGGAATTTTGTTACCGTCTCCACACTGACTATTTTTAAATCTAAATCTACCTATCCTGACCCAAATTCTGGTTTTCCTGACTTCCAGTCTCACATCTCCAATTGCTTCTCACACATCTTGAACTGGATGTCCAGTAGACACACTAAACTCAATATGTCTAAAACAGAACTTATTATTTTCCCCTCTTAACCCTCCCCACTTCCTTACTCCCCTTTTACTGTAGAGAGTAACACCATCTCCTTGTTCCTCAGGCTCACAATTTTTAGGTGTCAACCTCAACTCCAAGGCCTGCCAATTTCACTTTTGCAGTATGTCCCCAATAGGCACCTTTCTCTTCTTTGATGCTGCCACCACTGTGTTGCAGGCTCTCATCACCTCACACCTGAACTATCGGAATAGCCTGCTAGTGGTGGGTCTGCCTATCTCAAGTCTCTCCCCACTGCAATCTGTTCTCCATTTAGCCATCAAAGTGATTTTCCTAAAGCACAAGTTTGATCATGTCACACTTCCCCCCCACCCCGCCCATACACTCATTAAATTCCAGTGTCACCTTCAGGATCAAATATAAAATCCTCTGGTTTTCATAGACTTTCAAAGATCTTCATAACCTAGCTCTCTCCTATCTTTCCAGTCCTCTTACATCTTACTCTCTACCAAGTATTCTTTAATCCAATGATATTAGACTTCTCTTGCTGTTCCGTAAACAAGACAATCCGTCTCTCATATCCAGGCATTTTTTCTAGCTGTCCCCCATGCCTGGAACCTTCTCCTTCCTCCTTTCTGCTTAATGAGTTCCCTGGCTTCCTTTATAATAAAATAAAATCAAATAAAATCCCATTTTCTTTTAATTCTAGTGCTTCTCCTTTCTTAGTTATTTCCTATTTATCTTGTTTATACACATTTGTTTACTTATTGCCCTCATTAGATTGTGAACACTTTGAGGGTAAGGATTTTCTTTTAACTTTTTTGTACCCTTCAGCATTTAGCACATACTAGACACTTAATATATGTTTACTGACTATTGGCCCCACTATGTATTCTCCCCAACCACACCCCTACTTTTTAGCTTCTTGTGTGTCTTCTTCCATTAGACTGTATGTAAGCTCCAGGGCAGGGACTATTTCTTTTTTATATTTGTATGTCTGATGTTTAGTACAGTGTCTGGCTCTTAGTAGGGGCTTAATAAATGCTTATTGACTGAATGAGTGTCTCTAAACCATGCTTTATATCCCATCTAGTCATCTACTGGGACACCAGGGAGTATCAGAATGAACATTTTTGACATCTGCCCTGCCCCAGCCTCTTTGTAATTTTAGCTCTTACTCTAGGTATGGGAACAGTAATTAAACCAACACCACCCGTTTATCTGGCTGCTGGATAGGCTGTAACAGTCTGCTTGCTCTAGGAAGCCCGATAGCTATTTAGACCAAAACTCTCTTCCTAGTTCTTTAGTCTACTATATTTGTTGTATTTGCCAATAAGGATAGAAGCTCCTAGCAGGCAGGGAAAGTATATCTCTAGTGCCTGGCACATAGTACAGGCTCAATGAATTTTTGTTGATCAATAGCTTTCTTATTCTTACCTTATCTAATGCCATCTAAGAAATTTTCAGACATTGGTGAATGATGCAGTCTTATGTATATCTGATGTCTTGGGTAGGGGAAAAGGAACAAATTCCCCAAATTTAATATAATATAATAAAAATGTAGTAAAATAATATAATAAGTTGGGGAAGAAAGTTCTAAAGTTTATCTAGTTTTTCTGAAAAGGGCCCAGTGTGAAAGGTTAACTAAGTGAAAAAGGGAAAACAAGTTCTTACTGAAATGAGAAGGATTTTAAAAGGTGGGAAGAGATTAGAGAATAGGGAGAAGATATGCTTTTCCCCTTCTCTCTTCTATTCCTGACACTTTTAGAGCAATATCTGGCAGCACCAATCCCTGCATGTGAAGTCCTATCAGATATATGTACAAGCTCAAGCTAGACTTGGACTGGCCATGGGGCAGGCATTGGAACTCTTAACTTACTCTTTCTTGCTCATTAAGAGTCTAACTAAACTCCTTCCTTTTTTCTCAGTCATAGCCTGAACCTAGCTCTCTGTCCTTCCTACATAAACTTTATTTTTCCCCCATCTTAAGAAGGAGATAATAGCCTAGATGGGAGGAAGCTCTCGATTCTTTCTTCTATGTGGTGCTAGTTATATTCCTAACCACTGATTGGGTTTATGCTTTTGTATCTAATGGCTTCATGACTATTTTTTTAACCTCAAAGTACAGATATAGCTATGTAAATTTTTTTTTTAACTTTTTTTTTGCTTTTTTTTTTTTTTTTGGAGGGCAATTGGGGTTAAGTAACTTGCCCAAGGTCACACAGCTAGGTTTTTGTTTGCGTGTGCGTTAAGTGTCTGAAGCCGGATCTGAACTCAGGTCCTTCTGACTCCAGGGCTGGCGCTCTATTCACTGCGCCACCTAGCTGCCCCGCTATGTAAATTTTTATAAATTGATGTAATGTAGACCTTTGTTTTTATAGCAGAGGACTATAAAAAGTAGACTTGCTTGCCTCAAATTTTGACTAGAGGATTTCATGGGATCTCTCCTTGGCTCCTATCACTTTCTGCCTTATATCAACTTATTTTTGTGCCTATTATATCACTTAATTAAATTGTAAGCTTTTTTTTTTGAGGGGGAAAGGTAGGACAATTGAGGTTAAGTGACTTGTCCAAGGTCACACGGCTAGTTTTGTGTTAAGTGGCTGAGACTGGATTTAAACTCAGTTCCTCCTGACTCCAGTGCTGATGCCCTATTCACTTCTCAGCCCAGCCGCCCTTGTAAGCTTCTTTAGGGCAGGAACTGTATTGCTTTTCATTGTTGGATCTCTAGGACTTATTTTAGTGCCTTCCATAGAATTGGAACTTTTAAAAAGAAGTTTGTTGAATTGAACTGAGCAATATTAGAGATAGAAGTTTCCTGAGGGTAGGAAGGGTAAAGGGTAGGTGGGTGGGAGAATTAATTTCTTGAAGCAGCAGAAAGCAGGTGGCAGAGACAGGGATAGAGTAGAACGTCACAAAGCACACATTGCAAAAAACCACTAGGTTACTATGCACAGTAGGCCTACAACTGTGCCTTTTGTCTGGTACATAGAGCAGGCAAATTTCACTATTAAAAAGTAATAAGAATCCTCCCAACCAGTGCCCCCTGCCCAGGCAACTATATAAGTCCATAAGTGACAGAGGGAATTCTTGGGGAGTTCCTTATGCTAAGGAGATCAGAGATCCAAACAAAATATGGACAAAAAATGTATAATGGCTGTAACTAGGGGAATTCCCTCCCTAGTTTTTGTGGCTAGAGTATATTCCACAAAGTATGTACTGAGCTCCTCTAGCAACATCTTGGGACATAAGCAGGTCAATGCCAAAAGACTCAACACTTTGGGATGACACAGTCATTAACTTCCATGATAGCAGCAGGGTAGGGAATGGCATCAGTAAGGATAGGATTGGGTACTGAGCTAGGAAGAAAACCACTTGTTCTGTAGACTTTAAAAAGAGTGACTCTACCCTCTGACTGTTCTTTCTCTTCTCCCGTGCTCGTAGCAAATGACTTTCTCTAGGATCTCTACTGGTTAGAGAAGGAAGGGCTGAACATTACTTTCATTTGCCAGCTGGAGCAGGAGTTCTGCTAGACAAATGTGGGCTTGGGACTCTGGTTGCCTTTTCTGCTATGTGTTTTTTTTCCCTGAGGGTAACATTGATTGTGAGAGATGGACTTTTCAGGAGTTCCTATCTTGAATTTGGTTCTTCCTAGGTTCCCTGGTTGGCTATACTTTGGGAGGATCTCCTGAAGCTACCACAATGGTTCCTGTAGAAGATGAGCCCTGACAGGAGAAGGGGCCCAGACCCTTCCCTGGCTTGCCAGAAGACATTAACCTGGAAGGAATTGTTTGGATAGTGAAGAGCCAAGGTGATGGTGAAACACTAATTCAGCTAGCTTGTGTTTTGTTCTTTTAAGTACCAACCTCTAAGTTCCTTCTTAATAGTTTGAATTTGTCAGTTTTTGTCAATGTGCATTTGTGAGTCTTGTGGACTTGGCATTTCTTTTGTGTGAAGGAGATAGTTTTCCTACATGTGATTTACCTTGTATGTTGAGTATTTTTCCATTCCTTCTTTTTAGAGTTACATGCACAAATCTAAGTTTTAAGTGATTTTCCTTTGGGTTCTGGGGAGGAGTTATAGAGACAAAGAGTTGGGAGAAAAGAGCCTGACCCTTAAGAAGAGGGACCCTTAAATTTACCAGTCTGTGTGAATGAATCCATAGCTTGAGGATCCTTGAGAGGGAGAGGGAGAGGTTCCTAGTATCCTTGGAGTCATTACCAGTTTTGACTGGTTACATTAAAAATACGGATGAACTTAGTATTTTTGTTGTTGCTGAAATTCACGTAGCATTCACTGTACATTTTCTCATTTGATCCTTTCAGTAACCTTGTAAGGCAGTATGACATACTAAATAAGGACCTCGATGTGGAGTAAAGATCTGGGTTAAATTCTTTCCTCAAATACTTAGTAGCTCTGTGACCCTGGACAAGTCATAATTTTTCTGTGCCTCACTTTCCTTATCTATAAAATAAGTGGTAGTAATGGTGGGAGGGGTGTGTACCATTTCATCTGAGTTCCTTTCCAGCTCCAAATCTATAATCCTGCAAGTATGTAGTATTACTACTTTTATTATATTCATTTATAGGTGAAGGAATTTTAGCTCAGGGGTATACTTTGTCTTCTCAACTTTAAAGTAATTCAATTTAATTCAGTTAGAATTTTTAATCACCTACCATGTACCAGACACTAGACTAGATTCTAGTGATACAAAGACATAAGTAGGCCTTGCCCTCATAGTCTACTGGGGGAGGGGAAGAATACAATCTGTAAACAAATATATATATATTTGGAGAGGCATTAAAGATTAGAAGAATCAGTCGTACCATGGATGAGGTTTTTTTTCCCCTTGACACATATACCAACCCTACATTAGCAATAATTTTGTATCACATTTTGGGAATTTCTCATGTTTTCCTAGGGCCTTGCAAAATTTAGTAAGTGAGAAGGAATGGATTTCACAAATAAAAAATATTTACTCTTACAGCTTTATTAGTATTACATAAGCAGAATCTAGTTAGTTCTCAAACAGTAATCCTGAGGACAGAACCAAAGGAAAAAAGGCCAGAAACTTTTTTTTTTTAAATTCAGAAAAGGAAAATTGATTCTGTCCAAAATGTCAAGATATCATTAGTTCTGTCTCAGTCTGTCTATAACATTGCTGAAGTCTACATCCTAGCACACACAGTAAAGAGGAAATATTATTGACTTGAAAAGAAAGATGACATGTTAAAGGTAAGAAATCTACCTAAGCTAAGTATTGTGATAGGTTTTTTACATGTTAGAGTAGCAATTACCATATAGAGATTTTTCTAAAAAAAAAAAAAAAAGGAAAAGATCTTTCTGTAATACAAAAAGGAGAAAATTGAGATATTGAAATATTATACCTCAAATTACTCAATATCTTCATCTTCCATGCTGGCTTGCTCCAGTGCATGGATCTCCCTTTCTGGAAGTAACCCATACTCATTAAGAAAAGACTCAACATCCACAGCAAAAAAATCTTCAGCAAACTGCTCAGTGACACTAATGAAATTGCTGATAAGCTCCCCACCTTTGTAGACCAGCAATGTTGGAAGCACATCTGAGGAGAAGCGGTCCCCAGCACCTGTGTTAGAAGCTTTGATTTTACAAAATTTTACCATCGAGTATTCTACAGCAAGGCAGTTTAAGCTATTGTTCAGGGCCTCACAGCCCTTGATGCCATCTTCATAGATGTGAACGATGACTGTGGTGATCTTCTGTTCCTTCTCAATGGCTTCCAAGAACTGCTCTCCACTCTCCAGCTCAGTTACAAACCCATACCTGGGTCCAAAGCTCAGCTTCTGGTGCATGTCTTGCATGCATTGTTTCCGGTATTTGCGGAGACAGTCCTCATCCTCTTTGTCCTGGTGGATGAGTTCGTATTCCTGCACACTCATCTGTGAAAACAAACAAACCCACATCTGACCATGTCACTCCCCTCCTGTCAATACCAATGACTATCTTATTGCCTCTAGGATAAAATATAAATTCTTTTGCTTAGCTTTTAAAGGGCTTCACAACCTGACCCCAACCTTTTTTTCCAGTCTCATCCCCACAAAATACAATCCAGGCAAACTGTCCTTCTTTCTTTTCCTCATATGTAATGCTCTGCCTCTCTTTTTCTTCCTTTTAGACTTAGCTGAAGTGCCTTTCCTGATTCCTCTAATGGCTAGTGTCTTCCCTTCCTAACCACCTTGTATTTAACCTTCTTGTATTTAATCCCGTTATACATGTATATATGTGTATACATACACACATATGTTCCTTGTGTGTAGGTATTGTTTCTTTTCTTTTCTTTGTATTTGTATTTGTATCCCTGGTATATGTCATGGTACCTGGAACGTAGTAGTCACTTAATGCTTATTGATTCATTGATTGATTGATTGATTGACTAAAGGATGGGGTGGTAGTGGAAAGAGCAATAGATTTTGGGTTTATTTTGTTGTTTCTGTTTTCCCGTCTATGCAGTGGTTAGGATGCAATAAGATGTTTATGATAGGATTTTGAAAAGTACAAGTACAGTAGATTGGATCCATTAGAATTGGAGCCCTTGGAGAAGGAAGGAAGGAAGGAAGCATTTATTAAGCACCTACTATGTACAAGGCCCTATGCTAAGCACTTTATAAATGTCTCATTTGATCATCACAACAACCCTGGGAGGGGGGTAGATGCTATTATTATCTCCATTTTAGTTGAAGAAACTGAGGCAGAGACATCTTAAATGAGTTACCTGGGGTCAAACATCTAGTATGTGTCTGAGGTTAGATTTGAATTCAGACTTTCCTGTCTCCAGACCTAGCACTCTTAATTCACTGAACCATCTCAGCTGCTTCTGAAGGAAAGGATTCTTTTTTGTTTGTTTTTGTTCTTCTTTCCCCACTGCTTAGTACAAAGTAAAGCATTTAGGATCATGGTCCTTTAGAATTTGAAGAGAGACCTTAGTGGTCATTTTACCTAAGCCCTTCATTTTACAGATGTAAAAATTGAGGCCACCAAAAAGATAAATGACTTGCCTAAAATTACACAGTGGCAGAGCTCAGATTCACACTCAGGTACTTGGACTCCAAATCCCATGCTCCTTTCCTCTCATCCTGCACTGTGATAAATGTGGACTCAAAATCTTTGCTTGTGTTACTTGTTAGCAATGTGAACTTGGGCTAACCTCTCTGTGCCTCAGTTTCCTTTTTTATAATATAAGGGTATTAGATGAAATAATGGCCTTCCAGATTAAATTGAGGGCTGACATCTGACATGTTCTCCTATTTGCTGCACCTACATTTTCCTATTGAAGCCATTTCCCCAAAGTTGCATGTATTAGTCTTAAAAAATCCAGTCCAATCTAATCCATTTCAACAAACATTTATGGAATCCCTACTTCACATAAGGCACAGAGCTAGTGCTTGTGAATACAAGCACAAAACCAAAACAGTCCTTGCTCATGAGGTACTCTGATTATGCTGAATCCAAAACCTTTACATACCACTTTTTATTTTTCAGGACACTTTCGTGAACATCTTTTCAAAGCCTCACAACTTTGTTATGTAGACAGAGAAAGCATTACTATTATCCTTCTACAAGCAGAAAAATTGAAGCAGAGAAAGTTACTTGTTCAAGGTCATAGTAAGTCAGAGAACATGCACTTGAAATGAACCTTTTCAACCCCTAACCATGCCCTCTGTTTTGCTTACCTGGTTGTTCCAAGAGGGTCAAATGAATAGCTAAAGAGTACCGTGTATTTGCTCAGGATAATATCTCTATGACAGCAAAACAAAAACATTAGCCTACTAAACTGTGTTGGGAGTAGAAAATTCAGTTGAAATCATAATTAGATGTCATAAAGTTTTTAAAACCCTGGAGTCCATTCACCAGGGGCTGAATTCCATCCAACTCATTTGTATGCTTTGCACTTACCTTTTTTTTTTTTTTGCAAAAATAACATCATCTCTTCTTACCTTTCTGCTGAATCTTTCTTTTGTGTCCTTATCATCTCGACATTGAGGAGAAGACATTTGTCTGAGAATTTCCTTCTTGTTAGGTGGGATGGAATCATCATCTTCACTTTCCAACTTAAACTTTCTCCAATCATTGATAACTCCTTTGGGGCCTGGAATATAGGAGATTTGTCATTTGCTCTTTAGATTATCAAAAGGGCAGCTTGTACTTCTGAAGTTTATATATGTGTTGCCATAGAAATAGACTTGTCTTCTCTTGCTGGTGAAACCAATGACTTGCATGAGCTGAATGTCTCTGATTGCCCTGATAATAAAAACGCCCTCCTGCTTTAAGCATGTTAAATAGGTTTTGGCATAGAATCATCCAAAAGCCTCTGAATTATGAATATCTGAGTTATGTACATTTTTAACATTGCCAACAAATGAACACTTAAAATCACTATATTAATAATCAGATTTAAATTATATATTTATATAAAATTAAAATTATATATATATATATATATCCCCTTCTTTGCTTATTGAGACCCTAGTTAAACTTTAAAATCCAATACAAATTTTAACTGCTTCAAGAAGAATGAATTTCCTTCTCTGACCTCAAATAGCTTTTGTTTTGTCACTCTTTTATATTTTAATATTTCTGTGTTAATTTTATGCATTTGTCACTGTGGCTATTTTGGCATCATCCCTCTGGTATACTTATATTTTGTCTGAATTTTTCTTATCACTATCAGTGCCTAGCATACTGTTTTCCATATAGTAGGTGCTTAATAAATGTGTGCTGTACTATTATTGTTGAGGTACTATTTAGGTAGGTACCAGAGTAAATTATAAGAGGACAGAGAAGTAGAATATTAAATAGTTCTAAGTTCTCTGAGATCTAGAAAAAAAATAAGGAAATCCCAACTCTAGGAAGGCTTCTTAATATAGGCCTCAGATTTGTTTTCACTTAAATACTGGAACATTTGCTTAGTGTGTTTTTTACCTGTGTGTGTGGCCTGTCCTTCAAAATCCTCTTCCAGACTGAGGCTTTTAGTTTCCTCCATTTTTGTGTCGGAGTCTGACATAATCTGTTTGGTCAACAAAGAAATCAATAGATGAGTGATAGATGGGTATTGAATATATAGCTGAAGCATATGATTTTCTACTCTTCCTAGATTTGTAGACGAATGTTTGTAATAAGTAATAGGATATTAAGCTTTACACACATTTAAATAGCAAGTGTTTGGACCAAATCCCAATCCAAAGTAGTTTTCCTGTATTGGGCCATGTAATCTGTTAACAATGTATATTGCTTTGTAAAGTTATTGTGTAAAGCAGTTATCTTCTCACTCTTTCTATTGTAGAAGTGAAAACACTGAAATACATGGAGAGGGTTTGCCTGGTCGATGGCCCAAGGCCAGCCTTTTTATCAAAACTACAAAAAGATACTCTATCAGTGAATACTTCCTAAAAAAACAAATAGACCAATAACTTCCCTGGAGATCTCAGCTCTCTAGCAATGTTGCCTGTCTAGAACAGAGCTGAGAAACAGGTAGGAATCAAAATGATGTTTGAGAAATCAAAATAAAGACCCCAGGATTCTTATACCAAAGAAAGCACAAATTCATAGGCAAGTATTCATATAGGGACTATTTACTTTAACTTTGCATGTATTTTAATGGGGTTTATCTCATTTCTCAACCCCAAACAAATTGGAAGCCAGAAATTACATCAAAGGAAGGGACTGGTTATAGGCAAGTATGCTTTCTGTGGTACTCACTATAATAAGAAGTAAAATATCAACTGAGCCTGGCAGCAGAGGAAAAGAAAGAACTAATTTTTTTTTAAAAAGTAAACAAATACAAGAACTAAAATATTGTAGTGTTTAACTTAAACATGGCATAGATATACACTTCAGTAGACTTAGAGGACATCACTGTGCAATATATAATTTTCATAATGATCCAGACATTAAGAAAAGTTTAAATTTTGTTTAGAATATTCTAAGAAAGAAGGGAAGTGTACCATATGTGGTATTATATACCTGTAATCTCTGCTACTTGGGGATGCTGAGACTGAAAGAGCACTGGAGTTTGGGAGTTATGAGCTTCAGAAGGGCTAAAGTGAATCAGGTGTGTCCACACTTAGTCTAATACCAATATTGCAAGCCCTTGGGAACAGGGGCCACCAGGCTGCATAGGGAAGGGGTGAAATAGCTCAGGTTAGAAACTGAGTAGGTCAAAGTTTCCATGCCAATCAGAAATGGGGTCACAACCATGATTGGCCATCATACTTCCAGTCTGGATGAGATAAGGAGATGAGAAAATAAAACGATAAAATGTAAATAAAGCACTTTGCAAACTTTAAAGCATTATGTAAATCTTAATTATTATTTTATGAAAAGGAAAAGAAACAAAGAGATAGTGTTCATGAATCATACAGCTAGAAATATGAGAAAGGAAGTGAGCTATAAATTAATTCAGGAATAATTAATTAAAGGTGGAGCACAAAAATGGCAGTAACTCAATTTTATAGAATATAAACAACTCTTTAATAGCACTATAACTATTAACTATCTAAGAGAGTAAAAAGGGTAATACCTCTAGTCATCAAAAGTAACTGCTGGGTAACTTAGTATATTAAAATAAAAGTTATAATTAAAAATAAAGAAAATGGCAAATCACCCAGAATGCTTTAGCTTTGAGTTAGAGACTTTTTTCCTTCTGAATTTTGAGAGAGTAATATGCTTACTTCAGGTACTTATTATGTACAAGAAATATAAATAGTGTTTAGATAACTCTGAAAACAATTTTGTTACCAATAATCAAGAAACAAAAATAATGCTTGGTGTCTTTGCTTTTGCTAGGACGAAAGTCTACAGTGAAAGCAAGGAAAGCTGATCACTGTTAAAAAAATTAAGGCACCACCTTGCTGAGAAGGTAATCCAATCCTCAAGACAAGCTTTAGGTCACATAGACAAAGCTAGTCATTGTGGAATGGCTCCAGTTGAAAGAGGAATAATTTTAACCTACATTCATGGATTGAGGGTAAAGATGAGGAGGGGGCAGGAATGTAACAGTAGCTACCAACAGTAGCATTGGTTGATGCCTTCATAAGGAAGGGACAAAAAAAAAAAAAGGAGGAAAAAATTATGTTGCCTTGCTTTTCTCAACACCAGGAAAGGAGAAATGAACTTTTTTTTGTCATCATCCACATTCCTTTAGCAGTTAATACTGCTAAATATTATACATCCACATTAGCAGTTAAAACTGCTGACTCATCTAAATTGCTATCCAACTTTCTTTTATAATATCAAGCCATTTGTCCCAATTTTAGCTTTACTTATTTCATTCATTGATTCATCCGTTATTCAATATACTTTCTTCATTGCATTTGTGAAGATATCTCTACACTTGGACATTTTAGCCTGGAGTTCACAGACAACAGATTTCTGAGGATCTGTGAGCTTGGATGGGGGCAAAATACATCTTTATTTTCTCTAACATATAATTGAAATTTATCATTTTCTTTAACCATGAATGTGGGCAAAAAAACATTATTCTGAGAAGGAAGCCTTCATCATACTACCAAAGGGGTCCGTGACACAAAAAAATGTTAGGAACCTCTGGGTCTAAACTATAATCAAATGTGATAATGTATCCAAAACACTTTGGACACACATTGTACAAGATATGCCAAAAATCTTAGTGAACTGCACTAAGACTTTGAGGATGTACTATATAAATGTTAGCTCTATAGCCTTTTCTGGGCAAGATTTTAAAAAAAATCCAGAACACCATTTGTCCCATTCATTATTAGTGGTTAATATCCATGTCACAGTCCTAGGCAATTCACTTAACCCTCTACTGTCCCAGGCAACACTAAGACTATTAAGTTGCAGACCAAGTGCCTCTAGAATCTGTATTGTATTGCTTCCCAGGAGTGTCTTACACAGGATAAGATCACAAGTCTGGAACAAAAGAAGGGGGAAAAGACAAAAAAAAAAGTGTGTGTGTGGGGGGGTAATTCACAACTATGGCTGAACCAGAATGAAGGTTTTAGAACATTGCCAGTAGAATCATATAAAGTATTGTCTGACGTCAAACAAATATGTTTTTATTAGAAAGAAGTGAAAAACTGGGACAAGGTGACAGAGAAAACTGTCAGCTTCACTTAGGGATTGCCATTGTTCAGGGAGGGTTACCGGATTGGTTACCTTATCTGATTAAAAGGAGTTATGACTATGACGCAGTTTCTTCTCTGTCAGAGCAAGGCAGTTTTAGGCAGCTACAATTGTGCATTTCGCTCATTCTTAAAAGCTTACTGATGTTAAATAAGAGTCTTGGTCATGAGAACCCAGTGACTGAGTATCTTATTAAATTTTAAAGGGCTACTACTCCTCTCAGGTTTTACTATTCTCTATGTATATATATATATATATATGTATATATATATATATATATAGACACATTAAAATACTTAAAATGCTTCATAGACATGTGATTTAATTGGTATAAGCACTTGTTCCTTCCCCCAGTGCTTATAGCTGGACTGCCTGATCATACCATGGTGAGTGACCCATGTTTAAGAGCTGCTATGGCTAGAAAGATTCATCCCTATCTATGTTCTTGCCACCAACTTGATCATACCCTTTTCTAAACTTAACTTGGCTGGTCCTTACACAGCAGATGCCTGGGACTTGAGAGAACTTGTACAGCACCAAGATATCTGTTGATAATCCAGGTTCACCCCCATACCATGAGGAGACAATGGAAGGGAAGAGGGAAGAAAAAGGAAGAAGTAGTTAAATCATCCCTGCTATGTAGCAGACACTGTGCTAAGCCACACACTGTTCTTTTTTTTTTTTAATATTATTTCATTTAACCCTCAGAACAACCATTGTGCGTAGGTGCTATTCTTATTCCCATTATACAGTTGAAGAGAAGCAGAGGTTAAGTGATTTGCTCAGGGTCGCACAGCTAGTAAGTGTCTGAGACTGGATTTAAATTTAGGTCATCCTGACTCTAGGCCCAATGTGCTGTCCACTATTCTACTCTCTCCCAGTAGAATAGGACTTCAATGGAGGAAAAATAAAAATAACTAAGATTCATCAGGAAGAATAGTTTAAATTAACTTTCCATCATTCTTGGTGCTCACTTTTTACTCTGTGGGGGTGTAGTAGTAGTAGTAGTAGTAGTAGTAGTAGTAGTAGTAGTAGTAGTAGTAGTAGTAGTAGTTAGTAGCAATGGTAATAGTAGTAATATAATAATAGTATCAGATCCTGTTTACTCCTGCTAGATAAGAACATATTCTTCAAACCTTTTCTCTAAAAACCATTAAAAACTCCTTTTTATTAATCACTTACACATTAATTCAGCCAACTTCTAATTGGGCACAGAGAGGCAGCTATAGAATGGGGATGATCTGGATTCACATTCCATCCCAACATCATACATAATGGCTGCATGATCCTGGAGAAACCACTTAAACCCTTAGTGCCCTAGGCTAGTGGTGTAGCAATGGGGAAAGTCGCTAAACCATAAGCAAAGATCTGGCCAGCTGTATATTGACTTAGCTTTAAAATATAATGTTATCTATGTTTTATCGTATTTTTGTTTATTTTGTTCAATATTTCCCAAGCATACAGCCATCTGACACCTCTGCTCCAGGCAACTTTCTAAGACTACAAATTGCAGTGAGGGTGTCAACCTATACCAGTAGGTAGTTTCATCAACTGGGAGTTCCTTATGCCAAAGAAATCACAGATCCACTCCTATCTTATAAAAATGATTATTTGAATTACCAAAAGAAAGGAAATGCTTAAAGTCTAACCTTCAGTTAAAAAAAAAACCCAAACAATTTGAAAAATACTAGAACTCTTGCTAAGATATATAGTTAAATCTGCCCTATGACAATGTCTAGTACTAGTGATTTTAAACATTCTGGTCCATATTTTTATTGGTCAGAGACCTATCAAGTGTTTGATTTGTTGCAGATGTAAACATTGATGTTTGCTTGGAAAAATGAGGATTTTAGAAGAATGTTCTTTGCTGTACTCTGTGAGCAGATTACAAGTCACTGCTATTGTAACATCTTAATTCAGTAAAACAAGCTAACTGAAAAGTGGGTACATGTTAGAGAAATAAGTGATTTAGGAAATTAAATCAAAATAACTTAAAGTACATAAACTGCTTAATATTTACATCATATGTTTCTCTATTAAGCCTCATAAGTTTATAAGGAAAGAAAAAAATAGTCTTTTTATTGTAAGATTTTTGAATGAAATTTAAATTGTTAGTGACAGTTAATGGTAATTACTGTACTAGAAGATATAAACCCAGATGAAGCCAAATAAATTTACATCCTGTTCTTAGGGATCTTCGAGGTGCCTACTTGTTTACATGTTGTCTCCCTCCTTAGAATATGGACTCCTTAAGGACAGAGACCATGTTTTTGCCTTACTTTGTAACCCCAATGCTTAGCACAGTGCCCCAACAGAGTAAGCATCTGATAAATGCTTGTTGACTTACTGAATGACTGACTTCAGCTCTAACCCCTATGATATTTTCTATGATACAATCATGTTTGGAGAAATTTTGTGAAAAATAACAAATCATCATTCATGTACTCATAACTGTTGTTTTGTTGTTGTTGTTGTTGTTCTCTTTTAAAGAAATTTGTATTACTAATGGAAACTGTCTTGGTAGATAACGTAACATATTTTTTCCTCCAGGTAAGTCCAAGAGCCTGCCAGTTTTTCTTCATTTTCTATTTCCTCCTTTATTTTAGGGTTCCTGAGTCCTACAAAGATGCTAAGCAGTGCTGTTCCCGGATACTTATGGCTCTGGAGTATTTCCCTGCCCACCCTACCCTTAAAGGCGAGACTGTTTCTGTTGAATCTGCACTGCCTACCACCATGTCTGCTATAAATCAATCATCAATCAAGAAGTGTCCATTATGCACCTACATTAAGCACCATCAAGCACTCTGCTAGGTCCTGAGATTTCAGACAAAGAAGAAAGTCTCTGCTCTCAAGAAACTAACATAGTAGGTTCTTAATAAATACTTGTTAATACAATGTATATTTTCCTATTTGTTTAGGTACAGAAAAAATAAACTACTGGTACTTTTGGGGTAGGAATTGGAGGTACTTGTTCAAAATGCTTTATTCTGAATTTTGGTTTAATTGTGAGGAAGTGTGATAAGTGATGGAGAGATTAAGAACCTAAAGAAGAAGACTGCTTCTTTTCTGATATAACTGGCATCTTTCCCCAAAAAGGTAAAACACAGAAAATAGACAGGAGTGAGATAGCCAAAAAGTAACGTCGTGACAAGAAAACAGTTCTTTTGGAGTGAGGTTTAAAATTGGCTCTCCTCCACCTCTTGAACACATGAAGGCTCATGCTGCCCTCACAAACCACAGTCCAGTCTGGACAGATTATTCCAGGAGGGGAGTTAGGCCCAAATGATGCCGGTATGTCTGAGCTTATGCTTAGCCAGAGGACATAAAGAATCCTCTAAGAATCAGATGAAATAAACTGTCACTTTCAATCCATTAAACTAACATTGAGCACTCCTCTAAAATACTAACTGCAGCAACTTATATTAGTAGAAATGTCTTATTGTTGGGTAAAACTGTGGATTCAGCAAAGTTTATAAGCATTCTGCTTCCCCTTGCCTTTTAGAAGCAGTCTTCCCTGTTCTTCAGCCCCCTACCCCACCCCCCCAGTGTTAACTCTTCTTATTTCATTTCTTCCACTTATTCTGCCCTCCCCTGTTGGGCGTCTTGCTCTCCCTCATTTTACATCTCTTGGACCCCTCCTCAGACAATGTCAGGGATTATTAACTGATTCATAGCAGATGACTAAACCCAGAGCTTTCACTTGCCTCCCAGAAGTATTAAACTTCCCTTTCTCAACAGACCCTTGGGATGATTACCTAAAGGGATGACTAATGGTGAGAACAAATGCTATAAGACTTAGCCTGATTATAAAAGGTGTTTGGGACACAAGGAAATTTACAGACTCCTCCAAGTTCTACAGTGCAATCACCCTACATTGCTTGGCCTCTTGGCTGTTTGTGTACTTTGACCTATAGAGGTGGCTGGTCTACATAGGATGTAGCTAGATTGAGAGAGCCAATTCTGGGACTTTATGCTGTTTTAGCCCTTAATCATATACTACTTTGTGTTCTATGAGTGCTTCCTGTGGACATGTCTGGTACCCAAAAGGTGATTATAAGTTCCTTCTAGCTATGTGCCATATAAATAACTTCTTTTTTCATGCCTCTGCATCATGCAGTGCTAGGCCCACAGCAGGTATTCACTAAAACTATGTTTATTGATTGGCTGTAGACGATGTCCCTTAATAGAGAAAGGAATAGTAGTGGATTGAAAGAAACAAAGTGTTTGAAATACTTAGTAGGGCAGGACTGATTACTAGGTTAAAAACAAACAAACCAATACATCCTACAAAAACCTTGGCATAATAGATAGAGGCCTGGCCTTGGTATCAAGAAGTCCAAGGTTCAAATCCTGACTGGTAGAGAGCTTCATGGTTGTAGTAAAAAAAAATAAAACGCTGAGCTTCACATTTTGCCACTTTTAGTAGTTGTGTAACCCAGGGTAACTCACTTAATTTATCTGTGGCTCAGGCAGTTTCCCAGGAATTATTTGCAGAGTCAGGCTGAAGAGAAAATATCTATTCCTGGAACTCCCCATATACTTAGAATTTACAGATACTTTACATATTTGATTATGCCTATGTGCATTGGATTTTCTCCAATGATAGGACTTAGGTAATGAACAATTTACCTCCAATGAGCATTTTATTCTCCTGTCTCATCCATGGCTACAGTTCATCTATCATAGCATTTTTTAAATTAACTTACATCTGAAAAGATGAGATATTTGCTTTACATCATGATTTTAGCTGACCAATAACATTGGAGCTCTATCTTAGCAGAGTAATTTTTCAGGAACAAGAAATTTATTTTTGACCAAAAACTAAACAACTCATTCAGAATAAATAGAAGATCAGTTTATCGAGTCTTTGGGATTTGAGGAATAATGTAACTTCAAATGTTAATATAAAAAAACTTTTGTTTATTCATTTTAGACTGTTTAAGTGGTAGACTGATGTGGAAAGAAACATATTACTAAATATTGATCAAGAAAACCAAAGTATTGAATGGGTCTTCCATCAGTTCTAAATGGTTTCTCTCATATCTGTTTATGTGTGGAAAGAGGTGTGAAGATTGGGCAGCCTCCCTGTAAAATGACCCCCCCCTTATACAACATTTTGCAAATTTTAATGCATTTTCCCTCTCATTTTTTCTCTTCTTTCCTTTTTTGCTACAAAGAAGCTATAAATTTTTGCATTTTAAATCTGTAATGAAGTAAAAGTTTCCAGGTAGGAAACAAGATTCAGAATTTCTACTGCCATCCTTAAATTCTTGCATCTGAAAACTCTTGGGACACAAAGAGGTTTCTCCCGGCCCCATTTTTAACCTTTTTTTCTGTTTTCGATGTCATAATGACGACTGCAACTAACCAAATAACATCAGAAGTCCCAGAAAGCAATGAATCCTGCCTCTCTCCTCTCTAGACCCCCCTACACAAACCTGATTAATATAATCAAAACACAGGTATAACTCTGCTAATTGAGATCTTGCCCCCTAGGATATCCTAAGATGAAAAAGAAACTCCCTTGTTTGGCACTTAAATCCATCACCATTTGACCCCAGGCTAACTTTCAAGGCTGCTTACACATTATTCCCTCTCAATTTTATATTCCAGATAAAATGGCTGTCTTTCTGTTTCCGTAAGTGGTATTCCATCTTCCACCTCTTTACCTATGCCTAAGCTGTCTCCTGCATATCTAGAATACTTCACCTTCTCATCTCTGCCTCTTGAAAACTCTTGCTCCTCTAAAGTCTCACCTCAAACAGTAGCACCTGCTCCCCCACTTCTGTCTTGAGTACCAAGCACAGAGCCTGGGACTGCTTGATGAATTCAATTATAACACGATTAATAAAATCTTCAAAATCCTAGCATAATGCCTTAAAAATATGCTCATCATCTTGTTCACTCTTACAACTGTCCTGTGTTTTATATTTGTCACTTTTCTCTTTTGTTCTGATTCTAGATAAAAGCTCATAAGCCTTTCCATAGAGAATGTTGTTTGGGCAAAAAGAGAACCTTCTGCTTCTGCTGTCTTTTGGATGAAGATGGCAGGAGGAGTTTTGCCAATAATTTCTATAGTAGGAGAGGGCTCCAATTTGAAGCCCTGTTTGCAACCGCTTCATCAGTAATTAGCATCAGTAATGCTAATAATATGCAAATGACCTGTGATTTCTATTGGATGGCCATCCATCCATGATTTAATTAATTAGTCCCAAGTAGTTGCCCAGGCACATAGAGATTAGCATAACTGGCTTTTTCTACTAGGCTGCTTCTGTAAGGGTAATAATAACAATAATTATGAATAAATAAGCACTTATTAAGTGACTGCTGTGAACCAAGCACTATTAGATTCTTAGCTCCTTGAGAGTAGGGACTTTCTGTTTTCCTTTGCATACTCAGTGCTTACTGTGGTACCTGGCCCTAATAGGTACTTAATAATGCTGCCTTAATAAATACTTATTGAACTGTTCAAAGTTTGGGTGATACAAAGAAATAGAAAAACAGTCTTCAACCTCAAGGAGCAACGTTTTAAAGGGACTACTTATTGATAGTTATAGTTGACAATAAATGCAAGCCTTCCAAAGTACTTTTAGGAGCATTATTTCATTCAATCTTCACCACATCCCTGTGAAATGAGTACCATTACTATAACCATTTTTTCAGATAAGGAAGCTGAAAATTAGAGAAGTTAAGTTATTTATCCCAGGTCATAGAACTGGTAAGGCAAGACTGGCCCTAGCCTTCCCAACTCTGATGCAAACGCTCATTCCTCTCTGCCTTTGTAAGAATTATTTTCCCCTGGAGAAAACAGTCTCTGTCTCTCAGAAGAGGCCACCCAAATGTTTGGTGTTAACCTGGTTATACTTCTTTTACTCTGAGCGAGAGGAAATGAATTTCCAAAAATTAAAGGAATAGATGAATGAAAAAAAATTTATTAAGTACTTACTTTGTGCCAAGCACCTTGCTAAGGCTTGGGAATAAAAAGAGAAACATCAAAACAGCCTCTGTTCTCAAGGTATTCACATTTTATTTAGAGGAGCTAATGGAAAGGTTTGGAGGGCCTCAGAAAGGGCAGTTTGGAGAAAGAAATGGCAAGCCATCACAGTATCTGTGGCAAGAAAACCCAAATGGGGTCATGACAAGTCAAATGCAACTGAAACTACTGAAAAACAGCAAAAGAGGGGACAGTAGTTGTCAAGGCCCGGGAGTCCTTAGTTTACAGTATATATCAGATAACAATGCTAAGGATCTTGGGGGCACAGAAGCAAGGGCAGGTGGTAAGGCCTGGTGTTACTGCATCTTACCAAAAGAATTAGAAATTATGTGGTTAGTCAAGTAGTTCAGATGGGACAGTCAGAGGCTAAGGGAGTACATGAGAGAATGACAGGCCAAGGGCATGACTGCTGATCTTAAGACTTCCTTCCTTCTAGCCTTTATGGAGGAAATGAACAAAGTGGCAGGCTTCTTTAGGAAATTTAAGAGCGATTGTAATGTGGTTTTAAGATTTCTTCACGTGTCAGAAATACTTTGGTGATATTATGTTACAGTCCATGTAAACTCAATTTCAGCCAATATTTAATGAACTTCATAGTGTTTCTAGAGAAAAAGCTGAATCACATAATAAAGATTAAATACGTAAACAATAAATTCTGATAAATACCATTTAACAGAAATTTCTGAATGGTTATGGGGAAAAAAGATTGCTTGTATCCAGCCTACAGAACACTTTTTTCAATCTATATGATGTTCATTAAGATTCTAGCAAGACAAAGCAATATGGACTCTCCTTAGCAATATATCTTCTAGATTCAGGCATGTTAAATTGATGACCCTCAACTGCAAGTCTTCTGTGATCACATGTTCTTAAAAAACGATGTTATAAGGTAAAGCTTATTCTGCAGATTAAAAGGTCTCTTGCAAAACAATGGAAGAACCTTGGTTCAGGCACTTTCACAATTCAAACTGAAAATGTTGTGAGTGCTAATTATCTATGTTCATAAAATAGAGTAGTGCTTAGTTAATGATCATCTCTGAGAGATACAAGGGAAGAAGGTGGAAAAAGAACTCTGCAAGATTTCTTATCTAATTGAAGGAATATTAATGGAAGCTTAGCAGTTTTCCCTTTCAGGTTTTTAGCCATATTTCTTCAGGTAATTACAATAGAAATTAATAGGACCACAGATCTAGAGCTGAAATCCAACCCATTCATTTTACATATGATAAAGTTGAGACGGACTAGGTTAAATGATTTGCCCAGGTCCCAGTAATAATACCACACAGAGATTTGAACCCAGGTTCTCTGACTTCAAGGCCAATGCCTTTTCCATTGTACCACATTGCTTCCCAATTTGGTCTTGTAGAGACCCTGACAAATGGTTTAGTTTTTTCATGTTTTCTAGCTATTGATCTTTTCCCTGTCGTGATAAGGTATGGTAAACACAATGATCTCAAACTCAACTAGAAATGGTTCCCTGTGAGCTGCGTATTGACTTAGAAAACCAAAAAAAAATGACTACTATCTATATTGTATTGTATTTTTATTTATTTTGTCAAACATTTCCCAATTACATTTTGATCTGGCTTTGATCTGGCCATACTCTGGGAGACTTGTGGGTCCCCATTATGGCAAAGCATTGAAGAAAGCTTCCTTTTCTTTCTTTTTTTCTCCCTTTTTTTCTTTTTCTTTCTACTACCGTCCCTCAGACCTAGATGGAGATAGCGTAGTACTCTGAATCCAAAAGCCTTTGATAAAGGGAATCTTTCTAGTTCAGTAGCTGCAGGCATCTTCCCAGGAAACAATCCCTATTGTTGTCCTTCCTGCAGGTACCACATCCACAGCTACCGAAAACCCAGAAAGGAAAGTTCTTGTCATCAAAGACCTTGGCATTGTCAAATGGTTCAACATCAGAAACTGATGTGATTTTATTAGTGGAAATAACATTAGAGAAAAGGCACTACTATCTGTTTGCCACTGCACCCTATAAGGAACGTGGAACCTTTCTATCTTACTCTGTCTGAAACCTTCAATATGCACTGTCTTCCCATTAACTTGTGAGCTCCTGGAAATCAAGGATTGTCTTACTTTACTATTTTTATCCCCAGCCCTTAGCACAGTGCTTTGCACATAGTAACCATTTAATTTCTTTTAATCCCTTCCTTCCTTCCTTCCTTCCTTCCTTCCTTCCTTCCTTCCTTCCTTCCTTCTTTCCTTCCTTCCTTCCTTTCTTCTTTCCTTCCTTCCTTTCTTCCTTCCTTCCTTCTTTCCTTCCTTCCTTCCTTCCTTCCTTCCTTCCTTCCTTCCTTCCTTCCTTCCTTCCTTCCTTCCTTCCTTCCTTCCTTCCTTTCTTCTTTCCTTCCTCCCTTCCCTTTTACATTGGGTTTGAGGTATGAATAGAAAAAGCCAAAACCTCAGCCAGGAGTTTTTCATCCATAGGTTCCTGAACCCAAGTCTTTAAACATGACTTGCTGAGTAAGCAATTTTCTTTCCTTTCAATTCTTTCTCTTTTTCCCCACCTCCAAAATGACTGATGAATTGAGAATTCCAAACCTTATTCCAAATTTAATCCAAAGCTTCAACTACTGCCTTACTAAAGATCTTCAAAGGTTTGATTCATTGAAACAGGATGCTCTAATTCTAGAGGAAACTGATTAATACAGACTAATTTGTAAGTGGTAAAGACAAACCTCAGGAGTTTGCTTTTCAGTATAGTGTATTGGGTATAAGTCTGGGAGTGAGTTATGAGGACCTAGGTTCAAGTCTTGCCTTAGATACTTTACTAGTTGCATTACATATGAAGTCATTTAACAACTGAGTGCCCCAGGTAATTCTTTAAGACTACTTACTGTAGTGTAAAAGGGCCACTTTTTTTTCTGAAGTAAAATCTAAAGGATAATACACCTGACAGGTCTGTATTATTTTTTCATTTAGCTCCTTGACTTTGTCACAAGAAACCTCTTATTAAAGAGAGTGTAATCTGTAAATGTGTGTAATGTAAAAAAAACAAAAACAAAACAAACCAACACATTAAAGTGACCACCCCCCAAACACACACACACACATACACACACACACACACACACACACACACACACACACACACAACCCCAACAAAACCCCAACCTACTTTTTGACCTGCTGCTTAGTTATCTGGATCAAGTTGCTACTGGACCAGCTGGTGCCTTTGATGGTGTTCAAGAGAAGGGAATTCCTTTTTGACAGAATTCCTATGGCACATAGATAGATCTAAGCCCGGATTGAGGTCCCTGGATGATGACCTTGCAGAAATAGCTCTGAATAGCTAATAGGATTGACATAAGAGAATTAGCAAAACCCATCTATTAACAATAGGCCAGTGAAATAAAGAGCTTACAGACCTTCTTGTAAACATAAATTCTTTCTGTCTCTGTTAGGAATCAATTGTAAGGAGTTATTACCCCTTGGCAACACCCTCAAAAATTTCAACAAGTGTGATTAGGAAAAAAAATCAATTTTCACCCAATTCTTGTGTTCTTTAAGAGTAAGTAGGAACTTGAAATCCTAGAAAAAAAATATCTAGCTCATAAAACTGAAAATTATCTCCTCTGTTTTCCATCTGGTTTAATAGTATATTCTTTGCACCTAAGAAAGTTAGTAACTGGATATGAAAATAATATTTTGAATTTTGATAGCACTTAAAATTATCTAACCTTTATATCTTTTATATTTATTTTATATTCATTTCTAAATATATTCCTTCTGCATTTCAAACTATGTCTCTTCCTTTCCCCTACACAGTGTCATTCATTATAATAAAGATTTTTAAAAGAGATAACAGTATAGCAAAACTAACCAATGCATTATGTCTGACAGTATTAATAGCATCCCACATGTATGACAGTTGTGAGGATCAAATGAAATAATATTTATTTTTTAAAAAGTGCTTAGCACTATTCCTGGCACAGAGTGGGCATTTATTACTGTTGAGTCGTTTTAGCTGTGTCCAAATCTTCATGACCACATTTGGAGTTTTCTTGGCAAAGATACGGGAGTAGTTTGATACTTCTTCTCATTTTACAGATAAGGAATTGAGGCAAACAGGGTTAAGTGATTTTCCCAGGGTCACTCAGCTAGTAGGTATTGGAACATGGATTTGAACTTAGGTCCTCCTGACTCTAGGCCTATCACTCTATACACCATCTCATCTTAGCTGGGTTCCTTTTATTTCTTTTTCTTTTTTTGATTTTTTTGAAGCGGGGAGGGCAGGGCAATTGGGGTTAAGTGACTTGCCCAAGGTCACATGGCTAGTAAGCGTTAATTGTCTGAAGCTGCATTTGAACTCAGGTCATCCTGATTCCAGGGCCAGTGCTCTACTCACTGAGCCACCTAGCCACCTCAGCTGGGTTCCTTCTCACTGATGTTCCTTAACTATAAAAGCTGGACCACCACTTGTTAGGGATGTTTTAGAGAAGACTTATAGTCAGAAACTGGTTGAGGGGCAGCTAGGTGGCTCAGTGAGTAGAGTGTCGGCCCTGGAGTCAGAAGGACCTGAGTTCGGATCTGGCCTCAGACACTTAACGCACACACAAACAAACAAACAAAAAAAAAACCTAGCCGTGTGACCTTGGGGAAGTTACTTAACCCCAACTGCCCTCAAAAAAAAAATACTAAAACAAAAAACTGGTTGAAACTCAGTTGACCTCTGAGGTACTTTCCAAAACTGTCTTTTCAAGAAATTACAAAGGGAAAGGGAAAGGAGAGATGGAACATTAAATAAATGGGATAAAAGGGCCAAGGGAAGAATTTAAATAAATTTGGGAGACCTGTATATGTTTGTTAGACAGATGGGAAGAAGCCAATAGTGAGGGAAGGAATGAGAAAGTGAATGAGAAAGAAAGGATGACCACTAGTAAGGTCCTAGAGGAGAGAAAGTATTAATTAAGCTGCAATTCTTGGGTTTAAGTGAGATGTGCAAGAAATTATTACATGAGGGAATTACAGTTATGAAAGTAAATTAAGGTTTATTGGAAGGATCAGTGGATTGGGGCCAGGAGTGGTGGTACAAACCTGTAATCCTTGCTACTGGGGAGACTGAGCTTGAGATCTCTGAACTACAGTGGGGTCAGGCTGTTTGGTATCTGAACTCAATCAGGCACCAGTCCCCTTGGGAGCAAGGACCCATCAAGTTGGCTAAAAGGGGATGGACTGGCCCAGGTTGGAAACAGAGATCAAATATTTCATGCCCATTAGTAGTGGAATTAGGCCATGAATAGCCATTGGATTTCCAGCCTGGGTGAAATAAAGAGACCTGCTCTTAAAAGAAAAAATGATATGGGAAGATAAATGAACTCAGCCTTCTTTTTTGCCAAATCAGTAGTCACAATGGACTCATAGTTGGATAGAATGCTGGATCTGGAATCAGGAAGACCTGAATTTGAATCCTGTCCTTGCCCTAGCTGTGTGATTAGCTGTGTTATTGGCAAGTCACTTGGGCTCCCTCATCCTCAGTTTACTTATCTGTAAAATGATGATGATAATGGTACCTACTTCTCAAAGGTTGTTATAAAAATCAAATGAGATAATATATTTAAAATACTTTGCAAATCTTAAATCACTATGTCATTGCTAGTTATTGTTATGAACCATTAGCCTCGTCAGTTATAAATAACCTCAGGCCCCAGATTCTCAGTTATTAGGATCATGGCAAGCCCAGTCAATTAAAAAAAAACTCAACAATTAGGAAATGTGTGGATAAAAGTTGAAACAAACGTCCTGTGTGCAAGGTGAACCAGTGCCCCATGGGGCAAAGAAGGTTTTGAAAGGCTGGATAGAAAAAAGTGCTGGCAGCACCTTCATGACAACTCCTGGCATAGTCTTTTCCAAGGTCCTTTAAGGAGAGACAGAGGGCAGGAGGTTTGTGAAGCAAAGGATGTGATATCTCCAGGAGGGGTCTGTAGAAGCTAAGGGAAGTTAATCACTCATAAACAGTAACATAAGTAGAAAAGCTGAATCAGTGTGGATAACTATCATAAAGATAGTTAATGGTGTTAGCCTAATTCCTGACCCCAGTGAGTAGTTGGAATATCTATTCTGTGGCCTTAGAGAAGGAGAGTAAGATACTGAGAAGGTATGAAGAACAGAGGTGACCTGAAGGTATATCTTCTGTGGTGGCCTTGATCTCAATGAATTAGAAAGCTACACAATCTCCTTTTAGAATATACGTATATATGAGTGTGGAGTGAGGGAAGTGGGCTATGTAGTTGGTATAGTGGAGAATGAGATAAGAACAACGTGGAAGGATTGTCTAGTAGCAGGGATTATCCAGCCAGGGTTATCTATCATGAATATGTAATTTGTGAAGACAACTGTAGTTTATGATCTGTAGCAGTAGAGAGAGGTAGCCATACTCTTTTTTTTTTTTTTTTGGCTTTTTGGAGGTCAGTTGGGGTTAAGTAACTTGCCCAAGGTCACACGGCTAGGTTTTTGTTTGTGTGTACGTTAAGTGTCTGAGGTCGGATCCGAACTCAGGTCCTTCTGACTCCAGGGCCAGCGCTCTACTCACTGCGCCACCTAGCCGCCCCCAAGTAGCCATACTCTTAATGTCACATATCCATTGTTGACCTGAAAGTTTGGTTAAAGGAGGAAACACACACACACACACACACACACACACGCACACGCACACACATATATATATAATTTATTTCCTTTATGCTAGCCAAATACATACATGTATACATGTATGGGGCCAGATAAAATTTGATTATCTGAATAAAAAAATGAGAAGGCTTAAATACATTTTAGAACCATCCTAATTCAGGGTGGTTGTATCTCTCAAATTTATGATCTCAATATATGCTTTTCTTAATTGAATAGGTGATAAACCCAATAAAATAAGAGAGTTGACAAAGTTTCATTTGAAATTATGACCCAAGACATCTGTGTTTTCTTTACTATTAACATGCCATAACATAGTATATGTCCAAAAAATATTAAAATAGGAAAAAGTTCCATTAATCATGGTAGTGTCTTGGGTTAAGGGTCTCATCCTTAATGGCCATAAAGTCAGTCTGGATCATCTGACCTTGTTGACATAGGAAGAGGTATGCTCAGAGAACAAAGAAACTGTTAGGTCCAGGCTCTTCTGTTGATTAGTTCAGGCACTAGCCCTTACTGGGAGTTCAAATTGATACTAAATGATTATCACCATCAAACCACTGAAAGATAAATCCAGAGCATTTTTTAGGCATTAAAAACAATCTAATTGTCTCTAAGTTTGCAGCTAAAACCAGAAACAGAAAAATAAATGCTTTCTCAGAAGAGTTTCAATGATCAAACACAAAGAACTGGCTTCCTCTTGCCCCTTGTCTGCCAAAGAAATGTTTAAGTAGTTTTTCCTTGAACAAACCAAAAAGAAGCTTCATGTGTATGGTTGTACCTGTTTCTTTGGAGAAGTATCTGTCTCTAGCTGCTATTTTCTTTTTCTTCTTATTGTAAGAGCAATGTATGATTACTGTTAGAACTAAGGAGATCCCAGAGACTCTTGTCCCTTCACCTTCATTAATAGCTTGGGTTTAAACGTATTTGATTTCTATTCTAAGCCTACTCAGTGGAAAGAAATGTTATGTTACAAGTCGATAGTTACAGTATCTAGACAACAAAACTGCTCAATAATATTAGGGTCTTTCTCCCCCTTTTTCATGAAAATTCAGGTTAATCTTTTACCTCTTTCCTCTTCCTAGCCTGTAATTGTTTTTTGAAAACTAGTTATTTTTCGAGTCATTAATCTGGCACTTGAACAATAGTTATTGAACAAAGTCCCAGTACCTGGTCTGAAACAGGGAGACATTTCAATGATAAACATTGAGTTTCACCCTTCATTTCACCTCTTAGGAACTCAACTATTTCATCTGTAAAATAAGTTGTCAGATGATTGCCTTTGAGATCTCTACTAGATAATGATCCTATGGTTTTTACAATTGAGATAATGGATACATAGTACTTTTGCAAACTTTAAATGTTGTCACTATTATCATCCTCCCATCACCAGTCTTCCAGTCTGGAGATGACTTTGTCTTTGCCAGCCTCCTGCTGCACTTCTGCTTAAGCTCAAGAAATGTTTACAAAATGATATACAGGAGTTTGCTGTTCAGTGTTTAACAAATGGTCTCTGCCTACACCTTTTTTTTTTTTTTTTAAAGCAATTGGGGTTAAGTAACTTGCTCAAGGTTACACGGCTAGTCATTATTTATGTGTGGGTGCTCATTTTCTGAGGCCGGATCTGATCTCGGGTCATCCAAACTCCGAGGCCGGCCCTCTTACTCACTGCGCCACCTAGCCGCCCCTTTAGGGCAATTGGGGTTAAGTAACTTGCCCAAGGTTACACGGCTAGGTTTTTGTTTGCGTGGATTAAGTGTCGGAGGCCGGCTCCGAACTCAGGTCCTTCTGATTCCAGGGCCGGCGCTCTATTCACTGCGCCACCTAGCCGCCCCTGCCTACACCTTTTTAAGTTTATTCTGCATTATTAACACTTTCTTAAGTCTAGAAAATCAACAAGACAAATCTAGCCCTGATTTATAACTGATTGTGGATTTCTGAGTTGTAAATGCTCACACCAAAAATTTAACAATTGCTCCTCATAAACTGCTTAGAACTTGCTCCAGCACATCCCTGCTATTTGCTTCCAGTATTACAAATCCAAAATTACTTTTCAGAATATGTCAAAAATCATTATTAGTCCTGAGGTCAGTTTTAAATCAGTATTTGCTAAATTTCTTATATATTTAAAAAGCAAAAGTTAAAACTTTTCTGGGAATGTGAAAATTAGTCTACTAAAGTTATTGCCATTCCTTAAATCACTTTATTAGGATAATGTTAGAATTTTTTTTTAAAGCCCAGAGCAGTCAACATGCTACATTGTAAGAAGACGACAGTTACACAATTGGTGCTACCAAAGTTAGGACTCATATATGGAAAAAATATAATTTCTCTTATTATGTTTATAGACAACATGGAGAAATGTAGATTATATGATCATAAAATTATGTGGATATAGAATTAGTTGAATGGTTGGACCCAAAAGATTAACCCTTAATGGTTCCATGTCAACTTTAAAGGAGGTCTCCAGATTCTGGGAATCTGTTTTTGGCCCTAAATTATTGAATGTTTGCATTAGTGATTTGGATAAATGTTTAGACGACCAAATTTACAGGTGATACAAACTTGAAAGGCATAGCTTACGTCCAGGGATTTGAAATGGGCTTCAAAACAATTGTGACGAATGTGAACGTTGGACTGAATAAAACAATAAGAAATGTAATAGAGATAACTATAAAGTGCTATATTTAAGGTAAAAAAAATCTAGTATCAAAGTAAGAAAAAAACTTCTTAACAATTAGAACTATCCCTCAAATGGAATGGGCTACCCCTGGAAATAGTGAGTCTCCCCTCACTGGAGGTCCTCAGGTAAAATGTGTTAAATATGATGGGGAGGGACTTTTTGTAGAGAAGTTGGTTGAATTAATTAGCCTTTCAAGTCCTTCTCAACTTTTAGATTCTGTGATTGATTAATTTGAATTTATATTACACTTAATATTTAGAAAGTGCATTCACAAACCAATGTCACTTGAATCCTAATTATTGTAAAATGACATTTAAATATGTATATTTTTAATGATCAAACAAAATGAAGAAAATATCAATAGACATTTCATAAATATTTCTTATAAATTCTATACTCTCACATTTTTATTATTTTTCCTTTACCTGTTGTATGCTTTTCTTCAATAGTACATTTTATTCTTCTGATCAGTTCTTCTGATTCTTATAGAATTATGTGCTTCAATAATTCTTCTGTCACAGAGTTCTTATTCTGAAGATGGTGATTCTTTGTGTTTCCCTTTGTCTGTTCCTTTTAATAAGATAAAAACTTTTCTAACTGTAGCTTGTCTACTTCCTCCTTTCCCCTCCCCTAGAAACTCGACTGGCTCCAAATGTGTTTTGCTCTGGTACATTCAGAAACCAAGGGTTGCTATATCTTTACCTTCCCACATCCTTCCTTTGGTCAGGCATTGTCTGTCCTGTCAAGGAACTAACCACTGGTTGGTTATGTAAGACCTTTCACATGACTTGTCTGCTTTGTCCTAGTTCTCCTATTCCCATTAGTTTTTAGGTAACTTTTTAAAAATTATGAACTTAATAAAGATCAACAAACATGAACATTTTAACAGGCATAGAAAAACAAAACAGGAGATTGTCTATGAATGATGAATTTTAGTATTTTTCCCCATCATGTGCAGTTTTATGTACAATTCAAATTTAAATCGTAGTTTCAACATTGTCCTAAATTTGTGTCTCCTTCTGAATTTTCTTCTGCACTTTTCAGATCTGGTTCATTAATATGTTTTTATTTCCTTTTTTCTTTTCCCTCACATTCTCCACTTCTCACTACTAAACAGAGAAAAAAAGCAAAAACTGTTCTTTGTAATGAATAAGTATGGTCACAGAAAACAAATTTACTTATTGGCTGCGTCTGGAAATATCACATTCAGAACCTGTAGTTCAATACTTCTCTGCTAGGAAGTTGGTTATTGCACTGATCATCGTTCTTAAGTACCTTAGAGTTGTTTTTCTTTACAGTATTGTAGTCATTGTTTAAACTCATCTTATTTGGTTCTATTCACTCTACATCACCTTGTGGAAGTCTCTCCAGGTATCACTGAATCTTTCTTTTTTATCTTTTCTTATGGCACAGTAATATTCCATTATATTCATATACTATCATTTGTTCAGCCATTCCCCAATTGATAGGTACCCACTTTGTTTCAAGTTCTTTGTTATTACAAAAAGTGCTGTTGTAAACATTTTAATACACATAGATCCTTTTTCTCTAGCTTATGTCTCTGATATGTCAGCCTAGTGTGGTGTCTCTGTGTCAAAGGGTTAGCACAGTTTAATGCCTTTTGGAGGGTAGTACCAAATTGCATTCCAGAGTATCCCTTCTCTTACATCTCCTCCAACAATGATTATTTTCCTTCTTTGTCAGTTTTGCCAATTGCTTCTCCCTAAGAACATAGGAGAAGGTAGAAGTGACTAAGGTGTTATTGTATTCGTCCTTGCCAAAAATAACCATTCAAAAGTGTGAGCATTATTATTTATCTGTCATCTATTATTAATCTTATGGCTAAAATTTTTCTACTGCCTTTTTTTCTGTCCCTTTTACTGAATTACTCAATCATGGACCAAATAAGGAACAAAATATCTTCAACCCCTAACTCCTTTTTAATTATCCTTATACTCAACCCATGTTCTACTATAACCCTGCCTACACCTTCTATTATGCCTTCATTACGGTACTCTTCCTCTCACATGCCTTCACTGAGGCCTGATCTCCCCAAGATGACCTTGCCTTTCTCCCTAGGTTTGACTGTACCTTCACTCATATTTCCCACCTCCCTTTCTTTTCCTTTTATCTGTCCCCCAATATGGGTTTTTCTTCTTACTCCTTTTCTAGTCTTCTTAACTCCTTAGTCCCCTCCATACATTCTACTATCCAGTAACACGGACCTTCTTGTAGTTCCTTGAATACAACACTCCATCTTCCTTCTCCATACCTTTGTATTGACTGTTACTCATGCCTGAAACTCTTTGTCCCCTGAGCTCTACCTTTCACTTTCCCTACCTTCCTTCAGGACTCAGCTCAAATCTCACCTTTTTCAGGAAGCCTTTCCCAGTCCCCTCCCCCATATTCCCCTTAGCTGCTAGTACCTTTTCTTTGAAAGTATCTTCATCTACTCTGAATATATCTTGTGTATAACTAGTTATTTGCATGTTGATCTTTTTCAATCACTAGTACTTAGTGCAGTGCCTGTCATATAAAAAGTACTTAATAAATATTTGTTGACTGACTGACTCATATGCCTTCCTACGCTACATCCCAAGGGTCCTGGAGGGACATTCAGAATATTCCTTACTCACTAGGATCCCTTCCATACTTTCTCTTTGTCACCTTCACTAAGCAAGTTTTCCTCCTTTCAAATTGATTTTATTAAAAATTTCTGCCCAGATCATGGTGGCTGTGTATACTAGTCCCTAGATCATTGCCCATCTTTTCCTAAGGAACTCAGAATGTATTATGTCACCTTCCTCTCCTACTCGGCTCCTGCCATTACACTAGGAGAATTCAATGTCCGTTTTGATGTTTCCTCAAACTCTCTAACTTCTCGATTTATCAGTTTCCTTAAATTTCATGACCTTCTTCATTCTACCTCAGCCACACATAGGATCTCATCATTACCCATATACATCATTACTCACATCTGGGAACTTATCATTATCTACAAGTGTTCTACTTTCTTTAAAAAAAAACAAACAAACCTGACATTCCTTCATCAGATCACAACTCTCAATCATTTCATTTCTCCTTTTGCCACATCCCTCCAAAATCTAATCTTTGCCCTCATCTGTCCTACAGGAAGTTCTCAGGCCACCAGTGAACACTGCTCTGAATTAATGTTATTTAGTCTTTGTATCAAAGTTATCCAATTCACCACCTATCACCTCCTGAAAAAGATCCCAAAAAGAAAACTCCCAGGAATATTATAGCCAGGTTCCAGAATCCCCAGATTAAGGAGAAAACACTCCAAGCAGCCAGGAAGAAACAATTTCAGTATTGTGGAAACACAATCAGAATAGCACAGGACCTGGCAGCTTCTATACTGAGGGATCGAAGGGCATGGAATATGATATTCCAGAGGGCAAAAGAGCTGGGACTGAACCCAAGGGTCACCTACCCAGCAAAACTGAGTATTTTGTTTCAGGGGAAAATATGGTCATTCAGGGGAATGGAGGACTTTCAAGCATTCTTGAGGAAAAAACCAGAGTTGAATAGAAAATTTGACATCCAGACACAAGAAGCAAAAGATGCCTGAGAACGTAATGAGGGAAAAGATATCAAAAGGAACTTATCAAAGTTGACCTATTTATATTCCTACATGGAAAAACAATAACTGTGATTGATGAAACCTCTCTCAGTATGAAAATAATGGAAGAAGGGTGTATGGTCATTTGAATGTGAACGTGAATGTGTGTATATATGTTTACAGTTATACATGGATAGAGGGCATAGGTTGAATTTGTTGGGAAGGGATTATACTTAAGGGGTGAAATTATGAGGTGAGAGAGGAAATTGGCAAGAGGAGATGGGGAGAGACAGGGTAGGGTAAATTATCTCATGTAGAAGAAGCAAGGGGAAGTGGCTGCAGAGGAGGAGAAGAATAGAAAGGCAAAAAGGCAAAACCATGTTCTCATTGAATTTGGTTCAGGGAGAGAATGACATACATACTAAATGGAATATCTCAACCTGCAGCAGAATAGGGGGAAGGGGGCTAAGAGGAGGGATGATGGATGGGAGGGCATTCTTGGGGGGAAGGGAGGTTGGAAGTACCCACTATAGAAGAGGGACAGGATCAAGTAGGGAATGGACCAGGTGGGAGGTGGGATGGGTGGGAGGGAATTATAAGCAGCCTTGTACAATATATCTACTATGATAATGTTTTGCATAGCTAGACATGTACAACATATACTGAATTACTTATCTTCCCAGAGGGAATGGGTGACAAGGGAGGAAGGGAATGGATCTGAAATTCAAGGTCTTAAAATTAAATGTTTCAAATATACATAAATACTATTATTAATACTCTTTTGCTTGTAATTGGGAGATAAGATGTGCAGGCATTGGAACACAGAGATTCACCTTCCTCTAATGGAAAAGTCGACGGGGGTATGGGAGAATGTATGGGAGAGAGCAGATTGGAGGAAGTGATATCTTGTGGGACTGCTATTCTGGGAGGGTGGGTAGGGGAAAAACAGGGGGGAAAATAATTGTAACTCAAGATCTGGAGGAAATGATGTAAAACAGAAGTTAATAAAGCATCTAAAAAAAAAGAAAATGCAGGACAAACAACAGCAAAAAAAAAAAAAAGTTATCCAATTCAACTCCACACTGTCCTCTATTCTTTAATCCCTTAGTACCTAAACTACTGTTGCTTATCCTTTACCAAGCCTTAGGTTTGGATAAATCCCATCACCCTCCTGAGGTACTTACATTCTGTTGATTGGATCTGGAAGAAGTCTCACAAGCAGACTAGTTCGACATGGTATAAAGTCAAGTTATCCAACTTTAACTGAGCCCTCACTACCACAAGGCAATCCTTCATTCCTCCCTAAATGAGTCTCTATTTCCCTCCTCACAGAACCTCTTCCAAACCTTCTCTTCTCTCCTTAAGCCTTTCATACCTTCTCCTACACTTTACCTTTTGTCAGGGTACCTTGTCTGGTTCATGCCAATTTATCTATCTGGGAGTAAATCCTGTTATTATGTCCATCAATTCCCTATATCTCTTGGGTATCAGGCCTTAGTCAGAAATTTGCTTCAATAATTTTTTCCCAGTTAGCTATTTCCCTTCTTAATTCTAAATGCATTCATTGTGTTTATGTAGAAACTTTTAAATTTAATATAATTAAAAGTGTTCATTTTTTCTCATCATTTTCTCTATTCTCATTGGTCAGGAAATCTGCTGTACATAGTTGTGAAAGATAAAGTCTTCTTTAATGTGTTTATTTATGATATATGACTTTTTATATGTAGGTCTTGTATTTTTTTTTCCACACTGAAGCTCAACTCTTTCCCCCCCACAGTCAAGCAAAATAAATCCTCATATTGGTCATACCCAACAATGTGTCTCATTCTGCATAGTTAGTCCATCATCTTTCTGTCCAGAGGTGATTAGCATTAGCCATGATCAATCCTTTAGAATGCTGTTTATTCAGTGTTTATTATCGATCAGATTTCTTTAAGTCTTTCAAAAATCTTTTATAATGCTGTTGTTGCCATATAAATTACTCTATTTTTGCTCACTTCGTTTTACATCAATTCATATAAGTTTTCACAAGTGTTTTTAAACCATCTCTTTCATAATTTCTTGTAGCATCATAGTATTTCATCACATTCATATACCATAATTTGTTCAGCTGTTCCCTAAGTGTTGGGCACCTCCTTAGTTTCCAGTTATTTGCCAGTACAAAAAGAGCTGTAATAAATATATATTTTTGGTACACAGGGTACTTTTCCCCCTTTACAAAAAACATTTTGGGCAATAGGTCTAGTCTAGATATTACTTTGCATCATTTTGGAGCTGATCGTAACATATTAGTGTGAGATAACGATTTGAACTTAATTTTTGACAGATTGCTTGCAAGATTTCCCAGAAGTTATTTTCAAATAATGTGTCCTTACCCTAGTAGCTGGGAGTCCTTCATTTTTTTCCACCAATATTTTGCTATTTTCATTTGCTCTGGGTCTTCTAACATAATGTACTCCACTGACCAACTTCTCTGTTTGTTTGTTTTTGTAAAACCAGTACATGACAGTTTTGATGATTATTGTCTTAAAGTATATTTTGAAATTTGGTCCTACTAGGTTTTTTCCTTTCAGCTTTTCATGATTTCCCTTTAAATTGTTTACCTTTTGTTTCCCCAAATAAAGGTTATTTTTTTCTGACCCTTTGGTTGTTCAATTGATCTGTACTCAATAAGTAAGTTTATTTAGATGTTTTTTCAATTTTTATCTTATTGGAACATCCCAAACATGAGCAATTAACATCTCTTTAATTGTATAGGTCTATTCTTATTTTGTAAACCTTTCTTTTGGTTCCAATATTTGTGTTTCCAAGTTTTTACTCATTTTTGTTTTTGTTATCAGGAATGTTTGAAAGTTCTCTGTTCTATCAAATTTCCTTTTCTATCTCTGCTTATTTTTGTTGGAATACAAAGAGGAACTTATCACTTATGCAGGCTTATTTTGTGTCCTGTAACTTTACTGATATTAATTGCTTCAGTTAATTTTTAATCAAACTTTCAAGTTTCTATAAGTAAACTTTCATATTATCTGCAAAAGTGATAATTTTGTTTCCTCTTTGCTTTATGCTTAATCTCTCAATTTCTTTTTCTGGTCTTATTGTTATGGCCAGCATTTCTAGGATTATATCAAATAATAGTGCTAATAGTTGACATCTTTGCATTACCTCTCATCCTATTAGAAAGGTATTTAGAATTTATTGATTATAGATAATGTTAGCCTTGATTTTAAATACAAAGTACTTATCATGTTGAGGGATATTCTAATTTCCCTCTATGTTTTTTTAAAGTTTTTAAAATAAAGGAGTATTGCATTTTGTAAAAAGATTGATCTAAATCTATTTATATAATTATGTTTTTATTGCTTTATTATTGTGGTCTATTATTTTTAGCACTTTTATTAATATTGAATCAACTTTGTATTCCTAGTATAAATTCAATATGAACCTAGTGAATAAACTTTTCAATAGGTTATAATCTATTCACTAATATTTTATTCAATTTTCCATTGGTTTAATTAGGGATATTGCTATATAATTTTCTTTCCCCCATCCTTCCCTGTTTTAGGAATTGGTATTATATTTGCTTTGTAGAAAGGGTTTGGCAGGATCTCCTCTTTTCCTGTCTTTGCAAATAATTTATGTATTGTTGAAATGAATTATTCTTCAAATATTTGTTGAAATTCATTTTTAAATCTATCTGACCCTGTTTCCCCTGTTCTCCCCCACCCCCATACTGCCTTTATGGCATGTTCAGTTTCTTTATTTTCAAGATTGAGTTTTTAAAATTATTTTTTCTTCTGTTAATATGCATATTTCAAAATTTTGTAAATATTCATCTAGTTCATTTATCAGTTTTATTAACATATGACAGGGCAAAACAGCTTCTAATATTTCCTCTATTTCCCTTTATTTGTTATGAAGTCTTTTTCATTTTTTGATATTAGTAATTTGGTTTCCTTTTCATTTTTGTGTTGTCTTTATTTTTGTTTTAAATTTTGTGTTTGATTTTCATGATTTATTGTATTTGTTTAAAGTTTTTTAATTTGTTCTTTTAAAGTTTTTTTTAAAACTACATTCCTAATTCATTGACTTGTTTTTTCTTTCTTTGTTGGTGAAATATTAGAGGTATAATTTTCCCAAGGACTGCATTGACTCATCCCAAAAGTTTTGGTATGTTGTCTTGTTGCTTTGGTTAATAAAATAATCTATTGTTTCTATGCTTTTTGAGCCACAAATTCTTTAGTATTAAATTACCTCATCTCCATTTAAGCTTGAATCTTTTCAAGTCCCTTTATTGATTCTAATTTTTAGAAGCTGTACTGGGTAAAGGATATATTATTTCTGCTTTTCTGAATTTGTTCATGAGGTTTTATGCACTAACACATGTTCAATTTTTGTAGAGGTGCCATGCAGAGCTGAGAAATATATATAATATTAACTATAAAATTTAAAGCTACACTAAGACTTTGGGATATCATAAATATTATTTTATGATTATATATTATATAATATATAGGCAGGTATGTGCATATATTTCTATATCTTATCTGTATCTATCTATATATATTGATCTGTTTATCCATATATCTGTACTTCTTTTAATTCCCATTCAGTAATTGCCAGAGATCTATTTGATACATATATAAATAGTGATATTATTTCATTACATATAATGCCTTTAAACATTGTTGACTTCCGAAATCATGAATGCTACTTAAGCTTTTTAAAAATCACCTGAAGTATAATAAATTCTTCTTTAGTCCCTCATTTAACTGTTTGAAGCTTTAAGTGTGTTTCCTGTAAATAATATATTGTTGCTCTCAGCCTTATAATCAGTTTTGCTACCTTGTTCAGTTTTATAGGTAAATCCATGCTATTCATATTTATTCTTAATGAATGTTAATTGTTTATGCCTTTCCATCATAGTCTCTTTTCCTAACACTCCTGCCTATAAAGATAAGTGGAGAAAGAAAAGAAATCTGACAAACACTATTAATCTATAAGAAAAGTAATCTGTTTTTGTTCCTCTATGTTTCCTCTCTTTGCTAAACCCAGACTCCAACCTCAGTCCTTACACTTTCTTTTTCTCTAATCATACTCTATAAGCAACTCTCAGAAGTTGAAGATTGCTTTCCTTGTGACTATTTACTCCTTTAATCTATTTTCCCTTATATAATCCTTGACTTCTTTCCCATTCCCTGCTGTTACCCATATTGGACATAATACATTTCTGCACCAAACTGTATGTGCTCCATCTTCCTTTATCAGGCTCAGATAAGAATGAATTGATGATGCTATACTACTTCTCCTCCCTTTTCCTCCATGTTTATATACTTTTTGCCTTACATACTCAATTTAAGTGTAATAGCATTTTTCTCCCCTTGCCCTTTTTCACATTTCTTCCCCAGAAAATTCCTTCCATCTCTTTTCTTTAAGCCAATGAAATAAGCACACACAGGCAGATTCTATGTTTATTTTACTCAACTCCCTTTAAAGATATTAGAAACTTGAAGTTACACTAGTTTCTTCTTCATCATTTAGAATCTAAGCACTCCTAGCTCTAAGATTTAATGTCCATTCCATTTCCATTTAATCTAGAATACCCTATTTTTGTATGATCTCTAAAAGAAAGTCATGCTTTGTGCCATAAAAAAACTTTGCATTATTCTACACATCATAAATATCCTTTTCAGCTTTCTCCTCTGGAAAGTTCTGTGACTTTTCTACCTCTCTTTCTTATCCCACTTCACATATCCTTGTTAGCCATTGAAGTCAGATTGCTGCCAAACTCTTATAATGAGTTTTTAGTAATGTTAGGAACCTCTAATTTCCACTTTCTTCCCTTTTTCTTTTTTTCAAAAATATCACTATATTTCTTCATTGTGACAGTCACTTCAAATTTGAAAACAGAAGACAAAGGCTTGTCTGGGCTCCTGAAAGAAACCACCAGATTCAGGAGCACTTACTCTCTTTAACAAGTTGATCCTACTCAGAAAGTCTGCTGTTCAATGATTTGTTTCTTAATCCTTTGCTTGGCATCTTGCTATAGGCCCAAATTGTTTGCCTATTTTCTGTACCTTCTTTTGTCCTTGAAAACAGTTCCAGAAAGAACTATTCAAACAACTGAAGTTTTTCTTCTGGCACTTTCTCAATCTGTCTATTTTTAATCTCTTAAATCTGACCTGCCAAAGGTTCTGTGGTTAGGGACCAGTCTCTTCTGGAAGTATTTTCACAGACGAGCTTAAGCAGCAGAAAGATCACAGGGCTGATACTAAGGAGATGTAGGGGCTGATGCATGTCCTGCCATGATTAAATCGTGTGACCTGGAGTAAATCACTTACCGTCTCTGGGGCTCTTTCCTCATCTGTAAAATCAAAAGGTAGTGCTTGATGACCCCTAACATCCTTTCTAGCTTTAACAATGAACAATTCATTCACTTTTCCTACTCACTAAAATGCCCACTGGTGGAACTTTTGTCTTTTTTTTGTGTAGCAGTAGACAAAGCAGCCTCAGACACTTACTTATTAGTTGTGTAACCCTGACAAGTCATTTAATCTCTGTTTGCCTCAGTTCTCTTAACTATAAAATGGGAAAAAAAATAACAGTACCTACTTCCCAGGGTTGTTATGATAATTGTTTTTTTTTTTTTTAAAAAGTGCTTAACACAGGGCTTGGCATATAATAAGCACTATATAAATGTTTGTTCTTTTCTTCTTCCTTTTTTAAAAATCAAATTTTATTTTTTCTATTAACAAGAATTTATTTTATCTTTCTTCCACCTCCTTCTCTCTGTTGGGGGAAAGAGGAAAACCAAAGCCCTTGTTCACAAAAATGCTGAGACAAGCAAAACAAGATTCCTGCATTGGTGGTATTCAAAACTGTCTCATGCTGGTTATTCACCTTTCTGTCAGGAGGCTGGTAACATTCTTCATTAACATTCATCTGGAATCATGGTTGGTTATTTCATCAATCAGAGATCTTAAATTTTTTGAAGTTGTCAGATGTAGAGGTTCTTGACTTGAAGCATAGTGAATTCTGATCTCCTTTTCCCCTCCAAGTTTATTTATAACATCTTAGTTTATACAGCTGGAAGCTAACAGTTGATGACCTCTTAGGGTGAGGGATACAAAGCACACATTGGCCTCTGTTTCAGAGGTGGAGCTCTGGGTCACCTGGTTTAGCATTACTGCTGGAACTAGGATTAGGATTAAGAAAAAGGAAACCTTGACAAGGCAGGACAGGGTAGAGAGTCAGTGGCTAAGGAGCATGCTGAGATCTTGGTCCCAAAGGCATGGCTATTCTTGTACTTTATCTCTTGACCTCTGGTGTTTTCTCTGGCTGTCCTCTGTGCTTGAAGTGTTCATCTTCTTCATCTCTGCCCCCAGGATTCCCTGGCTTCAGGAAGTCTTTCCTAACTCTTCTTAATTCTAGTGGGAAGCTACCCATAACTAATTTTTTTCCTCTACATAGTTTATTTGCATGTAGTTATTTGTACGTAGTTGTTTGCATGTTGTCTCCCCCATTGGAATGTGCACTCCTTAAGGGCAGGGACTGTCCTTTACCTTTCTTTGTATCTCTAGCTTAGTACAATGCCTGGTACATAGTAGGCATTTAATAAATTACTGACTCACTGACTACTGACTAAGGTCCCTGTCCTATTTTTTTTTTTTAATGAACTACAAATACATTTTATTAATTAGGTTCTTCTGACAAGATTATAGGATCATATATTTAGAGATACAAAGTGACTTAAGGAGCATTTGTTAGGTTTATCACAGCTACATGACTTTCCTATGCTAACACAGGCAGTGAGTTAGAGCTCGGATTGGAACCTAAGCCCTGGATCTTCGAATCTAACATTCTTTCTGCTAGAACATTTTTTTTTTAAACAAATACTTTATTAACTTCTGTTTTACATCATTCATTTCTGCCAGATTTTGAGTTACAATCATTTTCCCCCCATTATTCCCCTACCCAACCTCCCAGAATAGCAGTCCCACAAGATATCGTTTCCTCCAATCTGCTCTCTCCCATACCTTCTCCCATACCCCCATCGACTTTTCCATTAGAGGAAGGTGAATCTTTGTGTCCCAACGCCTGCACATCTTATCTCCCAATTATAGGCAAAAGAGTATTAATAATAGTATTTATATATATATTTGAAACATTTAATGTTACGACCTCGAATTTCAGATTCATTTCCTTCCTCCCTTGTCACCCATTCCTTCTTGGGAGATAAGTAATTCAGTATATGTTGTACATGTCTAGCTATGCAAAACATTATCATAGTAGATATATTGTACAAGGCTGCTTATAATTCCCTCCCACTCATCCCACCCCCACCCTGGTCCATTCCCTACATGATCCTGTCCCTCTTCTATAGTGGGTACTTCCAACCTCCCCTCACCCCAAGGATGCCCTCCCCTCCATCATCCCTCCTCTCATCCCCCTTCCCCTATCCTGCTGCAGGTTGAGATATCCCATTTAGTATGTATGTCATTTTCTCCCTGAACCAAATTTAATGTGAATGTGGTTTTGCCTTTTTAGCCTTCCTTATTCTCCCCCTCCTTTGCACCCACTTCCCCTACATGAGATAGTTTACCCTACCATGTCTCTCCCCATCTCCTCTTGCCACTTTCCTCTCTCACCTCATAATTTCATCCCTCGAGTACTCTCCCTTCCCAACAAAATCAACCTATGCCCTCTATCCATATATAACTGTAACCATATACACACACATTCACATATGTATTCACATGACCACACCCCCTTCTTCCATTATTTTCATAGTGAGAAAGATATAATCAGTCACAGTTATTGCTTTTCCATATAGGAATGTAAATAGTTCAACTTTGATAAGTTCCTTTTGATTTCTTTTCCCTGATTACCTTCTCAGGCATCTCTTCCTTCTTGTGTCTGGATGTCAAATTTTCTATTCAACTCTGGTTTTTCCTCAAGAATGCTTGAAAGTCCTCTATTCCACTGAATGACCATATTTTCCCCTGAAACAAAATACTCAGTTTTGCTGGTAGGTGACCCTTGGGTTCATTCTCAGTTCTTTTGCCCTCTGGAATATCATATTCCATGCCCTTCGATCCCTCAGTGTAGAAGCTGCCAGGTCCTGGGCTATTCTGATTGTGTTTCCACAATATTGAAATTGTTTCTTCCTGGCTGCTTGTAGTATTTTCTCCTTGATCTGGGGATTCTGGAACCTGGCTATGATATTTCTGGGAGTTTTCTTTTTGGGATCTTTTTCAGGAGGTGATCGCTGGATTCTTTCAACCTCTATTTTGCCCTCTGGATCTAAAACATCAGGGCAGTTTTCCTTGAGAATTTCTTGAAGGGTGATTTCTAGGTTCTTTCCTTGATCATGGCTTTCAGGTAGTCCAATAATTTTTAAATTGTCTCTCCTGGATCTATTTTCCAGGTCAGTGGTTTTTCCCATGAGACATTTCACATTGCCTTCTAATTTTTCGTTTGTTTGTATCTGCTTAACAGCATCTTGATTTCTCATAAAGTCAATAGCTTCCATTTGCTCCATTCTAACTCTGAAGGAATGAATCTCCTCAGTGAACTTTTGAGATTCTTTTTCCATCTGGCAAATTCGACTTTTTAAGGCATTCTTCTCCTCATTGCCCTTTTGGGCCTTCTTTGCCATTTGAGTTAGTCTGTTTTTTAAGGTGTTGTTTTCCTCAGTCAGGCTGTTGACCCTCACTTCATACTTTTCCTGCATCCTTCTCATTTCTCTTTCCAATTTTCCCTCCACTTCTCTTATTTGATTTTTAAAGTCCTTCTTAAGGTCCTCTATGGCCTGCAACCCACTCATGTTTCCCCCTGGGGCTTTTGGAGCAGGACTTCTGACCTCACAGTCCTTTTCCCGCTCTATGCCCCCAAAATAGGAGTCTAGGGTTGCATTTTTCTGTTTCCTTTGCCTTGGCATGTTGCCACTTAATTGCTTGACTTTTGGGCTTGTTGCCACACTATGGCTTTAAGGCCAGATAGAGGAATTTTCGTCCCGAACGTGTGGGGGGCAACTTCCGTTTCTGGCAAGCTGTAAACCCACCCACAACTTCCACCCTAGATCACAATCCAGGTCCAGGGAGGTTAAAGCAAGAGCGATTACCCCCCAAGACTGATCGCTGGATCTCCCCACGATTTGTAGGCTGGGAGCCGGAAATGCCTCTGAAAACTACACAGTGGCGTGTCTCCTCAGCAGCTTCTAGCCCCCAGGGGAGGGAGCTGACGCATTCCCCAAATACAGGTCCCAAAGTCCATAGGACATTAACCTCTTACTTTGTCCTAGGCAAGTCTATGTTGATAATTCTGGCGTCTCCACAGTTCCTGGTGTTCTGGGGTTCCTCCAGCCGGCTGCTGGCCCTGCCGCCCTGGGGCTAAAACCTCGGCTCACGTGGACCTGGGCTCGGCCCGGCTCCTGCGCTCTGCGCGCTGCCGGCTCCCAGACCACTGCGCTGGTCCTTCCTGCAGGGTGCTGGGCTGTCCTCAGCGGGAGGTTACCTTCTCTGTGTCGTTCTGTGGGTGCTGGGGCTCCAGAAGATTTTCAGAGTCCTTTTTTACATAGTTTGTGGAGAATCTCAGGGCAGAGAGGCTTGGACGAGCTGTTTCTACTCCGCCATCTTGGCTCCGCCTCTCCCCTGTCCTATTTTTTGTGGGTAATCGAGAATCTGAGCAATGAATCACCCACCTGATCAGGTGTGGAGGGGTGGGTCTAAGTTCTCTACCTCCATTCCCCCAGAAGAACTTGATTCCAGATCAGGAGGAGGGAGGGAAGTGAGTGAAAGTGAAGGCTGTCAATATCATGATCATAACAGCGAGCATGTATATAGAGATTCAAGGTTTTCAAAGTGTTTTTTTTTCATATATTTTGTCAGCTGATCCTCACAACACCCCTGTGAAGTAGATGCCTTTTTAGTCTTCCTTTTACTTATGAGAAAACTGAGACTGAGGGAGGTTCAATGACTTCCTCAGGGTCACACAGTCACTAAGCTTTTGATGCAGGTTTTGAACTCTGGTCCTGCCGAATCCAAGTTCAGTGCTCTATCTACTACATTACCTACCTGTATAATAGGAGCTCCAGGTCAAAAGCTGACCAGCATTCTTCCCAGAGAAAGGTATGACTGAAGCCTTGCATGTAGACATAACCAAAAGAGGTCCTTTAAATACAAGTTCACCCAGCAGTCTGAGAGAAGAAAAAAGGGAAAGATCTATAGAGAAAAGGTTTATGGAATGCTGGAGAGGGAAGCATTGAGATCGTCCAGGAAGGTACAAGACAGTTTGGAGGATGGAGATATTGTTAAGAGATGGATTAGGGAGTCAGAGAAGGAAGAGAACTGAGTGTGCTTTAGAGTATATGAATGCCAGAGGAGAATCTGTATAATTTCCCTTGTACAATTGCAAGAAATCTGTTATCCTTGAAGGATACTGGTGGATTCCAGGGAGTCTGGTCTTTTATCTCTGCAACACTGGCTTTCCTTCAAGAAAGTCTGGTCTGTTATTGCTGTGACACTGACTAGCCATGCAGGTGGACACCACCAATGAGCTTTCCATAGCAACAAGATGGAAAGAGGATTTGTTGCGCACCCTGAATTCCAGACTTCTATCCAATCATATTATTTTCCATCATCTATGACACTTCAGACTTTGTGACTAATCATATTGTTTTCCATCTGTGATGTGCCCTGTTCTATGTTCTTTTTTACTTCCCAAAACTATATGAGGGCTAGTAGACCCAATCTTGGCTGACTGACTGAAGAGCTAAGAAGACCCATTTTATTGGGAATTGTTAGCCTTACCAATAAATTGAATGTGCTCAGAACTTTGTGCCTCAGTTTACCTTATGTTCAATCTTGACAATTCTTTATCTTTTTTTTCTTTTCTCTTCTTTTTCCTTTTCTTTTTCTCTTTCTTTCTTTCTCTCTCTCTTTCTTTCTTTCTCTTTCTTTTTACAAAAAAACAATTCACTGCAGAAGGTATAATCACATATACACAAATTTATTTCCCCAAAGTGTGGGAAGAATAATCCACCCTCCTCCTGCTCCTCCCCTGCACCACCTCAGTCTCTGGAGACAATAAAGGGACAAGGTTCAGAATTTAGTTCAGCTCCTAGTCCCAGTGCCAACATTCTAATAAAGAAGAAACAAGGAGATAAGTAAGCATATAGAGAATAAATGCAAATAAATCCCGAGTCATCCTGTTTTGGTTTTTGGCACCTTTAACTGTTAGGAAACTTTGCATTCATGGAACTTAAAATGTGCCTCCTAGCAGTTTCTACCCATTGTCCTTCAGGGCTAAGCAGAACAAACCTTTTTCTTCTGCCACCAGACAGGTCTTTAAATACTTGAAGCCTTTTTCCCAGGCTAAATACTCCCATATCCTTCAACTGATCATTACAATCTTTAGTCCTCTCACCACCATGGTTGTCCATCCAGATAATCCATTTCCCCTACACCCCCTAGTTCTTAATGTGTGTGTGTGTGTGTGTGTGTGTGTGTGTGTGTGTGTGTGTGTGTGTGTGGTGCTAGCAAACCCATTTTGGCAGTCTGGTGAAATCTATGGATCCCTTCTCAGAATAATAATTTTAAATAATTGAAGGAAATATTCAATTTCAGTTGCAGGTTAGTGAAGATATATATATATATATGTATATATATATACATATAGATAGATAAAATATTCATATATATATATGAGGATGTGTATTTTCTCCCATGTAAGTTCTCAAACTTCCTGAAATCTGTCCATGTAAGGCTTCTATAGACCGTAGGTTAAGAACATCTACTCTAGACATATTGTGGATTATTAGTGTTCTTCCTATAATACACAGTATCCAAAACAGAACACCTTATTTCAGATGTGGCCTCACTGGGCTAGAATACAAAAGGATTCTTACTTCCTTCATTTTGAATATTATTGCTTTTCAAAATACAGCCTACACCTGTACCCCATCGGTTTCAGGAAATGTGCCATCCTTCAATTTTTTCTTTTGTATTTCTCCTTTTTTGGGGGGAGAGGGGAAAGAGATATATGCATTCACCAATATGATCTTTCCCCAATTCAGTTCTCATTCATTATCAAAGATCTTTCTACCCAGATATTAGATCTTTTGAATGTGTTTTCCTAGCTTTGTGCAATTTAGATGGAAATTCAGATGCAAATCATGCAACTCCTATTCACCTAACTTTTATTCCATGTTCATATACTTTTTCTTGTGTGCCTCAATTATGCAAAAAAATATTGTTTCTACTCCTTCTTCCTCATTTCTTTCCTAGTATATTCCTTTTTCATTAATTCTTCTTTACTTTCTTAAATTCAATAAACCAACAAAATTACACCCAAATCTTGTGCTTCTAGATTTCTTAATTGCCTACATGACTAGAGAATTCAGTGGTAATTCTGAATGGATGCTAATTTCATCTTCTATTAGAACATAAGTACTTCACTGTGTAATTTCTTCCATTTTAATTTCACTTAAGAACTGTGTTTCAATGGTTTTTCATCAGAATATCTTCTGTTATTCTACTAAAGATCCAACTTTCCCTTTAGAATTATAGTCAGTTTTGCAGGGTAAGTTATTCTTGGTTGTAAACAATTATATTTTTGACTTTTGAAATACCAAGATTTTCTTTCCTTTATGCAGTTGCAGTATTGATCCTGGCTATGATTCCTTGTTATTTAAATTCTTTCTTTCAGGCTAATTGCAATATTTTTTTCTTTGACATCAAGAAATTCAAAAATTTCATGTGATATTCCTGGCTGTCTTCAGGAAAAGGGCAGGTAGTAGAAATCAGTTAACCATCTCGGGGAATGGGGGGGAGCAAAAGTATTATTGTTTATGTTTTTAGGAGCCCATCTCAAAAAGTTTCCTTATACTTTCCTCTCTTTAACTAAGAAGAGGAAGTGTTCTTCCTCCTTTAGACAGAAAGCTCCCAAACCACAGCTATGTAAATACTCTTCTGAATCAGCCATGGTATTTAAAACTGCTTTGGATTATGTAATCATGTCCACTTTCTGTACAGTTCTCATATATCTGGGAACCACCATTTTTCTGTTGTCTGGAATAATATTAATTCTTTTTTCCTGGATAATGTCATCTTTTGTCTTTATGCCAGCAGATATTATACCTCTGCAAGAGCCTTGAAATAAAATCACAATGAAATTTTAACCTGGAACATTTTCCTTTTCTTTTCTCTTTAAAGATAAAGTATACAATGTTTACAAGTAATTAAAATATCTCAAGGAACCTGTGATCTTATTGATGTCAATACTTCCTCCAACAAGGTAGATCTGGACCCATTCATGCCTGCTTAGTCTGTGTTACTTTTGTCCTTGTTCTCCCATAACTACATGATAAGGAATCCATTCAAAGCCTGGTGGCTTTCTTCAAGTTCTCTTGAATATCACATGGACACCAATGAAGCATATCTACATATATGCTATATATAAGAACACATGTCTATGTCTATGTATGTGTATTAGTTATACCTCACACTTTCTAAATAATTGACCCATCTTTTCTTCCTCTTACACTTTCTAGGATGAAATGAAATCTTCAAAGCTGTCAAAATTTGGGAAATGCAGGTCTTAATTATATTATTAAATAAATTATAAATTAGCATTTTCAAAAAACTTTTCCTGATCCCCCTTTATATCAGTGACTGTTTTCTATTATCTCCAGTTTATCTGGCATATATATATATGTATATATATACATATATATATGTTTTTATATATATACATATTTTTATGTACTTGTACATAGTTTACATGTTGTTTCTCCTATTAAACTATGAACTCCTTAAGAGAAAAGACTATTTTTTTGGTCTTCTTTGCATCCCCAGCACTTAGCATAGTACTTGACACATAGAATGACTTAATAAATGATTTTTGATTGATCTGACTTGAAAGAGCCATAAATGTCGATGATTTGAGGAACTTTGATATTTTATGCAATATAAATACAATCATGCTACCCATAGAGGTCAGTATTTACCTTTTAGACACAGATTTTCAAGGACTAGATTAATTCCTATAGTATTCCTACCGGCAATTTACTCAGCAGATCACTTTTATGTAACTAATAAGTCTATGATGAAACCAAAGAATTCCCTCATAGTTGTATGTACCTCTTGAAAGATATTTTTCAGCTAGAGAAAATTGGAAGGAGCATCTAAAATATTTGTAAAGGGTTTAGGTTACATAGCAGACAAGCATTCCTAATCAATGAAGGTGCTATCAAAATAATATGTAAGCAATTTTTTTTCCTTCAGAATATTACCTCATACTCTGAATTCTCATATACAGCTAAAACTTCGGCCCAAATCCAGAGACTTAGGAAAAACCAGAAGGATGACTATGTCTCTCATGTCCTTGATATTTACATTATTATCTTCCTAAACATTATCCAAAGTCTCCACTCTTGCATACATCTGTTTACTGGAAAGGTATTTGGGGGGAGATAATGTGATTGCATACTTGGCTCTAGTGTTGACAGCATGTTTGAATTAATTGTCTAAAAAGTAAACTGAGCAGATTTTGTAGATCACGCAAACCTGTCAAAAAGAGTAGTTAAAAACTCAAGATCCACACACTCAAGTATATTTCCTGATTAACCTTTAAATATTTGTAAGGATTACCATTAAAGGAGCTCAGACTTTTTTAAAAGTGCAATTTTAAGAACATAGCAGCACTACAATTTTACAAAGAAAAACCAAATATGTCAATCTGTCCAGTAATGTTCTTCTGAAAAAAAAATTAAGCAATTATATATCAGTCTTAAGTATGAAAAAGAAAATAACAAATCCCCTAGTAATCACGGTGCTTCTTTAAGACATTTGAAATCCCATTGGTAGGAAAAAAATCTGGAGAATGTTTTTTAAATTGTTGATTGTAAACCTTCTAATTATTTTTTTCTTAATTTTAGTTTATGTGAAAATTGTATGACTTTTTTCTATGGGCTATTTTACTAGTAAAATCAGAAACATGATATCTTCCCCCATCATATTTTAATTTTGCCCACAATTAATAGAATGCACTATGACAATACATTTATTTTTATTGGCGGATTTCAAATGGAGCCTAGGTTATCCTTTGGTAGAGGAATGGTGTATTGGATATGTTGTTGTCAGAATTCTTTTTGGGTGACAGGTTGGATCAGATGGTCATTGAGGTCTTCCAAATCTGAAATTCTGTGATTTGATTTCCCTGTTTTATGTCTTTCACCTCTCCAGCCTTATCTGAGACTACTTTCCTTCTTGTTCTTACCAAACTGGGTAATTTACTAAGTCTCTAAACTTGGTCTGAGTTTGCTAACTTCCTTGACCTAGTTCAGACTATTTCCTATATCTTGAATGTTCTCTCTTCCATTTTGCCTCTTGACATCCTACCTATCCCTTCAAGAATCAAATTAAATGCCACCTCTTTTATTATGCCTTGCCTTATCCCTCAATCAAAAAAGAATTTTTTCTTTTTTAATAAGCACGTTTCACTTTGGTCACATACTTATAGTCTACTTTGTATTATAGTAATTTGTATACATGGCTAATCTTCTCTGCTTGATTCTAATCACTTTGAGGGTAGGGTCCATGACTTAACTATTTATCTTTATAGCCCAAAATAGTGACCTGCACAGGAAAGAGGTTAGGTACTAGATTGTTAATTTCATTAGTCTATGGAACTCCTGGAGGAAACTCTCTCTCTCTCTCTCTCTCTCTCTCTCTCTCTCTCTCTCTCTCTCTCTCTCTCTTTCTCTCTCTCTCTTTCTCTCTCTTTCCCTTTCCCTCTCCCTCTCCTTATTAAGGTTAACACCTCTTCAACTGTTATCTTTGACAGTTGCTTGGGGCACTGAGAAGTGGACTGCCCAATATCACATAGCAGATATGTATCAGATATAGAATTTGAGTGATGGTTTAATTAAATATACTGACATAAATCATATGCTTATACTAAGAAGATATGCATTGCCATCCATATTTAAGAGATGAATCATGAAGATAGCAGTTGCAGCTCCCTGACCAACATAGAAAACCTGGTTTTCTCCTCATGTACAGTCTGGTATTGAGTGGAAGACATAATCGTTTATGAGAGCATGGAATTCTCTATCACGTGGTTCTAATTTATTGAAAATAATCAGGTTAGGGGCCAGTAGTGTCCACTTGTGGGTGAAATGTTAATAAAATATTGAAAAGGAGACTGAAATGGACACTCGGACAGAATCAACAGGACAAGACCATCAGTAATCGAATTCAGGAAGCGTTTATTAGCCGGCCGGCGGCAGACCTAGGGATAAAGTCCCAGGAGCTGCCCCAAACCCCAGTAGACACACAGGTTAAATAGTCAAAAACCACCATCATATCAGCAGTAACAATAATGGGGCAGACTGGTCAGGCAGGATATGGGGTGGAGGCACTCTTAGATAAAGCAGGTTGTTCAATAACCAAGCCGAGGGGAGAATTCCTGGGTTTACAAGGCTTACTACTTCAGTCAGGCAAGATAAGAGTGGGCTGGGGGCATGCTGGATTAAGGCAGGTTGTTCAATAACCAAGCCGAGTGGAGGATTCCTGGGTTCCAGGAATTCAGGATACAAAGATGGGCCCCTCGTAAGCCAGTGAAATGTCAAGGCTTACTACTTCAAAGACCAAGAACTGATTGATTGCTGAGGGCATTCCATTCTACTAGAGATCTCTGTTTTGGTTCAAGACCCATTTGAGACTACTCTGTGAATCTGGTCTCATCATTCACATACATAGCATGAGAGCCTGTCAAAAGCACTTCTGAAATCTAATTTTATAATGACTACAACATTTCCCTGATTTACAAGCTGATTTAGTTTCTTTACAAAAGGAAATGAGATTAGTCTTACACCACCTGGTCTTGATCAAGGTGTGTGGGCTTTTTGGAATTCCTTCTTCCCTTTCAGAAAGTTCATGTATTCTCAAGAGTTTCCTGTATAGAATTGACTCAAATGAATTAACTTCTTGATATTTGATATGGGAGGATTTTGGGGGGGGGGGATCTCAACCTGTGATTACAACAGTATAGGGAATAACCTCAAAAATCCTTGAAAAAAATAAACGTAGATTATAGAAAAGAAATGGAAAATAGAGATTCAAAAACTGGCAAAGGAAACAAAAGAGACTGAGGTAGATAGTTTTGAAGAATTGTTAAAAATGATTCACCTTGAATCAAAAAAGGAAATTAATGGAACATTTAATAATGCCTATATCAGTTATCAGCAGCAAGCTGTCAACTCACCATCATGTCATAGGCTTGCCCAGCCCATTTCAATATGGTATGTGTCCAGGGAAATTTTTTTTAACAGCAACCATTTATTGAACATTCAGTTATAAGGGATGCTATTTTATTTATTAAACTAAAAAATGAAACAACTCAATTTAATTTTAAAAATTAAAATTTACTTTAATAATGAGTCGTAAAATATCAAAATTTTATGGTAGTGATATACAAAGATAGCAACTTTAATACTCTAACCAGATAATGAATTAACCCCAAATGATCAAAGCAAAGATAAAGATTTCATCTTCCTGACCTAAAGAATAAGATAATAATCACAAGATGGGGTTCATGGTGTGCTCAGGAAGGACTAGCACCTCCAGTGTGAAAACTTGCCAGGCCCTTTTCAGAGATGCTCATCCATATTTGCTGTCCACCTATCTCCCAACTCTCACCTGTGGCTCCATGTAATAGTAATGGTATTTAAAGATCCCCCTGTATTGGCTTGGTTTTCAGGTTGAGTGTTGAAACACAGAGCTTGTGAATCCCACTTGTGGGATGGACTTATTGATGTGAAAAGAGAGGGCTGAACTGGGAAGAGCTGGTGCCATGGATTTAGAGAAGGCCCAAGCAGAGAGAGAGGCAGAAGAACTTTTGGGAACAGCATCTGGGAGTCAGAGAGAGGATTGCTGAGGGCCAGTTGGAGCTGCCAGGAATTGTGAGAGCTGCCACCCGGAACTGCCAAAGACTGAGGAGACATGGCTATGATGCTGGTATTTTGTCTGTCTGTTTTGATGTTACTTTGCCAGATTTGTCCATTGATGAAGGACAGTGCTGTTGTTGCAGAGGTCCTGGAAACTTGCTGTTGGTTCAGAAGGATCTTGTTGTATGTTTACAGAAATCCTGAAGGAGGGTCTTGCTGATATTTTCAGGGGTCCTGAGACTGTTCTGCAGGCAGAGAGTGAATTGATGACACTGGCAATGTATCTTGTGGCTTTATTAATCTTTGTCTCCCCAGGAACAGAGATTGCTGAGAACTTGCCTCAGGTCAAGATGAAGAAAAGACCTCTTGGGTATTAAATGTTGTGGTGATATCTTAACCTTGCTGTAGCTCAGGGGTAGATGGCCTTTGTGCTCTCCACTGCCCCTTTTGAGAAGGTGCTTGGCATTAACTGATGATAATTGTAATTCAGTTGTGATCCAGGAGTGTGAAACTTGACTTTTTTGTGCTTTGTGATTGACTAAATGAATATACTTTGTTTATGATTGGAAACTAATCTTAATCTCCATTTGAGAAGAAAGGCTTTGTGATTGACTAAATTAATGTACTGCCCAGGGGTGGGGTAGTACTTTGAAATTATTGAATCACACTTGGTGAGTCCTGTATTTTGATTTTCTCTGTTCTGTGAATGTTTTGCCTTAATTTGTCACTGAATAAAATGGAGAGTTACTATGCTGGTATTCTGAACCTTGGAAGTTACCTTTTCTTGGCATTACACTCCAAGAAGCTATAGCAAGCACAGTGGCCACACCACAGGAAAACTATCTCAGCAGATAGGCTGAACCAGGTTGAAGATAACTGACAGGTCTCAAGCCCATTGGTGAGTCAAGGGGATATCTACCCAAGCACGTGAAGACTTCCTCTGGTGGAATGGGTGAGAAAAATTTTGAAAGTGGGTAAAGCAGGTACTGTGGAGCATTTAAAACTTGGTCAGACATCGAATATGCCATGGTCATCCACTGAATCCTGGACCATAGCCAGTCATCTTGACTTTTGTCCTACCACTGGGCTTCTATGACTCTGGAAGAGAGTGAGACTGATGACTTTGAGCAACTCTACCTCACTTAAATGCAATTCACATGCAAATCAAGACATCACCCCATGATGTTATTGGCCCTCTTCAAAAAATAAAGAATGAACAACTCTCACAAGGTATTATGGACTTCAATTCTTCAGCTGGATCATAGTAATTAGCTGACAAAATGAATTCTTATTGGATATCCAAAACCATGCTTAAGTTGAGGTGCTCTTGGGACATTGCATTTGTTTAGCTTTTTTATGAGCTAGTTTTGAAAAGACTCTTTTACCTTTATGTAACATGTAAGTTTGGAAAGGATTGGATAAATTAAAGCCTGGAAGACAGGTGAATGATCTGACTCCATCAAAGCACTCTTTAGTGGTCTTTAGTGCTACATTTAATCCATCATAATCTCAAAGCAAGGGGCAGCACCAAATGACACAGTGGATAGAGTGCCAGGCTTGGAGTTAGGAAGACTCATCTTCCTGAGTTCAGGTCTTACTGTTGATGTGACCCTGGGCAAGTCACTTAACCCTCTTTGCCTCTGATTCCTCATATATAAAATGAGTTGGAGAAAGAAATGGCAAACCAATCTAGCATATCTGCCAAGAAAACCCCAAATGGTGTCACAAAGAGTTGGATACGACTAAACAACAGCAAAAAGTCTCTATGTAATCAGACTTTAATTTTCAATTCATCAAAGGGTACTTTAAATCTATTAATTAAAATTTTATACTATCCCTGTCAGTACCTAAATTCATTAATTTTCCCATTGCAATCATAGTTTTAGAATTCTCCTGTTCAAATCCTTCATCATTCATGGTAATCATTGACTCTAAAAGTAGATCAAATCAAATTATTCACTCTGGCTCCTCTTTCATTCCAAAATGAAATAATCATTCATACGAGTAGATTCTAGTTTACTCTCAGTTCAACGACTTGTTTCAGGTAGCTGATGGCACAGTGGATAGAGCACTAGGCCCAGTGTGAGGAAGAACTGAGTTCAAATCCAGCCTTAGATGCTAGTTATATGAACCTGGGCAAGTCACTTAACCTCTGCCTCAATTGCCTCAACTATAAAATAGGAATAATAGTACATGCTATGCAGGGTTATTAGAGGATCAAAGGAGATTTTTTTTAAGCAATTGGGGTTAAGTAACTTGCTCAAGGTTACATGGCTAGTCATTATTTATCTGTGGGTGCTCATTTTCTGAGGCCGGATTTAATCCCGGGTCATCCCAACCCCAAGGCTGGTGCTCTTACTCGCTGCGCCACCTAGCTGCCCCAAGGTAATATTTTTAAAAGTGCTTAGGACAATGTCTGACACATAGTAGGCACCATAAAAATGCTTATTCCTTCCCCTTCACCATATTGGAATGCTTATAAAAAGATGGATTAAAAAATTATAGCAACTGTTACTTTGACTTTATATGTCCATCTTCTATTTGACAGTGATTTCAATCTTCACTGGTGATCTTAATTCTTTTTTTTTTTTTTTTTGGAGACAATTGGGTTTAAGTGTCTTGCCCAGGTCATGCAGATTGTTGTTGTTCATTGTTGTTTGTCCTTCTTTCTGGAAAAGGACCAATGGCATCAGGAGGGTGATGTCTTGACTTGCAAGTGAATTGGATTTAACTGAGTGCAAGGACATCAGCCTCCCTCTCTCCTCCAGAGCCATGTGAGTTCAGTGGCATGGCAAGACATAGATCAAGATGACCGGTGATGACCGGGGATGCAATGGAGATGTTGGGCTTTTTAAGCTAAGGTCTTTTCCAGGGGTCAGTTTGTCTAAAATGACTCCACAATAACAAATGCCTACTCTGTACCAGGAATAGTGCTACATGCTTTTATTTGTTGTTTTAAATCAAATATTGTTTCATTTGATCCTCACAACCATCCTAAGAGAGGGGTGCTATTCTTCTTCTTCTCATTTTATAGTTGAGAAAACTGAGACAAGCAGCAGTTAAGTGATTTACCCAGAGTCACACAGATAGTGAGTGTCTAAGGTTGTGTTTGAATTCAAGACTTCTTGATTCCAGGTGCATTACTCCATCTACTACTCCACCAACTGTGTTAAGAAGATTAAATATAAATGCTGTATTCTTACTATGCATACTTTTTATACTGTTCAGAATGAAAACATTTTTACTTTTTCCATATTTTCCTTCTAGGAAACATGCTCAACTTATATTCATAAGGACCTTTATAAAGATAAATAAGACAGGCATCCAACCTATTATTTGGAGTATCAAAGACTGGATCAGCAAATGGATTAGTTGATGGCTCAGAAGACAAGTGCATTGACCTGAACTAAGAGACAAGGGTTTTCTGTTGATCTTTAATCAGTTTATTGCACCCACTGGAACAGGTAGTAGCATTTTCTTTATGTAATTTCTTAATTGAGGGGTTCATGGTATTTGCACTAGTATTAGTACATTCATCATAATTTTATTTTTTTCCTTTCTTACCTTAACAATCTTCTTCATACTTTAAAATGAAAACAAAAGGGCATTGTGTGATTGAATAAAAACATAAAGCTATGGGCTTGTTAGGCTATTGTAGAATATATGAAATGAAGATAATCAGTCTTACACTGTTGGTCATGTCTGATCTGGCTGCTCATATAGATCAAATAATTTTCTAGAATGTAGTTGGAGGGGAAGAGAAGACTAATTATTATTCTACTATACCTTATTTTCACTATACCTTATGGGGACACATGTCTTGAGAAAATTCAGACTTTCTATATTTTTACAACATCTATATTATGTAATTCAGCACTGAATATATTGGCCATCCATCTACCTTTTAAAACTAAAAGAGTATATCAAATATGTGATCAAATTAAAATGCAAAGCTATTTTTTGAGGTGGTGGGAGACTGCATATGTCTGTGCACACTCCTTATCTCTGACCTTGGTTCGTGAGTTTAGAGCTTAAAGTGATTTTACCCATAGAATCACAGAACCTAAGGGCTGGAGAACATCAAATCCAACCTGAAACTGGACAAGCATCCCCTCTCTAATATCCCCAACACATGCTCATAGTAGATTAGGGCTAGAATTAGATTCAGAAAGACCTGTATGCAAATTCCTCCTAAGACACTTTAACATTCTATGTTTGTGAGTATCATTAGCTATTATTTAACTTTTCTGATCCTCATTTTCCTTATCTATAAAATAGGAATAATCATGGGCCATATATTATGAAGTTGTTATAAGGCTCAAATGTGATAATATATGAAAAAACTTTACAGTATTGTATGAATAACAGCTATTATTATTTAAAGGTAACCCAATACTTCTTGAGACAGACTGTTCTACTTTTGGACAGTTCTAATTATTAGAAAGTTTTTCCTTTCCTTGAGCCAAAATTGGTCTGTCTGTAACTTCCATCTCTCCTGCCTAGTTCTATACTCTAGGCAAAAGTTTAAACCCCTTTCCATATAAAAGATCTTCAAATATTTGAAGACAATTAACTGTCCTAGCCCCACTACATTTTTTCTTACGTATGGCATGTTTTCTGATCCTCTCATCTGCCTTGTCACATTCTTCTAGAAAAGCCTCTACTTATCTATGTTTTTCCTAAAATATTGTACCCAAAATAGAACCCAGTATATCACATGTAATCTGATCAGGGAAGAGTACAACAAAACCATCACATTCTTTCCTCTGGACACTATTTCTTAATGGAGCATAGACTAGAATTAACATTAACTCATGGCCTAATACTGAGTTTGAAAGTCAATAAAGTCACCAGATATTTTCCCCCATGGAAACTATTGTCCATATGTCTCCTTTATTCTATTGGTACAGTTGGTTTTTTAAATGAAGATACAAAACTTTACATTTATCCCTTATAAATTTTATTTTATTTTATTTGTCTTGTTTTTTGAGGGGGAAAGGCAGGGCAGTTGGGGTTAAGTGACTTGCCCAAAGTTACACAGCTAGTAAGTGTTAAGTGTCTGAGGCCAGATTTGAACTCGGGTCCTCCTGACTCCAGGGCTGGTGCTCTATTCACTGTGCCACCTAGATGCCTCTAAATTTAATTTTATTAATGTTTCAGTCAAGGTTTTTTTGAATTCTGACACTGTCATTCAACTTGTTAGCCAACCCTCTGGGGTTGTGTTGTCTACAAACTGAACAGTGCTTTCTATAGCTTTGTCAAGTTCATTAACAAAAAATGTTTAACAGCACTAAGTTAAGGACAGCTCCCTGTAGTATTTATTCTCTGAGATATATTTCTCCAAGTTAACATAAACATGATGTTCATATGATTACTTTTTGTATCTGATCATTCAGGTAGCTGTAAATCCATATTATCATCCAGCTAACATCTTCTCAGCTTTTCCATAGGATAGGATGAGAGACCTTTTCAAATGTTTTGATGAAATAATCCTTATTTTATAGGTAAGGAAATAGACCTAAATTTCCTAACATCTTGGGGCTTCTGACTTTTAGTACCATGGCCTTTCCACTATACCACACTGTCGTCTTTAAATAGCATTACTTTGGAAGAAATCATCCAAGTCAGCTAGATGAAGGTTTTCCTCTTTTTTTAAATAATTAAAATATTTAAGATGTTTAGTCATTTTGTGCTGCCTTTAACATGTCTAAATAAGTAAGTGAAAGATAAAATTGGCCATTTGGTGCCTTAAGAACAAAAAGTTGACTTAACTGAATGCAACCCTTGTCCCAAAGCCTATTGATATGGAACTCTCTCCTTATTGGTGGATATGAATGCCCTGCCCTGTGTGAGCTGGTGAAGGTGAGCATCACTTCTCATACAGTCTTTCTTCAAGCTTTGAGTTCCTTCTGGCACTTTTGGTTTCTAGTTTTGAGAGGGAAGATGGAAGAGACCAGCTCCACTTCAGGCTGCTCAAGGAAAAGACTACAGGAAGACATTAGAGGAGTTGGCAGTCTCTATCATGTCTCTATCTCCAACTTACTGTAATAGAGACTTTGGGGAATTTTTCCTTAGGTGAGATCCAGGACCTCTCTTTTGGTTTAGCAATGACCTTACTCCCAATGGGACAGCTCCTTCATTCTGTATTGCCTGCTATATATTTTCCTCTGTATACCTTCTCTGTTGTCTGTTTTGTCGTGATATGTATAAATGGGTTTCTTAGCCATTCTACATGTTTTTTTTCACTATCGAGCTTTTATTTGGTGGGAAAGGGGTCAAGTTTTGGATATAGAGCTTTGGTCCTCCTCACCAGTAAGCAATCAGAAGTTAGATTGAACTTTATCATATCTCCTAGACCAGGGGTGGGGAACCTGTAGCCTCAAGGCCACATGTGGCCCTCTAGGTCCTCAAGTGGGGCCCCTTGACAGAATCCAAACTTCACAGAGCAAATCCTTTTATGGAACCTAGAGGGTCACGTGTGGCCTTGAGGCCACAGGTTTCCCATCCCTGTCCTAGACTAACTATTTACGGGGGCTGATAGATATATCTCTAGTTTGTATGCCCTCTTTCTGAGGAAAATAGAGTGACTCCTGACCTCAACTTTTTGCTTCCCCTCCTCAGTGGAATTAATGGAGAAGGGCAGGAGGGAAAGAACTGGAAATGTCTATTCTGCCTCCCTTTGAGTCGCACAATGACATTCCTGTTCTGCATGTTGGGGATGCAAGCCTTACTACATGTAAAGTCCTCCCTTTACTTGCATATTAATTTTTAATTTTTTACTAAATACATATTAATGTACATGAAGACCCAGAGTCAGTAAAAACATTAAACATATAACAGTCATGTAAAAAACAAACATGATTTTGTCTAATTTTTAAAAACCCAAACTTTTCACATGGTCTAGAAACTCTCAACATTTTTGTGTGTCAGGAATCCCTTTTATAGTCTGGTGGGATTCCTTTTCAGAATATGCTTTTAAGTAATTGCAGAGAATGTTAAATTTCAGTTAGAGGTTAGTGGAAATAAAGATATAATTTCTCCCCATCCAAGTTCATAGATTCCATGAACTCTATCTGTGATCTTAAGTCAAGAACTCCTGGTATAAGGAAATCTATTTTACCCATTACTTAATTCTTTTTAATTAGTTTGGCTCCATTTCCTAGACTTCTTGAAGAAATATTTTAAGAGTTTTATGTAGGTTTTATTTTCCTCTATTTATCTGTGTTTTTTACATCTAATATTATTCCAATTACTTTTTCAAGCATTATAGAAATTATGGAGAACACAGGGTGTTTGAAAACATGACTTGAGAAGTTGTATTCTGCCACAAAGGATTGGCATATGCTTATAGGGCACAATCACTTTCAGTGCATCTAGATTTGATATTTCTGATTCTTATTTCATGAATCTTATCAGGAAGCTCAAGGCTCTGGCTGTAGTTTCAAACTGTTTGAAAAAAAGTGGTTGAATTAAGTCAGATTTCTCTAGTTCTCTGACTAACTTCTTGGATCAGGCAAATTCCCAATTAATACCCATTTTTAAGATTGCTGAATTCAGTCATTATTTTTCCTCCTAACATTAAGGCTATGTCTGTATAGACAACCTGATTGGCACTAAGAAGAATCACCTTTTCCCCTTTGCAACAGGGCTCTGACATATGTGAAACTAATCCCAAAAGATTGGCAGAGAAATTAAAAGCTGGAGAGGAAATTTTGAAGAGCTCTGTGCATGACATAGGCTAGGAAGAATGAATGCTGACTCTATAGCCAGGGCATACCAACTCATACATCTGGGAAGGTTTTAAAAAAAATTCCATTCTGCTTTTCATTTCTTGGAACCTCATTTTCCTTTTCTGAATTTCTTTTTGTTAATATCACAGGAAAGACCAATAAATAGTCCATTTACCTTTACATTTTTGAATCACTTATGTCTTTATACACCTTCTGAATTGGGTTTGTCTAAACTGGATTCTTTAATTAGTATTGTCTACTACAGCTTCATTATAGAAGTAAGTTAGATTTTAGGCAGCCAGGTGACTAGTAGATAGATAGAGGGCTGGGACTGGAGTCAGGAAAATCTGAGTTCAGTTGTGGCCTTAGCCACTCACTGGCTGTGTGACTCTGGGTAATTCACTTAACCTTTGTTTGCCTTAATCCACTGGAGAAGGAAATGGCGAACCACTTCAATTTCTTTGCCAAGAAAACCCCACCCAGGACCACAGACAATCAAATACCACTGGACAACAAAAGTTAGATTTTGAAGTAGCGTTATTTTTTTTACCATTGTGTGCCCATTAGTTTCCTCTTTTCTAGAGTCATTGAAGTCCAGTCGCAAGAAAAAAGGCAGGACAACTGGCTATGGCTGGGGATGCAGTGTATGGCCTTGGCATCTTTGATGTCTTACTAAACTCTAAGCACTCATCCATTGGAATAAATTGTTCTCATCCACCCATTTCACTGGGAGATATCTTCACATGGTTGGGGTAGACATCTCTTCACTCACTGACAGGTTTGTGGCCCATGATTACTTTCTACCTGGGTTAACCTGTCTGCTGAGGTTTACAGGGGTATGGCCACTGCATATGCTACAGCTCTTTAGAGAGCTGTCAGGTGGACAACAAAGGAGAATGAGCAGCCCGGAAAAGGGCTCAGCAAACCCTCATACCCGGAGTGCGTGTCCTCCCTGAATACCTCCCTGAATACACCTGCAGTACCAATTAGTGAATGAATAGTGAATGCCAGTCATATGAGGATCTATCATACATAGTTAAACCCTAAAAAGCAAATAAGCTATTCAATTCTTACTTAGGCCTGTGAGTTCTTTGCCAGGTGAATGGGCCCAGAATTCCCTACATGCAATTAACTCCTAAAGCTATTACCTGTAGAGGTTTTAGACTAGCCTTGAGCTATTCCTTCTCCATTGTACAAAGTTCATAGTACAAAGCTCCAGATGAGGATTCCTGAAGGATTTATTTCTTCTTTTGTGATCTGGTATAAGATGAAAATAGTCAGGGTAACCTTGGATACATCATAGCCAGTTTTGGCAAACAGCAACCCAAATCTGCAATGACGGTTTCTCAAACTGAACTGAAATCATGAAGTTCCTGAGGCCTTCTGAGAACCTTCTACATACGACTTTTGCTAAATCAGAGACATCCTAGGATGATACACACAGACTAACTCCAGAAAATGGAAGGAATTAAAGAGCTGTTCATCTCTTCACTCCTTAGGTATTCTTATTGAGCTTGGCTCTGTTCTCCTCATTTCTATCCTTCTCAACCAAAAAGGGGGAGTGGGGAAGTCTCAGAGACTGCCTTTTCTCTTCTTCCTGGGGTATCTGGTTGAGGAGGGCGGGTAGAGTTCCTCCTCTAATCCTTTCCTTTCACTCTTCCTTCCTTCCATTTTTCTCTTGGGGGGCAGAAAGAAGAAAAGCCCCAGGAGCCTTCCAGGTTCTTCCAGAAACACTTGTTGGAGGATTAGAACTAATAAAAAGGAAAGACAGGCTCATGGTCTGAGATAGAGGTGGGGAACCTACAGCCTTGAGGCCACATGTGGCCCTCTAGGCCCTCAAGTGCTCTGACTGCCATGCTTCCTTCTACTGGAGGCTGCTAGGTTGTGCAGGGTCGCTATGAGCATCAACTGATATAGTGTCTGTAAAATTCTTAGCATAATGTCTGGCATATATTAGGTGTGAAATAAAGCTTATTCTCTTCCCCTTCTCCCACCATTGAATTGAACAACTAACTTTTGCAAATAGAACTTGACATCACACATACTTTGGTGATGCTCCAATGAATAAAAACTGCCATAAAATTGGTCTTTTGAGAAAGTATACTAATTGTTTAAATGATATTATCGGGTTCCATACTGGAATTAGAATGAATATATGTATAATTCCAAGGCAATACCTATGAATTTCTTCTCCTTGTAGTCATAAATAATATAACATCCATTCCTTGCATATTTGATTCAAAGCTTTCACAATGGAGGCAAGTTATTTTTATCCCTGCTACTGATGCTTTTAAGTCAAGAGAAGCACATTTTATACATCAACTGTCATAGATTGCACAAAAAAAGTCAATGAACAGATTCTTCCCTCTTCCTCCCCCTCCCACCCCAAACTGGAGGCTAGATTGCCAGGGTATGTCCATTTTGCACCTTACTTCAGCCAAGATTTAATGGAATTGTTTCTGTTTAAAAAAGAAACAGACTGACAGGTTGGCTCCTCTCTTAAAATAGTAGCTATTATATTACTCAACTTATTAGAGATGGTAGTTGTTTCATGTCATCTGGTAGACAGAAAACTGGCAAGTGGCCTGGAAATATGAATCTATCACTGATGAGTTATGTAACCGCAAGTCAGCTGCTGGCCCTCTACAGTTCTCTGTAACTTGATAGAAGACTATCTTCTGGGAAAATCTATAAAATGCTTTTTCAGTTTAAAAAAATTCCTTGAAAATTGGTATGGCTACATAATCTACAATGTTCTTTCAGTTTTCTGTAAGAAAGTTGTGATATGAATATGATTATTTCTAATGTAATATCACTTTACTAATTTTAATTCCTAACTTTAGATAAAATTGCTCTTTGTGATAATTTGCTCAAGGTACCAATTACAACCATGCTTTACTTAGCTGGCATCATGGGAATTTTGAAGTGTTCCACTGACATGAATTTTCTAGCTAATGGAAACTTTCCCTTTTTAAAAACCAAAACATTTTTATGTTAAATTTTTAATGGAAGTATTTCAAAATGTTTTCTTACACTTTCCTACTTTATTAAGCAGCACATTGTACATAACTTAAGCCTTTTAAATGATCCATGATGATTATTTTGAATATCAATTTTTATGCTATGCTTTAGTATATTAATGTCTTCACAAATTATTGAACTATGTAGGGCTAATTGGTCCTACACTAAGAGTTAGGTCTATTTTATAATCAGTAATGCCATTGTCCTTTCCTTGCAAGACACTTTTCAGTTTGTCCTTGTCTAGCAGCACCTATCTTTATTTCTGGTAATGATTTGCTAAATCATAAGACAAACCAGGTAATCAAGACTGTTCATTCAGTAAGCTTAATTTTATACAGCATTCTAAATCAGCAAGCTGAGGGTGGTTCCACTGTGAAGAATGGTAGACAATGGGTAGACTAGCTTATGAAGACCTCTCCTTAATGTACACTCAGATAATACTCTCTCTCAGTTTTAATTCATGAAAACATGTGGAAGCACTGGAGGAACTGTTTTCTAGCCATATAAAGGTCTTCTAATTGACCATGTATATGGAAGACTTAATGAAACAGGGGTGGCTGTGTAGGAAAAGAGTTGTTATTCAAAAAGGGTGACCTACTCTTTGTCACTCTCTTTTTCTTGGTGAATTTGAGTTAGGATAACTACTTTGAGCTGGTTTTAAGAATTTTTAGGGCAGTTAGGTGGTACAATGGTTAGAGTGCTGGCCTTGAAGTCTGGAAGACTCATACTCCTGAGTTCAAATTTGGCTTCAGATACTTCCTAGCTCTGTGACCTTGGGCAAGTCACTTAACCCTGTTTGCCTCAGGTTGTCCTCTGTAAAAATGAGTTGGAGAAAGAACTGGAAAACTACTCCAGTATCCTTGCCAAGAAAACCCCAGTGGGGTCACAAAGAATCAAACATAAGTGAACAATAACAAGAACATCAAGAATTTTGTAGGAAGGGAGCAACAGACCTGTTTTCAAGGTTTTGTCAGTAAATGTTTAACAACAGGCTCCTGAAAAAATGTTCCCACTACATACTTTTGAGTTTAATCCAAGTTAGCATTTTCTCTATAATTTTCTTGAGTCTAGAAAGAACAATAAATCTAGCCTCAATTTATAGTGTTTGATGATTTCCCTAGTGTAAATGCTCACATTGAAAATTTAACAGTTGACTTTTTTTTTTTAAAGCAATTGGGGTTAAGTAACTTGCTCAAGGTTACACGGCTAGTCATTTGATTTAGTGGGTCTCATTTTCTGAGGCCGGATCTGATCTCGGGTCATCCCAACTCCGAGGCCGGCGCTCTTACTCACTGCGCCACCTAGCCGCCCCCTTTAGGGCAATTGGGGTTAAGTAACTTGCCCAAGGTTACACGGCTAGGTTTTTGTTTGTGCGGATTAAGTGTCGGAGGCCGGCTCCGAACTCAGGTCCTTCTGATTCCAGGGCCGGCGCTCTATTCACTGTGCCACCTAGCCGCCCTAACAGTTGACTTTCTATAGCTTGTTCAAGCTTATGATTCCTCTGGCACACCACTTTCTATCTCTAACTTGCCAATGGCCACCTTTCTTTCTATATTTATTCTTTCCTGACTTTGGGGAAATGTATATTCCAGAATGGAAATATTCATCTGGTGAGTTTGGGGGATCTAGAGAATCCATCAGAACTCCTATTGATTATTGGAGCTCAATAGTATCTATAACAATTTCCCATTGAGACAGTATCAGTGGCCACCAGAATGGCTGTGGCCAATGTCATTTGGAAGTGTCTAGGATGGATGTAGTAAGACATGTAGAAACTTTAACATGTGATCCCTAGTTGCAGAAAAAAGTTTTGTCTGTGCACGTTAGGAAGCTATTCCCCAAAGGAACTTGGGAGAACTTCACAAAAGGAGAAAAGAACTGTCCAGTGCCAGAGTGTGAGGTAACCCTTTGCAACATGTGTTCTCTACCTGTGTTCTTCACTATTATTAAGTTTGAGCCAACCCTCCTGAAGGACTTTGTGTATGCAAGGGGGGGGTATCACATGCCTTAGGGAGACTGATAAAATGGAGAACATACCAAACTTGAATCCATGCCATATGAGGACAGGTGAAGGAACTGGGGATCTTAGCATGGAGAAAAGAAGCCTTAGGGAAGGACATGATAACTGTTTTCAAATATTTGAAGTATTATCATGTTGAAGAAGAATTTTACTTTTGTACTTACTTTTAGAGGATAGAATTAAGAACAATGGGTTGGAAAGAAGCACATTTAGGTCTGATATCAGGAAAAAAATTTCCTACTAATTATTGCTATCTAAAAGTGGAGTGGGTTGACTTAGGAGATGATGAGGTGAGTTGGATACAGTGGGATACTCCTCTAATCTCATGTAGCAGGAGGTTGGAACTATTTGAGTTCTTAGCTATAGGGGGCTATGCACTTGGTATTTCCATCAAGGTTAACATTAACATGATGAGCTCCCAGAAGTGCGTGTCTGTGTGTGGAGCACCAGGTTGCTGAAGGAGGGACAAATTCACCCAAATCAGAAACAGAATAGATTAAACCTCTCTTGCTGAATAGGAGTGGGATTGGGACTGTGAGTAATCCCTGAATTTCCAGTTGGGCAAGAAAGAGAAAAACCCAGTGTTGAAAGAAGAAGGGGGGGGGGAGAGAGAGAGAGAGAGAGAGAGAGAGAGAGAGAGAGAGAGAGAGAGAGAGGAAGAGAGAGAAAGAAAAGAAAGAGAGAAAGGAAGAAAGGAGGGAAGAAAGGAAAAGAAAAAGAAAGAAAGAAAGAAAGAAAGAAAGAAAGAAAGAAAGAAAGAAAGAAAGAAAAGAAAGGAAGGAAGAAAAAAGAAAGGAAGGAAGGAAGAAAGAAAGAAAGAAAGAAAGAAAGAAAGAAAGAAAGAAAGAAAGAAAGAAAGAAAGAAAGAAGGATGAGGTGACCCAGTATTGGGAATCTGTTTAGGTTGTAACACTAGATGGTCTCTGATGTTCCTTCAAACTGGGATTCTGTATGTGACTTTGCAGGGGAAAAAATGGTATTATATATGAAACTATAAACTCCAATATACTTAGAATTTGGAATTTGCTTCCATTTCTATTTACAGAATTATAGTCTATGTGTATACAGTCATTTTGATTCATTTTAGTTCACTATGCATCATTTTCTTATTTCTTTGTATTCTTTATGTCATTTCTTCAGTTGAAATAATATTCCAATTACAGCCATATACCATAATTTCTTCTGCTATTCTTCAATCACTGGGTATATGTCTTATTTTCAGGTATTTTTTTTGCTACTGCAAATAAAATTTCTTTGAATGTTTTGTAATTTATAGCTCTTCTCTCATATCTGAGAATACAGTACTAGTAGTGGATTCAAACACTGTGGCTTTTGTAAGTCTAATTATCTATGTTACAAAATTATTCTCTAAAAGTTTTATAGCAATTTGCAGCTCCACCAGTATTCTACACTGCCTGTTTCTCACAGCCTGCCAACATTGAATTTTATTTATTTTTAACCCTTTGTCAGTTTGATGGGTATATGTTGGTACTATATTACTTAATTTGTATTTTTTAGAAAATTTGATTGGGGATTTGTGTGTCTTTCTTTAAGAACTGCCTCTTCATATTCTTTTACCACTTATCTAGTGGGGAAGTGATACTACTTAAAAATTTGCATCAGTGTTTCAATGATTTTTTGGGTTATTATTTTTTTTTTAGATCAGATTTGATTATAGCAAAGGTTTTCCCCCCTTTAGCAAGTTCTTTTTAACTTCATTCTAGATACTTTGACAGCCTTGAAAATTTTTCTTCTTGGAAGCTAACATCTTCTTAACATAATGAACTGCTATATTTCCTTGACATAAAACTTATGGAATCTAAAGTTGAGGCTGGAAAAAATATTAAATAAAAGCATTATTCATTGGTATTCCAGACTACCACATTGCATCATACTTTCTACCTCCCACCAAAGGTGAATATCACATCATGGGTAAAAATATTACTCATAAAGTTTTTCAAAGTACTGTGCAGTAAAGATCTATTTTGGGGGCGCGGGGGTGTGGACTAGATCGCTATTGCTTGAATCTCTTAATCTGACCACAGCAATTAGTTCATTTAGTCAGTATTACGAAAGTCAATGATAAACAATAGATTAAAATTACTCAGGATTTACCTCAAAACTGCATTTTAAAAAAACAATTGTTAAAATTTTTGTTTCAGAAATTAAAATTAATATTTTGTTTAAATAAGTCCATTCCCTGTGAGAAGTCATTAGAGAAAGAACATTGATTTTAAAGTCAGAAGATCTATATTTAGATCCTAGCTCTGATGCCTGTTTTACTTCCATTACCTTGACAAGTCATGTGATTTCACATTCTCTGAATTGTTAAATGAGAATACTGATATTTCTATTGTCTGCTTTACAGGACTATTGTGAGAGAAATGCTTAGAAAATACTAAAACACTACAAAAATATGAGTTATTATTATAGTTGTAATCTATTACTTCACAAATGGAATGGAGACAGTGATTTTGGATTTGTTGAATAAAACTGGAATATTTGAACATAGGGATAATCTTTCAGTTTGCTTGTCAAATTGAGGGTAGGAATAATTCTCTGGTAAACCCTGTTAGTGTTAAGGCGGCAAATTAAAATGAAATAAAAGAAAGTAATACTTTCTATATCAGATGATAAATGCATGAGGCTGGTTACTCCTAAGAAAAGATGTACAGTCTGAAAAATGAACAGGTATTCAGAAGATCAATAATGAAGCATGCTTCTCACCTCTTGGTAGAAAGTTGATGAATCAGGGTTACAGAATGAGACATACATTCTCAGATAATGGCCAATATGTTGATTTGAATATTTATGTACATATATTTTTACACACACACACACACACACACACACACACACACGCGCGCGCGCGCGGATTTGTTGTTAAAAGGGAAGGTTTTTTATTTTTATTTTTTTTTTGAGGGAGGAGGAGACTTATGGGAAGAATGGAGGATAGTGATATACATACCAAAAAAGTAAGAAAAGAATGAAAAGAATAACAATAACATTAAAATATAAATAGGAGAGAATAAAAGCTCATAAGGGAACACAGGCAAGGAGGGTCATATTAGGATTACCATGTGTACTTTACAGATATTTTAAAAGCACAAGTTATAAGCAGATTTACAGTTTTATGTGCATTCCTTTTCCTCCATTCTTTTTATGGGGAAATGCTTATGTTTGTCAATTTCCTAATAATAAGAAATAAAAATTAAAAATTAAAGATTTTGATAAATTCATGGATTAAGAATCCAGAATGGATTACTTAGTGAGATATATTTTAGAGGTACAAATTGAACCTTTGAAGTTGTTGATATGGCATCATAATTTGGTTATTCTCTTTTGGTATAGAACATTTAAACTGATGGAGACTGGGTTTCCCAGAACAGAAGAATTAAATTCTGATAACTTTAGATAAGAATTCATGATGCGTGTAATGTACTCATTTATTCTGAGACATGGTAGATTCCTAAAAGAACAGCTCCTAGGGATCTTTTTATCATGCTTGGTTAAGCATTAAAATAACAATTATTTTAAATAATTTAGGAAGTTTTCAACAAGGGCACTTGGGAGGGATTACTATGGCTAAATATATTCCCTAGGCAAAAGCATGTGGTATTATTCTTTGGCATTAATCTAGTACTTACTAATTATTTCTAATGAAACAGATATTTTTGACTAAAATATTAGTATTTTAACATGATACCAAAATTATGGTTTTGTGTGTGAGTGATTTCTTTACCACACTAAATAAGAATAAAGATCGCTCTTGGATTTGTAACTCTAGGCTTCATTTGCATATTTTTTATTGTTAGTACTACTTTCAATTTGACAGTTGAAGTCAAGATTGGCAGATAAAAGGTCTATACCCATAGGGCAACTCTGTCTTCTGTACAGCTATAGATGCTAATAATGGCAATTTATTGAGTCATAAAATAAGAACTAAGGAAATTTAGAATAGGTGAAACTAAAAAATGGGATCATTGAGGAGGTCATTAGTTTTAACTTGTGACCAAATGCCAATTGAGAAAGCAGGCTAATGTGTTTGTCTCTTCTTAGTGGAAACCAGGAAGATAAGATTTTTTGTTTTGTTGTATTTCTACATTTGGAGGGTTGGAAACTTTTTAAAAAAGATATCTTATTAGGCTATTTTGTTAGGGTACTTTGAGGCAAGTATTGTTTTCCAGTCTTTGATACCTTCCTTCTTTAAAGGAGCCACATTTTAAAAAGTGACTGCATTGAATTCAGTTCTGCACATACTTGTTAAGTGTCTACTGTGTTTAAAGTTTAGAGCAAATAGCTGGAAATACTAATAATGTAAGACAAGCTTCTTTCCTCAAGGAGCTCACAATCTAATCAGAATGCTAAAAGGGATACTTTGGAGAAAAACAAAACAAAACTTTGTTTTATAGCATTACCACTTCTGTCTTAATCTTCCTACAATCCCTCCTCCCAATCTTTGCATAATGTTGTTTTTAGTGTAACATTTCTGTATTCTTCTGATACTCTCTAACATGTGTAAAACATTGTTTGTTTAAATGAAAGATTATCTTTTCTTCCAATTCGAGTAAATTTTTTAGAAACTGATAACTGTGAATTGTCACCATTGTGTCTACTATAAATTATAGGACAGAATTACATACATACATACATGTATACATACATATGTACAAACACACATTGTTATAGGACAAATTAGAAATTACACATATAACCCAATGGAGTTCTGCCTCACTTTCTCTACTTCCTTTCAAATATAGCATGAACTTAGCGTGAGATAGGTGGAGCAAGTGGGCCAGTACTATAAGTGGAATTGCTCTGGGGTCTTGCTAAATCCCTCTTCAACAGAAGACAGGTCAAAAGGGACAATGACTGCAATGCTGTAGCTTCCTTTGTAGTTAAAACATCTGGAGTTCAGAAAAGACCACCAGTATAGGAAGAGGAAGGGGCTCCATTTTGGAGCAGTGGTGGGATTGGGAGCAGATCTGGATCAATTGAGAAATTGTTATACTATTGTAATGTCACTCAGAGTTTGCGAAGGATGGCAAGCTATTAGGAAGCCTTCAAGAGGTAGGATTGTAGAGTCACAAGAACCCTTGCTTTCTTCCCAGTCTTTTTTCTTCGAGGGATATTGTAAAAGACCTATGTTTCCTTCATTCTCTGTAAGCCTTGGGGGTACATGGGTCCCTCCTCTATACAGAATATTTGGAGGGAAAAGAGAAGGAAAGAAAGTGATAGGCAATGATGTTTTCTCTGAGGTTGTAGGAGAATTTATTTTTCACTTTCATTCCTGATATTAAAACTGTAGTGGGCCATATGGTGCAGAAAGAAGAGAAATGGATAGTGCATTCTTCTAATGGGTGGGGGCAGAGCCAAGATAATTATGTTGTTGTTGTAGTTCAGCCCTTTCAGTCATGTTTGACTTTTCATGACTCCATTTGGGGTTTTCTTGGTAAAGATATTGGAGTGGTTTGCCATTTCCTTCTCCAGATAATTTTATAGATGAGGAACTGAGGCAAACAGGGTTAAGTGACTTGCCCAAGCCACTTACAGGTCATATAACTAATAAGGTTTTGAGGCGATATTTGATCTCAAGAAGATGAACCTGACTTCAAGCCTGGTACTCTATACACTGTGCCACCCAGCTGCCTCTAAGATAATTATAGTAATTAATGTTTAAAAATATTGATATTTTATCTCTTCAATTAGATAAGGTAAAGTGGTACCTTGCACAAAGTATAAATACACTTTCAAACTCCACATTCGTGCTGGTCATGAAGGTAAAAAGTAGATGTTGCCAGTAAGAGGATTTAGGATTTCCAGGCTGTGAGCACTTTCTAGTGGTAAGTGAGGATATTTCATCCTGTCAAAAAGTTTGCTGTTATGGGTGCTAGTGGCCTACAGAGAAGCAGCTCAAGTATAGGACTCCCTAGTGGTTAGATCAGGTATTGCACTCTCAGTTACTCCAAATCTCTTGACTAGATTTTTTACAGATGTGACAGTTGTCTCTCTGTATAAGGGACACAGTATATATACATCCAGACACCCACACTGGTTATAGGATCAACTACAATAATTCATCAAAAAATGAATGATTGAAAAAGAAGATGGATTGTACACATGGCAAGAGTAAATGATAATGGATGAACAGCCCAAGAATGTAAAGGTGGCCTATAGTATGTTGGATGAACTTCCTTTGGTGAACTAATAGGAAAACAATTGACACATAGATTTTGAGTTGGAAGGTGCCCTAGAAACCCAATTTTATCCTTTTACAGATCAGAAAACTGAGACACAGAGAGATCAAATGATTTTCAGTGTCACATAGCAATTGATTGATTAATAAGCATTTATTAAGCACTTACAGTGTACCAAGAACTATTCTAGAAATGAGTAGGCATGTAAGGAAGGCTATAAACCTAGGTATTCCTACTTCAAAATATATTGCCTTATCCACTAAACTATGCTTCTTCTCAGGGATGTGAATATGAATCACACAGAAAGGGCAGGCATGAATAGCTTGTGATCTGAATCGTTAGAAGGTATGCCCCCTATTGATAAAATCACAGATCCATCAGAGTACTGAAGTTTAGGAAACAATGATTTGTTACTATTGAAAAAAAGGGCAATCATATTCATAGCATACAGTCATTCCAGGCAATGGCTTTGACTAAGACCTTTAATGTAGGAGTTAGTTGGTAGAATAGTTGGAGAAAAATGAGAGGAAGAAGTGACTACATCACCTGGTGCTTCAAAAAGAAAGGGAAAGAATAAAAGGAAAGAATAAAAGAAGGCAGGAAAAATTGAAGGAAGGAAAAAAGAAAGGAAGAAAGAAAGAAAATGAAGGGAAGAATTTGAAATTAATATACTCAATTATAATAATCTCCTTCCAACCCTCCTCTATAATAGTGGCAAAGCTGACGGAATATTCTCTCCCTTCCCCATCTTTCACACCCTTTTCCTTTGGATACAAATGACTTCTTTGTGACATTTCCTTCTTCCGTGGGGCTTTTGATTTTCATTTCACTGGGTTTTCCCTGGATAGAAAGGTCCCATCACCTCTCTAGGTTTGGCTTTTGTGTGCAAAATCAATATTGGAAAAGAGCAAAAGGAATAAATTTAGATTGCTTCAAGATTTTTTTTGAGGGACAGAGGTAGTGAGCCATATTTAAAAGATGTGTCTGGACTTCTAGCATATTTATTGACAAATATAGTTTAGGTCTCTGTCAAAATAATAGCAATAATTTTACAAACTTTATCAAAATCTGAAATATAGTCTAAAATAAAAGCTTGCCCTAAATTTAAAAATATTGTGCTTGCTTAGAGGATCCTATAATTGCCACTGTCAGAACTTGGAATCACTAGTTACCATTATGCTAAGTTAAATCCTCTCCAGTTTTATTTTGTTTTTTACTTCTTTCTGTGGGAGAGAGGGTAGCAATGAGAGGTGGTTATTGCCTCTTATTGTTGGGCTTCAGTGCTCCCTTTGACTGCCTGTGTACATTTATAATTCAGTGAGATGGGCCAAGATAAATATTTAAAACTTTAAAATCCTGTCAGAAGTTGGAAGTTTCAAGTGATTCAGCACTGAATTCATAGGGCCTCTGCCTAGATTAGGGCTGGAAAAGTGCAAAGATCCCTGTGTTCTCAAAAAAAAAAAAACCAACAAAAAAATTTTTTAGGGAAATGATAAGGCAAATGTTTGCCTATCAAGACAAGAAAAATGTTTGTAGAGACCTGGAAATAACTGCAATGGAAATTTCCTGTTTGGTATGATGCCTGTGACCTTTTGAAAAGAAAAATCAAAAAGAGAGAGGGAAAAACGTAATCAGAACACATCATTGTACAGTCATATACTATAAAGTTAGTCTGTCTATCCTTAAGTGACATCATTGTTACTACTAAATTATTCTGAGAACTGATAATGCAAATAGATTTCCCACATTTGGATATTGCTTCCACTGCTTTTAAGGTGTTGTAACTCAGATTGCTTTTGCTATATTTAGCTTTTGTCTGCCTTTTAAATTTAAAATTGTAGAAACAATTTCCCCTCGTTCTGCTATTTAGATAAACGAAATATGAGAAATATTTGAATCAGGTTATTATAGGATTTAGTATGTAACTCAATAAATCAAATTAAAAAATGATTATTTCCAGAGGCAGAAATTCTGAGATAGGAGAGATTAAGACATCTTAATGTAGTGGTTTGATTACTGGACCAGGAGTCAGGAAAATCTGGGTTTAAATCTCAACTCAAACATTTTACCTAGCTGTGTGACCCTAGGCAAGTCCCTTAAATGCACTTTGTCTCATTTTCCATATCTGTTAAATTAGGAAGTTGGACCCAATGGCATCTAAGGTGCCTTCTAGATCTATGATCCTATAAGATTGTAGACTGAGTAAAGATGAAAGATTCTCATATGGATTCAGACTAATGATCTATATATAGTCAGTCTCATTTCTCATAGCATCTCTTCCAAACTTTCTCTTGTCCCCTCCTAGGGACACACTTAGAACACTTGGAGAAGAAAGGAGCTCTTTCAGATCCAATGCCTGCACCTCAAAACTCCTCAACACCATCACCCATTCTCTCCTTCCCTTTGCTCACAGAGTATAAAGTATTCCTAATACTCGTGAGGTCTAATTCTTCTATCTATGTTCTTGATCCCTCTCCGCACTCTGCTTTAACAGTCACCCCATTCCCCCTATGTATCTTCAGTAATTCCATGGAAACTTGGTTCCTTCCTAGTTATCTACAAACAGGTTCACCCTTTCATTCTAAAAACAAACAAATAAATATATAAATAAGCTGAAGTTTTCCATTTCATTCAGCTAATGCTCCATTTTCCTCCTTTTCCTTTCTGCTAAACTCTTTAAAAAATGTCTATAGCTGGTATCATCACTTCATCTCCAGAAACTCTTCACCCCTTGCAATCTCACCTCAGTCTCCAGCATTCTGCTGAAACTTCTTTTTTCTTTTGCTTTTTTGGAGGGGAGGGAGGGCGGGGCAATTCGGGTTAAGTGACTTGCCCAAAGTCACAGGGCTAGTAAGTGTTAACACTTACTAGTGTCTGAGGCTGGAATTGAACTCAGGTCCTCCTGACTCCAGGGCTGGTGCTCTATTCACTAGGCCACCTAGCCTCCCCTACTGAAACTTCTTTCAGTGGTTACCAATGACCTTCTTCTAATTGACCAATCCCATGGCTATCCTTCATTCCTCTTCCATTCTGCTGCTTCTTTCACTAATGACCACTTCTTCTCCCATGATACTTTATTTTTCTTTGGCTTCTGGGATACCCTATTTTCCTAATTATTATCATACACACAGTTTGAACTGTGTCAACAATCCATATAGTTAATAGTGTTGGACCTGGCTCAAGGCAGGAACACCTGGAATTTGCAAATTCCTCCTCAGATACTTAGAAACTATGTGATCCTGAGTAAGTCACTTAACTGCTCAGTCTCTGTTTTCTCTTCTGTCAAATTAGGATGACAATATCATCTACCTCACAAGTTATGAGAATCAAATTAGATAATATATGTAAAGAACTTTATAAATATTAAAGTAATATATCAATTATAATGATAATGATTATTATTACTATTATTACCCCTTTAATCACTCCAGTGTTGCCCTCTTCCTGATTTCTTAATATAAGTGGCTTCAGCTATCATAACTAGGAAGATAATTTCCAAATCCATATTTACTGATTTTTATTCTGAGCTTCAGACCTATATTTCCTGCTCATGTCAGGACATTTCAATTGGTAATTTTACAAGCATTTATTAAGGTTATATTATTATATTATAAAAGCCATGTTAGAACTTTATATAGTTATAAAATTATATTATTTTATTATTATATGACAAAATATAATTTAACAAGTTGTTTATAAAGTTGTGGTTTTTTTTAAAAGACAATAATTATGGACAACAAAACTTTAATTGTTTAAAAAGCTAAGTATATTTTAAAAATTTCTTTTGTTCAAATTATTAAAAAGAAACAAATAATTGAAAACTAAGTGAGCCAGGGCTTGGATGGAAAAGGAGATGGAAATAAAAATAGGGGTTTAGTAAGAAACTGGTGCTAATATTTTCCCTTGGAAGTTGCCTTCCAAGCTGGGAGAAAGGGGTCCTGGCAAAGTTGATATGAATCCTCCCTTTGCAGCTGAAAGCATTGTCAGTTTTGGGCTTTGATAGGCTTGGCCCTGAAACCTAGAATTAATTTTCTTCAATTTGCCTTTTCTACTGTTCAGGTACCACAATAAGAGAACCTTTAATTGGGAGCAATGGCAGAAATCAATTAGTCCCTCCTATACCTGAAAAAGACTCTCCTCAATTACCGTAAGTGGTAATCCAGTCTTTACTTGAATACCTCCAGTGAGAGGGATCCCATTTACTTCCCAAGGTAGCATGTTCCATTTTTAGTTAGCTCTAATTATTAGGAAGTTTTCCTTTATCCCAGGTCTGAATATGCCTCTTTGCACCTTCTACTCATTGCTCCTAATTATGGGATCTCTGGCAAAATAGGACAAGTTTAATTCTTCTTTCACATATTTGAAGATGGTAATCAAATGTCCCCTTAGTGCTCTTTTCAGACTGAGCATCCCCAATCTTATCCTTATGTAGTATGAACTTAGGCATTCACCGTTCCAAAGGAAGTATAGGACACTCTTCAGCCTTGGATACCTCAGCACACACACTTATTAAAGACCCAACAAAGAGAAGTAGTTGGCATCATTAAGTGGTTTAACTTTGGAGAGAAATAACGATTTTATTAGTGGAAGTAACACTAAAAAAGATGCATTAGCATCTACTTTAACACTGTACCCTAAGGAACACTGGGCCTTTCCATGCACCGTGCAGTTGAACTATCCCATATGTGTTGTCTTTCCACATTAGAATATGTGCTCCTTGATTGCAAAAATTGTTTTGTTTTTCTATTTGTATCCCCAGCTTTAGCTCAGTGTTTTTCACATGGCAAATGTTTAATAAATGCATTTTCCTTCCTTCCTTCCTTCCTTCCTTCCTTCCTTCCTTCCTTCCTTCCTTCCTTCCTTCCTTCCTTCCTTCCTTCCTTCCTTCCTTCCTTCTTTCCTTTCTCATTGTGATCCTCTGTGCACTCTACTAGGATAGATCCCAGAAATGGACACAGAACTCCAGATCAGAGAAGAGTATGGTGAGACTATTATATCTTTATTCCTAAAAGCTATACCTATCATAATGCAGTTCAAGATGGTGCTAGTTTTTTGTCCAACATCATACTTTTGGTTTATATTGAAATTAAAATCCATTGCAAGTCCATCTTTTTTTTCCAGATCAACTGTAATATTACAATACCTTATCTGTCCCATATTATATTTATACAGGTATTTTTAAAAAAATAATTAATATCCTTCTATCATGCATGTGTTCAGAGCTGTGTAGGTGGGCCTCTGAAACTAGCCCAACCTTGTTTTTGATTTGTAGCTGACCTCTGCTGTTCCTTATTTTATTAGGGAAGGGATTTAAGGATTATGAGAGTATATTGAGAAAAGAAGGGCCCTATTAGCTTTCCATTCTTTATGTAGCCACCTATATATTAACCTTTGCATGATATTCCTTCCCATTGGCAGCAGGAAGATATCAGATAAAATACAGTCTAAATTTATAATACACAGAAGCAAATTATGTGTCATTTAGTGTCTTTACTTAAATATATTTAAGTAAAGTTTAAGTTTCCAAGAAACCTGGCAAGACTTGAATGCCTGATGCAGAGTGCAGTGAGGACAACCAGGAGATCCATTTACATATTAACAGTAACTTTGTGAAGGCACAATTACTGCCACAATAAACTTAAGAAATTTAAACTTTACTTAAATACTTAAAATAAATAAACCACTACCTTACTATAGGGAGTGGTTCTTAAAGTGTGGTCCACAGAGCAATGGGGTCCCTGAGACTCTTTGAGGAGCATCTACAAGGTCAAAACAATTTTCATAATAATCCCAAGACATTATTTATTTATTAGAATACTACTCCTTTTCCCAACTGCCTATCTGTATGTAGATGGATTTTCTCCAAGTATTTCAACCAAAAGACATACCTCAACACACTGAATGCAGAAACAGATAGGAAAATATGACTGTCTTCTATCAAGACAGGAATTAAAAAGATTTGAAAGAATATGTAAAACAACGCCACTCCACTCATTTCTTTTATCTTGGAAAATAGTTATTTTTCATAAAAATTATTTAACATGCAATAGGTTTATTATCATTATTTTTAAGTGAATAGTAAATTTAAAAATATGCCAGTTTTTATTTTTAATATAACAAATTTCATCAAATGTAACATATATAAATGTGGCCCATACTTTGCAGCATCAACCCAAATGGGAGAGGGCAGAATGAGTGAATAATCCTGGACCAGGAAGAGATTGCATTCATATGTTTATTGCATGCTAAACAAATCTCAAATAAGCATCTGAGGGTTAGGGTTTATATACCGTAGCTGAAGCACTTACATCATACTTTCTCATGGGAAACTTCATGTAGTAGCTTGCTACATGATGTACCTAACTTGCAACTTTGCCAGAGGCTACTCCCATGGGACACTTTCCTGATTTCTTATCTCATGCTACACTACTTTATCTATATCACTCAAGCACAGGGTTCCAGGAATGTCTAGAATGTTGAAGCCTCCCTTGCATGGAGGGAAGATTATCGAGTGGTGGTCAGTCAACCTTCTGGGATATTTTGGCCCAGGTGTATGGGAACAAGGCTCAAAGGGTCCTTGGTCTGGATTCCCACCCATGGCAGACCCCTCAGAGCTAACTTTCAACATTGTCCCCTACATATAAACAGATCTTTTGGTTCTACATCTTTTCAGAGTGTAAAGGAGTCCCCAAGACCAAAAACATTTGAGAACTGCTACCTTAAGTTCTTCTCCCCTTAAGTGCTGGGCATGAGAATAATTGTAGATGTGGTTACACTGGCTTTCTTTGTACAGAAGCTTTTCAGTTTCATGTAGTCGAAGTTATCCATTTTGTATTTTATAATGCTCTCTAATTTTTGTTGGGTCATGAAGTCTTCCCCTCTCCATAAACCTGACAGGTAAACTATTCCTTGCTTTCCCAGATTGCTTACAGTATCATCCTTTGTACCTAGATCATGCACCCATTAAGACTTAATTTTGGTATATGGTGTTAGATAATCATCTATACCCAGTTTCTGCCATATTATTCCAGTTTTCCCAGCAGTTTTTGTCAAATAGTGAGATCTTATCCCAAAAACTGGGGTCTTTGGGTTTATCAAAGAGTAGATTATTATAGTCATTGACTGCTGAGTGTCGAGTACCCAGTCTATTCTATTGATCCACTGCTCTATTCCTCAGCCAGTACCAAGTAGTTTTGATGACTGCTGCTTTATAATACAGATTAAAATCTGGTATAGCTAGGCCACCTTCCCTAGCATTTCTTTTCATTGATTCCCTTGATATTCTGGACTGTTTGTTCTTCCAAATGAATTTTGTTACTATTTTTTCTAGTTCTATAAAGTAAATTTTTGGTAAATTGATTGGTATGGCACTAAATATGTAATTTAATTTAGGTAAAATTGTCATTTTTATTATATTAGCTCGACCCAGCTATGAGAAATTGATGTTTTTCTAATTAGTTAGATGTGACTTTATTTGTGTGAAAAGTGTTTTGTAGTTGTGTTCATATAGGTCCTGAGTTTGTTTTGGCAGGTAGATTCCCAAATATTGTAAAATGTCTACAGTAACTTTAAATGGGATTTCTCTTTCTATCTCTTGCTGTTGGATTTCATTAGAAATAGACAGGAATGCTGAGGATTTATGTGGGTTTATTTTATATCCTGCAACTTTGCCAAATTTATTTTTTGTCTCAAGTACTTTTTTACTTGATTCTTTAGGATTCTCTAAGTATATCATCATATCATCTGCAAAGCATGATAGCTTGGTCTCTTCTTTGCCTAATTTGATTCACTTGATTTCTTTTTCTTCTCTAATTGCTACTGCTAACATTTCTAGTACCAGATTGAATAAGAGGGGTGATAGTGGGCACCCTTGTTTCACCCCTGATCTTATTGGAAATGCTTCTAGCTTATCCCCATTACATATAATACTTGCTGATGGCTTTAAATAGATGCTACTTATTATTTTAAGGAAGGCTTCATTTATTCCTATACTTTCTAGTGTTTTTAATAGGAATGGATGTTATAATTTGTCAAAAGCCTTTTCTGCATCTATTGAGATGATCATGTGGTTTCTGCTCATTTTATTGGTGATATGATCAATTATACTGATGGTTTTCCTAATGTTAAACCATCCTTGCATTCCTGGAATGAATCCTACCTGATCAAAGTGTATTATTCTTGTGATAAGTTGCTGTAGTCTTTTTGCTAATAATTTATTTAAAGTTTTTGCATCTATATTCATGAGGGAAATTGGTCTATAATTTTCTTTTTATTTTATCTCTTCCTGATTTAGGTATCAGTGCCATGTTTGTATCATAAAAAGAATTTGGTAGGACTCCTTCACTGATTTTCCCAAATAGTTTGTAGAGTATTGGAATCAATTGTTCTTTAAATGTTTGATAGAATTTGCTAGTAAATCCATCTGGCCCTGGAGACTTTTTCCTGGAGACTTTCCACTGATGGCTTGTATGATTTCTTTTTCTGAGATGGGGTTATTTAAGTAATTTACTTCCTCTTCAGTTAATCTGGGCAGCTTATATTTTTGTAAATATTCATCCATTTCACTAACATCTTCAAATTTATGTGCATATAACTTGGCAAAATAATTCTAATTATTGTTTTAATTTCATATTCATTGGAGGTAGATTCACCCTTTTCATTTTTGATATTCATACTTTGTTTTTCTTCTTTCTTTTTTTTATCATATTGGCTAAGGGTCTATCAATTTTATTGTTTTGGTTTTTTTTTTTCATAAAACCAGCTCTTAGTTTTATTTATTAATTCCATAGTTTTCTTTATTTCAATTTTATTAATCTCTCCTTTGGTTTTCCTTATTTCAAATTTAGTATTTAATTACAGATTTTCAATTTGTTCTTTTCTTAGCCTTTTCAACTGCATGCCTAATTCGCTGACCTCCCTTTTCTTTAATTGATTCATGTGTGCACTCAGGGATATAAAACTTCCCCTAAGAATTGCCTTTGCTGCATCCCACGAATTTTGGTACGTTGTCTCATTATTGTCATTCTCTTGAATGAAATTACTGATTGTTTCTATAATTTCTTGTTTGACCCACTAATTCTTTAGGATTAAATTGTTTATTTTCCAATTAGTTTTTAGTCTATCTTTCCATGCATATGATTTTTATTGCATCATGATCTGAGAATGATGCATTTAATATTTCTGCCTTTCTGCACTGAATTTTGAGGTTTTTATGTCCTAGTACATTGTCAGCATTTGTGTATGTGCCATATACTGCTGAGAAGAAGGTATATTCTTTTTTATCCCCATTCAGTTTTCTCCAGAGATCTATCATAGCTAGACTCTCTAAAATTCTATTCGCCTCCTTAACTTCTTTCTTGGTTATTTTGAGGTTGGATTTATCAATTCAGAGAGGGGAAGATTAAGGTCCCCACTAGTATAGTTTTGCTATCTATTTCTTCCTCTAATTCCCTTAACTTCTCCTCTAGGAATTTGCATGCTATACTGCTTGGTGAATATATGTTAAGTAATGATATTGCTTCATTCTCATTGGTGCCTTTTTACAGGATATAGTTTTCTTCCTTATCTCTTTTAATTAGGTCAATTTTTGCTTTTGCTTTATCTGAGATAAAGATTGCTACCCCTCCTTTTTTTACTTTAGCTGAGGCATGATATGTTTTACTCTAGCCTTTTACCTTTACCCTGTATGTATCCCTCTGTTTCAGATGTGTTTCTTATAAACAGCATATTGTAGGATTATGGTTTTTAATCCATTCTGCTATCCACCTCCGTTTTATGGGAGACTTCATCCCATTCATGTTCACAGTTATGATTACTATTTGTCTCTTTCCCTCCATCCTATTCCCTCTCCTGTTTATGCTTTTATTTTCCCCATTCTCTCTTCCCCTCCTTGTTTTCCTTTTGACCACTGCCTCCCTCAGTATTCCCTTCTTATCAGTCTTCCTCACTTTTTCTCCCCTTCCCCCTTACTTCTTCCCTCCCTTCTAAGTAGCGCCGCCTTTTATAGCCCTTCCCCCTCCTACTGCCTGTGGGATATGATAGATTTTTATACTTAATGTAGTATGTTATTTCTTCTTCGAACCAAGATTGACAGGAACAGATCTCATGCAAAGCTCTTCTCCCTCCCCTCTTTCCCTCTGTTATGATATGTTTTGTGTCTCTTCTTGATTGAGTCTTATGCTTAACTGGTCATGTTATTCCCTCCTTGCACCAGAACCAATGAGGGAAAAGCTCATATAATGCTCATCTCCCTCCCTTCTTTCCCTCTACTGTTGTTTTTATGCCTCTTTGTGTGGCATAATTTACCCTTTTCGGCTTTATTTTTTCCTCTTCTTCCATTGCAGTCACTTTGTAGCCCTTAATAAGGTTTTTTTAATCTTCATTTTGTGTAATTTATACCCATACCCTCTACTTGTCTATAAACAGTTTGCTCTTATTAAATAACAGGGTGTGTGTGTGTGTGTGTGTGTGTGTGTGTGTGTGTGTGTGTGTGTGTTTTCCTTGTTTACCTTTCTATGTCTCTCTTGAGTTTCGTAATTGGAGGTTGAATTTTCCATTGAGTTCTGGCTTTTACATCTGGAAGGTCTGGAAATCCATTATAACGTTGAGTGACCATCTCTTTGACTGGAAGAATATGTTAAGCCTTGCTGGGTAGGTGATCCTTGGTTGTAACCCAAGCTCTTTTGCCTTGCGAAAAATTGTATTCCATTTCCTCTGATCTTTCAGTGTAGAGGCTGCCAGTTGCTGTGAGATCCTCACTGTGGTTCCATGATATTTGAATTGTTTCTTTCTGGCCAGTTGTAGTATTTTCTCATTTACCTGGAGTTTGGCCACAACATTTCTCGGATTTTTCAATTTGGGATGTTTTTCAGGAGGTGACTGGTCGATTCTCTTGATTTCTATTTTACCCTCTGGTTCTATCTAGTGTCTCAGGGAATACTTGATGAGCTCTTGGAAGATGTTGTCCAGGATCATTTTTTCATCATGATTTTCCAGTAGGCCTATGATTCTCAGATTACCTCTCTTGGATCTGTTTTCCAGGTCAGTTATTTTTCCATTGAGATATTTTACCTCTTTTTCTAATTTTTCATTCTTGATATTTTGTTTGACTAATTCTTGGTTCCTCATAGAGTTATTCACTTCAATTTGGTTGATTCTAGTTTTTAGGGAATTATTTTGCTCAGTTAGTTTTTGGAGCTCCTTTTCCATGTCACACATTTTTTCTTTTTAAGGAGCTGTTTTCTTCATTGTAATGTTTTTCTAATTTTGCAATTTTTATTTTAAAAGAATTATTCATTTTATCTTCTATCTCTCTAATTTGGTTTTCAAAGTTCCTTTCAAGCTCATCTAATGCTTTCTGTACTTGACACTGGTTCCCTTTGCTTCAGCTGTGGGTGTGGAGTCAATACTGTCTCCCTCTGAATTTGGTTCCTCCCTCTCAGATTAGGACTCCAGAGTCTTTGTCTTTGCAGTTTGCTTTTCACCCATTTTGAGGCAGGGCCCTAGCCACACCCTTCCTCTAGGATTCCCAAGCCTTTACTGTTTAAGTTTTTTCCCTGAGGCAATAATTACTATGTTTTCAGGGTGGGGGGTGGATTGGAGCAGACAGGGTTCACTCTGCCATCCTGGTCCTTGGAGGTCCAGATAGGGGCTTTTTAAATTTCTAGGCTGTGGATTGGTAGTTCTAGGAAGTAGCTGCTGCCCCTGCCAGGTGCCCTGTATTTGACTCTTACCCTGCTCCATACAGTCCTGGCTCTTTGGTGATAGGCCTGGCAGTGGCCCTTGTGGTTGGTGGGTTAACTTGCTGCCACGTTGATCAGGCCTCTGCCTGCCGCAGTGTCTGGGTCTCTGCGCTGTCCGGGGTCATCTGCCATAATTGTAGATGTGGACAAAATATTGTCTGTTTTTTCCTTTGTCCCAGAACTGTGGTCCCAAACTGGAACTGACTGGAAAGCCTGCTAGTAGTTCTTTGTTGGAATTAAAGATGGATGTGTTTCTTGTCAGTAGAGGAAAGGACTAAGTGAACTCTGGTTGGTTGTAGAAGAGCAAGAAAAGGGGCGGCTAGGTGGCGCAGTGAGTAGAGTGTTGGCCCTGGAGTCAGAAGGACCTGAGTTCGAATCTGGTCTCAGACACTTAACACACACAAACAAAAACCTAGCCATGTGACCTTGGGCAAGTTACTTAACCCCAATTGCCCTCCAAAAAGCAAAAAAAAAAAAAAAAAAGAGAGAGCAAGAAAGTAAAGAGTAAAAAAAAAAAGTAAATCATTTTTGTTCTTTTGAGTCTTCTGTTTTTTAACTAGGATAACAGGATCATGGATTCAGAGCTAAAAAACCACCTAATCCTACTTTTCTCATTTTGTAGCTAATAATTGCATTATATTATCTCAGAGTTAAGCTAAAAAAAGCTTGCTCAATGGCATCAGGAAGGTATCAGATAAAGTGTAGAAGAGGACAAAAACTGAATGAGAAATGACTGAGAGATAGGTTCCATCCTGACAAGGAGACATTTTGACAAAGATAATGTTACACATAACATAGGAGCCATCATAAAGGTGATAGGTATCTGTGGATTATGAAAGTGCATCTTATAAATCTCTCCTAGTATAAACCAAATGTCAGTTCCCTTAAGATATGTAATTCTCTTTGAATACTTTCATATTTTTCTATTACTTGGCATGTCATGCTACATACAGATACAGAGATGGTATGCTGCAACTAATCAGCTGTCTCAGGAAAGGGACAGGATGAGGGAGTTTCCTCATTTGGGAGTTTCCTGTACCCTTATCCCTATCTCTCAGGAAAGGAGAAATTTTAGACAGTGTTGTTACTAAGAGTATATAAAAAAGAAAAATTCTTATATGCATTTTGTGGTCATATTTTGGTACCACTTTTGGAGGCTACAGTGTTACCCAGGGGAAAGAAAACGAACAAGAAGCTCTTCTCTTTTTTTCTCTTTGATTTGTTTATTTTCAATGAATAAACCTTTATTTTTCTTTCTTCTGTCTCCTCAACCCCATGCTTGATTAAAAAAGAAAAAATAAACAAACCTTTTAACAAATATACATAGCTAAGCAAAACAAATTTCTGTATTGACCATGTCCAGAAATAGGTTACATTGTACACCTTGAGTACATCACCTCTCTGTCAGGAGATGGGAAACATTCAGCCCTTTAGTGGTGTTCTGGAATTATGGATGGTCATTGCACTGATCAGAGGTCTTAAGGCTTTCAACCGATTTTTGCCTTCGAAATGTTACTGTAAATATGTAAATGGATCTCCTGGTTGTCCTCACTGCACTCTGCATCAGGCATTCAGGTCTTGCCAGGTTTCTTGGAAACTGTCCATCTCATAACTTTTTAAACCAATGTAATAATATTCTATTACACTCATATATCACAATTTGTCCAGTAATTTCCCAGTTGATTGCAATCCCTCAATTTTCAATTCCTTGCCACTATGAAAACTGCTACTACAAATTTTTGTGTACTTAGGCTTCTTTTTCCTTTTTCTGTGATCTCTTTGGAGTATAGGCCAAGCAGTAGTATACCTGGATCAAATTTAGTGATTTTCAGGGGCAGAGTACTAAACTGTTTTTCAGAATGGCTGGACAGCAGAACCTATCTCTTTCCCATAACTATTCCAAAGGAGATTGAACAACTTCTTTTCCAATTTTTATTTGGTAGCATGCATAATACTGTTTTACACTAGCCAAGGGTACATTTTGGGCCCTGCTCTATGCTGAACAATAATCAAGATACAAAAAAAAATGGGACTCAGTTTCTGTTGTTAAAGAGCAGATAAGTCTGACAATAACATGACAATATAAGGCTGTAGGGGCTCAGCATTCTTGGATATAGAACATATACCTCTTCTAAAGGCATCTAGAGAAAAGACAAGGGATTATTTGGAGTATCACTTTATAAGAGACAATATATAAAAGTGTTTTGATTTCTCTGTATGGGTGGTATCTTTCATTTTTAGAACAGTGAGAAATTATTTCATTGCAAATTTTGAGATTTTAAGTCTTCCTTTAAAGAATACTTTCTTAGGAGGCTCCCTTCAAGTCTCAGCTCAAGGATTACCTACTTACAAGAGTCTCTCAATGGTTATTATTAATATCTAACATTTGTATAGCACCTACAGTGTGCTGGAAACTGGGGTAAGTGCTTTACAAATATTATTTCAATTGATTCTCACAGCGACCTTGTGAAATGGGTGCTATTATCCCCATTTTATTAGTTTACAAAATTGAAGCAGATGGTGGTTCGGTGACTTGCCCAAGGTCACACACAGCTCTTGTCTGAGACTGATTTTGAACTCGGGTCTTCCTGATTCCAGGTCCAGAACTCTATTTACTATGCCAATTTACTTTTGATATATTTTGTATACATGTATCTAGGTACTTTTCATCCCCCTCCCCTAGAATGTAGATGTCTTAAGGGCAGGTACTACCGTGAGTTTGTCTTTGTATTATTAGTGCATTGCAAAGAGCCTGATACATAGAAGGCAGTTAATGAATTCTTGTTGAATGGAATGTGGTAGAAAGAGTGCTTTGGAGTCAGAGCATATGAGTTCAAATCCCAGTTTTGCTTCTTATGACCTATGTGAGGTAGGGCAGATTGCTTAACCTCTCTGGGCATCAGTTTCCTTACATGCAAAATGAAAGGGTTGGTGTGCATGCCTTTTGAGGTCAAGTCTACAGGTCAACAAGCAAATAGTAAGCATGCTGGGAATAGAAATACAGTCCCTGCCCTCAAGGAGCTTACATGCTAATGGGGAAGACAATACCTAAAATGAAGGTCTTTTACAGTTCTAAATATTGTGCCCTATGAATTATTCTTTGGTTATATTATAGTATAATTTATAGATTTTCTGGCACCTGATAATAATTCCTTTCTTTGGCAAGTAACTTCATACTTTTGGCCCTTTCAGGGGGTTCTCAAAGTCAAAACTACTTTCATAATTATCCTAAGGGGTTGTTGAATATATTAATGTAGATATAGAATATAATAATGTTGAATATGGTAAATATAAATAGCTAAAACCCACATAAACAAAAGTTCTTGCTGAGGAGTGGAGTGGAGTTGGGAGTGGAGGTGGTCTGTAATAATTTTTAATAGTGTAAGGGGTCCTGAAACCAAAAAAGTTTGAGGACTGCTCTGCTAGGACAAACCCAGGCCTTGCCCTGAGTACTCCCCAATTCTCACTTATCTCTAGTCTGCAGGGAAGGGAGGGGGAGGCAGCAATAATATCAAGGGCCAACACTGGAGATCCTGCCCACCACAAACCATCAAACTAAGTCATGTGCTCAGTCATGACCCTAAAGCTCTCTGGAGGCCTATCTATACGAAATCTTTGCCCAGATAAAGTCAGTGTGGACAGAGGAGTGTCTGATGACCATTAAGTGAACAGATATCCATCTCTCCCTCATGGCTTACAGCAGTGGTGTCCAATTCTAATATAAATGGAGACCACTAACCCATTCATAAGGATCCCTGTGGGTGGTATATTGACTTTGAAAACCACATCTTAACATTATTTATATTCTATTGTATTCTTATTTTTTGTATTTCCCAGTGGTATTTTAGTCTGGTTTCTTGTCTTAGTGTTTGATAACTCTGGTCTCCAGTATTGAAATCAAGAGATTCATTGTGAATGATAAGAAGCTCTTCCTTCAATACTATGATCCAGTAGATATCACTATTGGACAGGGAGAAGTTAGATGGGAGAAGGGTGGGATCTGTTAAGTCCCTGATGTCCATTTAAGTAACTAGAAGGGATCAGCAGTTCAGAATCACATTGCAGAGACCACAGCTAAGAAGTACTAGTTGGTTAACTTCAACATTACTGAGGAACGTCATGAGCTGAGGCTACCTCAAAATTCCCTGCTTCTACTCAGATATCTCAAAGCAATAGCTTATACTTTAAATTTACATTTCTCCCTCTCTTCCCATATCCTACCTTGATGCCTGAGACCTGGTTCTAGTCTCACTTCTGTCACTAATTATGTAACCATAAACAAATCTCTTTGCTTCTCTGGGGCTCATATTTCTCATCAGGTGTGAGCAGGGTATTGGGGTGGTGGTGGACCAAGTGATTCCCCAGCACCTCTTTCTTGTACCTTGAAAGTTCTATAATTTTTAAGCAAAACTTACCTGACATAAGGTCCATTACCTCAGGTCTACTTTTCTATTTTTATGTGATAGCTGATGAACTGATTCATGCTAAGATGTGAATGTCTAGTAATGTCTTACTTAATATGCTTCAGCTGTAGGAGTATTTGTATTTTAACAGTTGTTAGAGACACAAAACCTTTATCCAAAGGACTGAATGTCTGATGGGAATTTCAAACACTACTATAACAGGCTGGGGAAAGATAATATGGGGATAGAAAGAGCCTTTTGAATGATCTTCAAGTAATATATTCTTGGCATTTGAGTACCCTTGCCTACTTTGGTGGGAGCAATATCTTAAACTCCCTCCTTGCTCTCTTTCCTCCAACTGTGCAAATTTGGATGGTTTTGGATCAGGCAATTGACTCAGCTTCCTGGTCACCTGAATACAAAACAAGAGTCTGGATCTCCCCTTCCCCACCCCACCCCATCCCTACCCACACATCTGTGACTGCAGAATGGCAGCGTGAACTGTGTTTGAGAAGCTGTGTGCAACTCTATCAATGTTTTATCAGGGATGAATATGCCTTTCCGCTCTTAATGGCCTTCCCCTACCATGGCTAAGTAAACATTTTGTTCCGTAGATGGAGTATGAGTATTTCATTTCATTCTAATTTTATACCTAAACTAACAAAGGATTAGTCTGAGTCAGGCTCAGTCTGTGACATCTACTCTAAGGCTGGCTATGTGTCAAATGATCTATTTTATTTACAAACATGGTTATTGACGATCATTCAAATGGTTAATAAAAGGGAAGTTTCTGATTTTTCCATTTCCTTCAAAATCCAATGAATTCTATACCAGTAAAGTGAACTGTGTAAGAGTTTGTGTTGAACTTCACAACATGATTATTTATAAGCAAAAAAAATTTGGCAAAAAGTTTAAGAAAGGAAATTTTCACATCATGTTAGCGTACTCATATCGCAGAAAGACAGATTTATATTTAATGCTAGAAGGCCTGGTAACATGACTGATGTATTTTAAAAATCTTTTGTTGATCTTTTGTTTAACATCCACTTAATTTTCCAAAATATATCTTTTCCTTAGTCTCTTAGAGAACAATTCCTTATAACAAAGAAATTCAGCAAAATCAACAAAGATAAAAAAGTCCGATATCATATACAGCACAACACACCTATGAGAGATGATAGCAAATGGCCTTGGAGTCAGGCAAACTTGGGTTCTAATCCTACCTCTGATACAAAATGTGTTTCCATGGAAATATCATTTAACCTTTCAGTGTCCCCAGACAACTCTCTAAAACTATAAATTGCAAAGAAGGTATGGACTTGCATTGGTAGGGAGTTTCCTTATCTGAGAACGCCCTATGTCAAATAAAATCATGGGTCTAGTCCCTATTCCATATATTTTTAAACTCATTAATTTGATTTTTGAAGGAAGTTTTGCTGATGGCTAGACTTCCCTTCTGTGTTAGGATTCTTTTGTACCCTGCAGTTCTAGACTTTGGTCGCTTGAGGGCAACATGATCACACGTGACTGAACAGGTCTGATCCGTGGACTGGAATGTCTGAGTTGAGGAGTAACATTGCAGGCTGTTCTACTTGACCTGAAGTTTTCTAAAAATGGTCAAGTGGAAAGAATTTTCTAAGACTAGTGAAATGATTTCATGTAGGATGAAAACACTAGAAAGAATGAGACATAAGCAATAGCAATTTTGGTATTTAGACAAGACAATGTAAATTTCTAATAGGAATACTATTATAAAGTGTATAATTTGCATAAGAGTAAAGAATATTTAAACAAGAGATAATAGAATCAAAAATTTATAGTTGGAAAAGACCTTTGAGGTCATCTAGACTAACTCATTTTTTAATGAGGAAAGAGGTTCACAGAGGTGTTTAAGCAAGGTCACATAGCTAGTAAGCATCAAGATTAATTTTCGAGCCTAGGTCCCTTGTCTCCAGATAAAGGATTCTTCCTGGGAAACGAGAGAAAATCAGCTTGGGCCTTAAAACAACGAATATGGGTTTATCATGCTTATTTAGGAATTTTCTTTTTAGAAATGTTTTTCCCCTAGATGGTGGAGTAGACACAGCGCGTCCAAGCCACTCTGCCCCCAGATTTCCTCCAAACTATGTAAAAGGGGACTGTGAACAAATTCTGGAGCCCCAGCACCCACAGAACAACACAGAGAAGCTAACCTCCCACTGAGGACAGCCTAGCAGCCCTGCAGGAAGGACCAGAGCAGTGGTCTGGGAGCCAGCAGCCCATAGCACGCAGAGCGCAGGGAGCCAATCACAGAGAGCCAAGCACAGGTCCAGTCCGCCTGAGTTGCAGTTTTAGCCCCAGGGTGGCAGTGCCAGCAGCCGGCTGGAGGGACCCCAGAACACCAGCAGCTGTGGCGATTCCAGAATTATCAACATAGACATGCCTAGGACAAAGTGAGAGGTTAGTGCCCTATGGACTTTGGGACCAGTATTTGGGGAATGCGTCGGCTTCCTCCCCTGGGGACTAGAAGCCACTGAGGAGACATGCCATTTTGCAGTCTCCAGTGGCAGCTCCAGCTCCTGGCCTGCAAACTGTAAGGAGATCCAGTGATCAGTCTTGGGGGGCGGTAATCGCTCTTGCTTTAACCTCCCTGGATCTGGATTGTGATCTGGGGTGGAGGTTGTGGGTAGGTTTACAGCTTGCCAGAAAAGGAAGTTCCCCCCCTCCCCACCCCCGCACGTTCAGGACGAAAATTCCCCTATCTGGCACCAGGCCATAGTGTGGCAACAAACCTAAAAATCAAGTAATTAAGTGGCAACATGCCAAGGCAAAGGAAACAAATTAAACAGAAAAATGCAACCCTAGACTCCTACTTTGGGGGCAAGGAGGGTCAAAGCATGGGGTGGGAAGAGGACTGTGAGGTCAGAAGTCCTGCTCCAAAAGCCCCAGGGGAAAACATGAGTGGGTTGCAGGCCATAGAGGACCTTAAGAAGGACTTTAAAAATCAAATAAGAGAAATGGAGGAAAAATTGGAAAGAGAAATGAGAAGGATGGAGGAAAAGTATGAAATGAGGGTCAACAGCCTGACTGAGGAAAACAACACCTTAAAAAATAGACTAACTCAAATGGCAAAGGAGGCCCAAAAGGGCAATGAGGAGAAGAATGCCTTAAAAAGTCGAATTTGCCAGATGGAAAAAGAATCTCAAAAGTTCACTGAGGAGATTCATTCCTTCAGAGTTAGACTGGAGCAAATGGAAGCTAATGACTTTATGAGAAATCAAGATGCTGTTAAGCAGATCCAAACAAATGAAAGATTAGAAGGCAATGTGAAATATCTCATGGGAAAAACCACTGACCTGGAAAATAGATCCAGGAGAGACAATTTAAAAATTATTGGACTACCTGAAAGCCATGATCAAAGAAAGAACCTAGAAATCACCCTTCAAGAAATTCTCAAGGAAAACTGCCCTGATGTTTTAGATCCAGAGGGCAAAATAGAGGTTGAAAGAATCCACCGATCACCTCCTGAAAAAGATCCCAAAAAGAAAACTCCCAGGAATATTATAGCCAGGTTCCAGAATCCCCAGATCAAGGAGAAAATACTCTAAGCAGCCAGGAAGAAACAATTTCAATATTGTGGAAACACAATCAGAATAGCCCAGGACCTGGCAGCTTCTACACTGAGGGATCGAAGGGCATGGAATATGATATTCCAGAGGGCAAAAGAACTGGGAATGAACCCAAGGGTCACCTACCCAGCAAAACTGAGTATTTTGTTTCAGGGGAAAATATGCTCATTCAGTGGAATAGAGGACTTTCAAGCATTCTTGAGGAAAAAACCAGAATTGAATAGAAAATTTGACACCCAGACACAAGAAGGAAGAGATGCCTGAGAAGGTAATCAGGGAAAAGAAATCAAAAGGAACTTATCAAAGTTGAACTATTTACATTCCTATATGGAAAAGCAATAACTGTGACTGAGGAAATCTTTCTCACCATGAAAATAATGGAAGAAGGGTGTATGGCCATATGAATACATATGTGAATGTGTGTAAAAAAAAAAAAAAGAAATGTTTTTCCTGGTCCTTTGAGCTTACAAAGTCAGAAAAATTTTGAATGAGTTACTTACCAGAGAAAAAAGGGACAATTAAAATGAAAATGTTTCAGATAGAAATAGCAATAGAAAAGAACGAGAGTCTGGTAGAGAAGAAAGGTATCTTGAGAGTTGGGGCTATGACATAAAATTTTGGGGGCTTCAGTTTCCTCATTTTTTTATTTTTAAAATTTATTTTTATTTATTTCATTAGTATTTCCCAATTACATGTAAAAGAATTTTTAAACAATCATTTAAAATAATTTTGAGTTCGAAATTCTCTCCCTCCTTCTTGCCCCTCCCTACTACTTTAGTTGCCTAGGGCACTGAGTGGCTTGCCTATGGTCACTCAGTTATTATGAGAAAGAAGTAGGACACAGAAAGGAGGTACAATGTCATACAGCTTTGTCATTTATACCTATAGTAATTACTTAATGTGGGACCCTCCCAGGCATTTTAAAAGTACAGTAATATTAAAAACTTGCCATGTTTCTTTCTGATTGTATTATTTGGACATTTCCAAATCAAGGCCTTAGAGTCACAAGATCTTCAGTCTATTACAATAAGGGAAACTCCGAATATCCTAGACCAGGGGTGGGGACCTTGCAGCCTCCAGGACACTTGTGGCCCTCTAAGCCCTCAAGTGTCGCCCTTTGACTGAATCTAAATGTCACAGATTTTCACAAATTTAGTCAGAGGGCTGCACTTGAGGACCTAAAGGGCCACATGTGGCCTTGAGGCTTCAGGTTCCCTATCCCTGTCTTAGACCCTAATTTTAAGTCCATCAGAACTGAATCCTAAGAGTGCCTTTGATGTGAGTAGGTAGCCCTAAGTTATCTCAGGGAATCCTGGCTTCTGTCTCTGAAGAACTTAGCTATAATGGAGTACAAAGGTGGGAATTACAAAGAACTTCAGGGAAAACTGCCAAGCTCCAAATCTACTGGAGGCCTCTGCCCCAGTGAAGAAAGCCAGGTTTCTCTAGATTGGTACAGGAATATGTGAGCTATAATGAGAGTTTCCAGTCTTATGATATTAGAAGTTGGAGAAGCAATAGGGTATATTTAGTGCTTACAGGGAGCTCTGGAATATACATAACGTATGGGGAGTTCCAGAGAACTACACATGGATTTCCAGGTGAGATCTCAAGTGTCTGAATGTTGATATATCAGCCCTTTTAATTTGTTGTCTTTGGCCTTGAAATCAAAAATAATTTGCATTTGTCAGGACTCCCAATTATTTGATGTTGTGTGTGTGTGCAGCCTGGTAAAATTTCTGTCATCCTGGTACATAAGGAAGATAGACATCTAGGAGTCCGAAGGCAAGGTAGGGACGAGAGACTGGCAGAGAAATTAAGGTTATCTTGAGTATTATATTTTGGGTCAAGTTGTCTCTCTGGTAAACCAGCTGTAAAGTGAGGATCAAAGGATTTAGAGCTGGAAGAAGCTTAAGAGGTCACTAGTCCAGCCTCTTGGTTTTATAGATGCATAGAGAGGTAGGCCATTAGAGTGTAGTGGCTAGAATGCAGGGCCTGAAGTCAGGAAGACCCATGTTCATGAGTTCAAACTCAGCTACAGACTCTTACTCGTGTGACCCTGGGCAAGTCATTTAACCCTCTTTGCCTCAGTTTCCTCATCAGTAAAATGAGCTAGAGAAGGAAATGGCAAACCACTCCAGGATCTTTGCCAAGAAAAATCCAAATGGGGTCATGAAGACATGACTGGAAAATGACCAAACAACAAGGATAGAGGTTTAGTGATGTGTCTAAAATCACATTCCTAATTAGGGGCAGAGACAAAATTTAAACCCATCTTCTCCAAATCTAAATCCAGTGTTCTTTCTATTCTACAAAACTGCCAAATTATGAACTAGGTGCTGTTTTTCTATTTAACACCTCCTCTTTGGTGCCCTTTTCTCCCCCCTCAACATTTTTTCCTTCACCCTCACTTAACCTTCTCTTTTCTCCCCCATTAAAACCTACTATTAGGGAAGGAGATGAAAAATTCATTCACATTGACAGATAAGTAAAAGGTAAAATATAATGTGTAACTTCAAGAAATGATATTTAAACAGTTAGAAGAAAGAATTGTAATGGAATTAATTCCACAAGTTGTTGACAAGTCTAAAAGGAATCTTTTTTCTGGCAGGGAGCAGCTTTGGTGACATTCAAATTAGACAAAATAAGGGTAGATTATTCTCTCCATTTGCAAAGTGACCTCTGTCCCCTTTTTCATGGAGATAAATAATGTGAAGAGAATTCTATTATGAGAAGTCTATGATGGAATATTGACCACAGAGTCCTACAATATACTAAAGGTTGCTTGTGTATGAGATTCTCTGAGGTGCTCATCACCTCAGATTCATCTGAGGTGCTCAGAGTTGAAGCCCATTAAACTTGATGGGTTTGCCTCAACCTCAGGGTTTGGCTACAACATCCTCTCAATATTTGGGGGGTTGGGGCATCCCTCAAAATTTGGGGATTGTCTTTCTAGTTCTGTAGCTTATGAACCCTCTTTGTTCACACAATTGGAAATCAATTTAGTTAATCTTAAAAATGTTTTAGGAAGGATATTTACTAATATGGTGTAGTAAGTTTGGTTCAAAACCTTGTATCCCCAAATCAATGACATATTCTCCAATAAGTACATCAAGTTCAGGGGAAAATGATCACATGTGACAAAGGAATAAATAATCTCCTGGTTGTATGATGTCTTTTTCTTCCTTTCCTCGGGTGCTCAAGGGGTTCCCCTTAGTCATGGCATAGCTTCTTTGCTGGGCTCCCTGTGAAGCCATGAATCTGCCTTCCTATAACATATCCAGTTATTGCTGTTGCCAGAGATGATGCTATGATGTTAACTGGAACTCTTAAATCCTTTGGATCCTTCCAAACTTGCAAGTTTTGTTGGCTCTGGCCAATGCTGGGGGTAGGGAAGGAGATAAGGATAGAAGCTCAAGTGCTTTCTCTACTTCCTCCCTTCCTCCCCAGTGTTTTCCATATGGGGGAGGAAAGGGAGTATTGGCTCTCTCCTTGTTTCTCCTTTGCTAGAATCTGAATCTCTTGATATTTTATAAAAGACCTCCCAAGGTGGGACCCAATTTCCTCAGCACTCTTCCTGTGCAACTTCATTCCAGTTGATCCATTCAGGCATTTCAAGCTTACTTTAAATTGTTCAATTGATTAGGTTAACTTAGTCTTGTTCTCACATTGTTAAGGTATAAGAGTATATTATCACTTAATAAACTGCCTCTTACATCTGTCTGGACTTTTAAAAAATTTCATCTGTGGATGAAATTCCCTCTGCCAGAACAGATCACCAGCTCTTCTGTAACTTATCTTAAAGAGGTGTGTGTGTGTGTGTGTGTGTGTGTGTGTGTGTGTGTATGAAGAGAGGTCACTAGGAAGTTAGGGTACTTGCCCAGAGTCACATAACCAATATATGTCAGAGGCAATATTTCAGCCTAGGTTGTCTGGATTACAAGGCCTGCCTTATACTTGCTGGTTCTCAAAAGCTTAGAAGTGAGTATTTTGGTGCAATTTTAGAAAATTGATTTCATAGTGAATTGTCAAAGCTTTAGTCCTTTGTTTTTTAATTTCTTTCTGGACTTTTAGGCAGTAGTAATATAAGCTCAAGCTTATTTGGAAATACTGATGACATAATACTCAGTGGCAGTCTTTGCTTTCTTTTTTTCAAACCCGCATTCCTGCAAACTTAAAGCAAGTTTCTGGGCAGGGATGGAGGTATAATAATGTTCGTAACAAAGCCTGGAATTTAGGCTTTTTCTAATGACTAAATTTCCTTGTCTTTATTGAAAAATGGTTAGTCACAGAATATTTCCCCAATTCCCCCTCTCTGTCTTATGTGCCAAATTTATATTATAATATTTTATGAATTTTTCACTAATCTGTAAACTCAAATGTTTTCTATATCATAAATATTTATATTGTATGCTATTATATAATTATATCATATAACATAATAAGTTATAAGTATATAATAACATATATAATAATTTTTTTACTAATCTGTAAACTCAGATATTTTCTATAATCAGAAAGCTATTGGAACATCTCCATGCTAGGGGTGTGTCTCTATCCATTTAATTCTTAGATTAAGAAAAATCTTACTCCTTCCCCTGCCTGCCAAATTTTTTTTTAATATGGTAGGTATGCTATTAGTTATTTCTTTTCTGATAGTTCAACCATTTCAGTTCTTTCATTCTTGTTTCATAGCACCATGAAATGTTATGGATTTGTTGGTCCTTGTTTTGCAGATAAGGAAATTGAAGCCCAGAGACTAGGTGACTTTCTCTTAGATCACACCACCATCATAACTGATACAAGTAACAGTAGAATTTAGGTTTCCTGACTCTGTCCATACATTTTCAACTACAGGGGCTATAAGACTCTTCCAAAGATATCACTGAGAAGGGAAACAGACGAACAGGTTTGAGGCTTGAGGTTTTTCTCTCCTTTTGTACTTCTTTTTAATTTTGACATGGTAATCATAGACTCCCCAGATTTCTGCCAAGTTTGAATTTGCTTTTGCTCTTGAGGTCTTGAGGCCTCACTAATGGTCTGCATTTTATTTGGTGTTATATTAATAGTTTAGTCAACATTTATTGAGGACTTGGTATGTAGAAGGTTTAGTGCTACGTATATACGCGACATAAAATTAAGTAAGCTCTAAAGGACCATATAATCTTGTTGGGGAGCTAAGATACACTTAAAAACCTCTAGTACAAGATGTAAGAAATACCAGAAGGGAAGTGTGATGTGTTGTGGAATTAGGGTGATAGATGATAATTGATCTGGTGAGAGTTAATGAGATTATGAAGAGAATATAAAATGGAAAAGAGGGCCAGGACAGCACACTGCAGAACATACCAATCTGTTAATGAGATTGAGAAGGCTCTGTTAGGCAGAAGGAAAACCAGGACACAGCAATGCCACAAAAACCTAGAAAAGCGAGTGAATCTAGGAGAAGGGTAATGTAGCAAGATTCAAAATAGAGTGATGTCAGACTGAAGACTACCATTTAAGGCCTTTCCATTTTTGGAAATAAACAACCAAATATCTTTGTGGTGTAGCTGGCATTTTTCTAATGGGTGGTTCATACAGGAATGGAATTCTGGAAAAATCTGGTATTACTCGGTATAACAATGTACAGAATTTGTGAAGAGATGCTCTACAAACACATATAAAAGCACACAACTTTAAATTAGACCTAAAAATATATGTTGAAGGATCATTAAGAACATATGATATACTTAAGGGAGGCAGTATCATTAAATATTTATATTTGGTAGGTTACTATGAAGGGGTAACTAGGTGGTTCAGTGGTTAAAGTGTTGGGCCTGGAGTCAGGAAGACTGCTTCCTGAGTTCAAATCTGGTCTCAGACACTTACTAGCTGTGTGACCTTGGGCAAATCACTTAACCCTGTTTACCTCCATTTCCTTACCTGTAAAATAAACTGGAGAAAGAAATGGCAAGCTACTCCAAAGAACATCCCAAATAGGGTCATGAAGAGTTGGGCATGACCAAAGCAACTGAATGACAACCCCTAATTTTCCGGAAATATCCTCATTTCAGGAAGAATGTGTTTTAACTAACTTTTTAAAAAAAGTATTCGATATTCAGTGGCATTCTCCCATTCTCCCATTCCCTTTCTTGCCCCTTCCCTCCCTCCCAACCTTACATGGATTGATTCACAATTTCATGGTAGGCAGAATCTGTCACCCGGAAATGGCCAAAAAATTGGATAACTCAGTGGAGTGGTGGTCAATTTAATTGTTTTATCTTTTGCTTTTACTGTTAGTTGAGTGCCAAAGTTTCCATGACTAGATGTGGAATTTGGAATGAAATTTGAAATATAAACTGAGGTAAAAAGATTGGAATATTATTGGATAGTGCAGAGATGGGGAACCTGCGACCTTGAGTCTACATGCGACCTTCTAGGTCCTTGGGTTTGATCTTTTGACTGAGTACAAGTTTTACAGAACAAATCCTTTTATTACGGATTAAGGTTTGAATCCCAGCTCTGCTATTTACTTGTTTTGTGACCTTGGGCAAGCAATGATCCTGTCTAGCCTCAAGGAAGCATTTTAGGAACCCAGGAGGAAAAGAGTTAAAACTAGTCAGAAGCTTCATTGTATTATAGCAGAGTCTTTATGCCTAATCTTTTTGCTTCTTGCCTTTCTGAAGAACTGATCATTGATATGTGTTATAGTTTTAACCTGCACTATACTGTAAGTTCTATGAATCCAGAGACTATTTCTATTTTATCTACCTCTTGCATAGTGCCCTATATACAGCAAATAAATTAAATGTTTCATGTATTATATATACAACAAAGGCACAGTTACATAATTTGGCACTGAAGATTTTTAAGTCTTTCTGACTTTCTGAGTATTTCTAAGTGTAAGGTTGAGGACATGAAAAATATTTGGCCCCCTTTCCAATTTCTAGAACAAGGTCTTACATAAAGACACTAAAAATATTTGTTGATTGATTTAATGATGCAAAGGAGAATAAATGTAATATATAAGTCACACTGTATTAAGCAGTGTATTTTAATTTAGTATCTATATAAGTATGGAACTGAAACCACACTGTTTAGCTCTGGTGCCTTTATTAGATAAGAACACTTTTTGATCAAGTTGAACAATCAGAACTGAGCGTGAACAGGGATTGTAGACTTCCTTGAATCAAAGACATTCTGTGAGAGACTAGGTCATGTCCTAAGCAATTAGTATAAAAAGAAAGGCTATCACAGAATGGGAAAGGGGGAGAAAGATATTCTAAGTATCTGGATCCAATTATTTGGAGCAATCATAGAATTTTTCATGCATCTTTGAGGAGTAAAGGGAGGTCTGAGCTGTGGCAGATATCCAGATATCCAGATATCTCTTGAAGAAGAGATCCCAGACTGAGAGAAGTCCCAAGTAAAGACAAACTTCCCCCCAACTTCCCTTCCCAATATCTGTCTCTCCATAACCACTAAAACGTTATCTACTATTTCATTACCTAAATGTTTGCAGTAAACTGTATGTTACCTCAACCATAAATATTAATAATGATGATGATAATTAGCATTTACATGGTGCTTTAAGGTTTGCAAAGTGATTTATAAATATTTCTTTTTATCCTCACAAAAACCCTGTGAGGTGGGTGCAATTATTCTCCCTATTTTACAAAAGAGGAAATCGAGAAAGAGGTTAAGCAACTTGCTTAAGGTCACATAATTAGTTGTATCTGAAGCTGGACTTACACATGTTCCTGACTCTAGAAAAATAGAAATATAAGGTTAGGTAGGGAGTCTAATCTCTTTCTAAATGTGAATCATTTTCTTAGCTGGACATTTGTAGCAACTGTGAATGAACTTAGAACTTTTCCTCTAAAATAAATTCCCTAAAGCTGAAGAGAAGTGGACCTTTGGGGTCATTATATTGCCCCTGGTCTTAAACTAAACATCATAAGAAAATGTTGCATAAATCCAAGTGGGTCCTGAGTCCCAAGGTGGGAAATGACATGTTCACATGTCATTTTAGAAACACTTACATGATAAAATATATCATCACCATGAGAATTTAGAACGAGAGTTCAAGAAGGATTAGTTTGTAAAGTCATCATGATACTGTAGAATGAGTGTTGAATTTAAAGTCAGAGGACCTGGGTTCCAATCTGTGCTTTGCTATGTGTTACATGTGTGACCTTGGGGAAGTCACATTTCTAGGTCGTATTTTCTTATTTTTAAAATGAGGTAATTTGGACGAGATGATCTGAAGTCCTTTCCTGCTTTAGATGCTTCATCTTGTGACCACTTCTGAGCCTCAAAACCATACTGTGAGGTAGATATGAATCCACATATTACAAAAGAAGAAACCAAATCTCAGGAAAGTAAAGTGACTTGCCCATGTTCCTATCACTAGTAAGCAGCACATACAGACAGATATACACAGCACCAGTCTGGAGTGGAAAAGGCTCCTTTTTCTGAGTTCAAATCCTGCCTCAGACACTTCCTAGCTGTGTGACCCTGAGTAAGGCACTTAAACCTGTTTGCCTCAGTTGCCTCATTTGCAAAATGAACTAGAGAAGGAAATTACAAAACTATTCCAGTATCTTTTCCAAGAAAACCCCAAATGGGGTCATGAAGAGTTGGACATGACTGAAAACAACTGAACAACAATCAGAAGCAGGTTTTTAACCCAGTTCAGACTCCAATTCTAGCTCTTGGTCTATCGTGTCAGAATGTTTCTTTTACTAACTAAAGTATGAGTGGAGGAAGATTGGCAACAGATGATGTTAATATGAAAGGGAACCAAATTTGGAAACTTTTGCACTTTACTTCTCTCAGAGGATTCATCATGGAAAGACTGTACCTGTTTTCCTGCTGGCTAAGGATGACTATGATTTTCCTGAGGTTCCCTGAGTAGCAACCCAGAGACATTCATATAATGATTCATCAAACCAGAGCCTTTTAAAAAATGTCTTTAAGTCCATTCATGGCTTACTTTCTCCTTTTCAAATACCAGATGAATCTATATCCTCCCCATAGGTTATAGTCAGCTCATTAGTCATAAATAGTGGAGCACAGAACAATGGACAGGCAGCCTTGCCTTTGATTTCAAGAGGATAAAAATAAAGAGGTCCGTTCTAGCTCTAAAATGATTTTTTTTATAAAAAAAGGTCTGTCATTTAAGGAAATACATGATGCATATGAGGTGAACTGGAATCTTAGTTGAGAAGGGAAAATATTCATTTTGAGAGAATTATAATAAATAAGTGGAGGTAATAGAATGAGGATTTCTGGTATTAGCATAAATCACTATTTAGCCTCCTCCCCTCCCCTGATTGCTTAGAGGATATTTCTAGAATTTCCTTGCACTAAACCTATAATTCATATGCCCCACAGTTTCTTCTGACTTGACCTCTGAATTAAATAGTACAAATGAGTTTTCACTAGTTTCAGTTGACGATGACCTCACATAGAAGGAGATTTGGGTCATTTAAAGTTATTTCAAATCATAGTCCAGAACAAAACTTTGAATAAGCACATTATTTCCCTTTAGTTTAGAAAACATTAAGATATTTTTCTCAGGATTTGTTGAAGAAAAGTAGATATAAGTTCAATTTATTCTTAATGTAGCTAAATCTTGGTCATCTGATATATTAATGGAAGCCAGAGAGAGCTTCTTTTGAATTGTCAACTCCAGCCAAGTTTATGAATGTCATTAAATAGTGAAATCAACTCATTTGCATTTTCCTACATTCATTTCCTTTTCCTGGGAAAGGAATAAATGTCTGGTAACTAGAGAGAGAAGGAAGAAAAATGAACCATGTCTGATTAATTCCCATACTGGAAGATAATCTGACTAATTGAGAATAGGTGTGTATGCATGCATATGTATAGGAGGAATAGGGGTGGTTTTTTTTTTTTATGTTAACTTTACAATCTTCTAAAAATGTTGAAGTTTAATCTGTTTCAAAATCAGAGCTGTACAGCTAGATCTGTTGTAAAGGCCAGCCAGTTCATTAGGCAAACAAGAATGAACGCTCTAGGGCTAGTGTTTGTGGGAAACCTCAACACGTAAAGTCTGAGGTTGAGTGTTCTGCTTATCTGCTGTGAATGCCTCTATGAATTTTTTTTAAGCAGCCACAGACATCAGTTTTCTAGCTTACAAAGTCTCATATAGAAGTAGTGTCTGAGGTAGTTGTTTTACTATCCTCTCTGCTGATCAGACATTAGAGCATTGTGTTCAGTTCTGGGTTTTCCATTTTGATACCTTCAAAGGAATCTTAATAGATTAGATTGTGTCCAACTATAATAGTGACCAGGATCATGAACAATCTGGAAATTGCATAATTTAAATAGAAGCTGGAAAAAATGAAACAAGCATTTACTGAACACTTATTATGTGCTAGACTTTGCAAAACTGATGATACGAGGAAAAAGTGAAACCTGACCCTACCCTCAAGGAGCTGACATTCTAGTTGGGCAGGTTTTATATAACACAAAAACATATAAATGTATATGCTTATACATATATATATATATGTGTATCTTGTATAAACTGAAGTACATATATGCACGTATATGTGTATCTTCTATATACCTATCTATATACACACATATACATACACATACATGTATATCTTATATAAACTGATATATATACACATATGTGTGCCTTCTATTTATATATACATATATGTGTATCTCGTAGGTACCCAAATACACACATCTGCACCATGTATATATAAAAGCACATATACATGTACATATTTTATCTATGTGTCTTGCATATACCACTCTATACAATATATGTGTATCTTGTATATATATATACACACACATATATGTATCTTGTATCTATATATATATATACACACACATATATGTATCTTGTATCTATATATATATATATACATGTGTATCATATATAAAATGTATAATTTTTATAAAATACACATACACATGTATATCTTATATATGCCTATATATGTATGTATCCTGTATATACCTATAAATATATACATAGACATGTATATCTTGTATATGCCTATATATATATAGTATCATGCTTATATACCTATAGAATATATGCATACGTATGTGTATATCTTATATATGCCTGTATATACAAGATGCATACAAGGTAGATATATGTTAACCTTAAGGATAAAAGACTGGCAGGTAAGAGGGCTGGGAAAGGGTTCTTGCAGAAGGTGCCTCTTAAACTGAGTCTTCAGTAAAGTAAGGGGTACTAAGAAGTAGAGGTGAAGGAGAGTGGTAGGGTAAACTGAGCATTATGTGTGATAAGGAGCAGCCAGGATCAATGGACTATAGAATATGTGGAGGGAAGTAAGGTGTTGGATAAATGGAAAGGTAGGAAGGGTTAAGATTGTGATGGTCCTTGAATGTCAAACAGATGAGAAAAATCTCTACCCTTCCTTTAGACATATTAACTTTGTTACCCTGGGCAAATCATTTAACTTCTTTTGGCCTTAGCTTCCTCATTTGGAAAATGAATTGGTTGGTTAGATGGTTAGTTAGGTGGCTGATTAGATGACCTCTAAGATACTTTAAAGCTCTAAACTGATTATCTCAGCCATCGTTAAGTAATTGAAAGATTGTCATGTGAGAGATAAAAAAGGCAGCTCCTTGACAGTAGAGATTATTTCCTTTTTAGCAACTGTACTGCAAGTGCCTAGCATAATCCTGACCCATAGTTGTCACTTATAAGTTCTTGATGATAGATTGCTCAGACTCATTCTGTGTTGCTTCAGAGGGCAAAAATGATTAGAAGTAACAATATATTTTCTGATCCAACTATTCCATGGTAACTGCTCTCAGAAGTTATCAATGAATGAATGTTTTTTAAAAATGTAAAATATCTATATTAACACAAGATCATTTAAATAACTAAATATCACTAAAATCAAATAAAGCATAAATGACCTCCCTTAAAAAAAAACCCTTCAAGGACCAGATAGATTTACAAGTGAATTTATAAACCATGAAGAATAATTACATCTAATATTATATATGTTATTTAAAAACATGAAAATAAAGCACTCTTCTAATCTCTTTCTATGATATAAATATAATGTTGATACATAAACTAGGGAGGGACAAAGCAGAGAAAGAAAACTATAGACCAATAAACTTAATGAACATTGATGTAAGTGTGTTAATAAAATATTAGCAAATAGGCTAAAAAGCATGTTAAAAAGATAATGCATTTTGGTCAGATTGAATTTTTGCCAGGAATGTAAGTTTCTTTCAATATAAGGACAATTTTAAATGTAATGAAACACGTTAGTAACATAAGTAATAGAAACCATATGATAATGTCAATTGGTGCTAAAAAATCCTTTGAAAATCTAAACAGGCATTTATATTAGAAAAACAACAACAACTAGAACACATAGGAATAAATGAACTTTTTTCCTGATTAAATCTAGTTAAGTAGTACTAAAAACAAAGATATGTGGAGAAAAAATTAGAAGCATTTCCAATTAAGATCAGAAATAAAGTAAGAATTTCATTATTGCCACTACTATTTAACACAGTACTAGAAATGTTAACTATAGCAATAAGTCAAGAAAAAGAAACCTAGCAATTTAAATAGGCAAAAAGGAAAAAATAAGCAGTTGACAATAGAAAGAAATCTTTCTTAGTGATGAGAGCTAACAAAAAGTAAAAATGGAATGGCCCTCTATGGCAATTAGAGACCTTTAAGCAGAAGCTGATTAACTCTTGTCGGCAATATTGAAGATGCAATTTACTCTCCAGAAGAGGGTTTGCTTCAATGACACATGAGATTTGGATTTGTTGACTTCAAAGCTATTTTGTACATTAGGATGAGTATTGAAACAATTGTGTTTGTTTTTTCTTTAAAGTGATGGGGCCAGATAAAATAATATAAAATATTTATATACATTATATATAATATAATATATATCATATGTGTATTATATTATATTATATATATAATATAAAAATAATTATTTTATATCAACCTTTCTAGACATAAACAATACTCCCTTTGATTTCTCAATATGTGTAATGGTTTGGGAAAATAAAGCTAATGTTAGCTGAATACTATGTACTTTTATGATTATCTAACTAAAGCATTTAAAATATTTTTAGATTACATCTTGACCATGCTACTCTTATATCTGAACACTTACTCAACTATATGTTCTTCAATGAGATAAATGCTTGAGAAATGATTATGTGGAACAAAAATAGAAGATTAATCTTATTTGTAGGCTTTAGTCCTATGAAGCCTGGAAATAGCAATAACTCCATTTTCAAAAACTGTCTGGGGCATTTTGAATAAAATGTTTGTCAGCTTAATCTATTTCCTATGGTACAAATGACCATATTAGTAAAATCATAATTATAACTAGATGTTATTAGAAGGTCAAGAACACTAGACTGGAATATGATAATAGAAACAATAAATGTTTGTTCAAATGGATGAACCCATACAGTAGCTATATTATTTATTGGATGGACAACTCAAATTCACATAATACTTTGAGGTTTACTCATAATAACCCTATGAAGTAGGTAACATAGTCATTGGTATTCTCATTCTATTGGAAATTAACTTAGAATCTTTAGAGGCTAAGTAACTTGACATAATCAAATAGCTAATAATTGCTAGAGGTGGGATTTGAATCCAGGTCTACTGATTGCCTGAATAATCAACGTTCTTTCTATTCTTTTACATTGTTCAAGGCTAAATGATAATGTATACTGCTGCAGAAAGTAGTATAGTGGAATAAATAGTGGAAATTTATTTAGTAAGACAATTCATTGATTTTTATACATACAAAATTCATTTAAATATTTTATTTAGAAATAGTTTTAAAAAATATTCAAGGGAAGAAAATAAAGCCTGTGAATCAAATGGAAAAATCTAAGTATTTTTCTAAAATCTGGGTTGTGTTCTTCCTTGAATTCCATATGAGTTTCATAGAGTTGGGCTTCTTTTTTGGCTTTGACTGTTAGGATCTTTAGGAGAAATTTTCTTTTACTGTAGAGGAGAAGAACAAGCATTTACTAACTGCTGGCTTTGTGCTGAGGATGCAAAATAAAAAATGGAACTGTTTTTGCCCTCAAGGAGCTTACATTATATTGGAGTAGTGTGTCAGATACTTCTTGTTAATTTATCCCTTTCTGGTTTTTCTCATGTTATTGTGGACTATGGAGAGAAACTAAGAGAAGACACTTTTGAAAGTCCATTACAATGGATGTTTTTTGTTATATAGAGAAAAATGGGAAAACAGATGGAAAAAACCATTTAAAACTCATATAGCTCTGTAACATATGTTACAGAGCTATATGAGTTTTAAATGGTAAAAAATATGTTTCGCAAACCATGAAGTACTATATAAATATGACCTCTTTATATAATGGTTAAGCTTCATACTAGGATAAAATTGAAACAGAGGACTCAATTCCTAGTTCTCCAACCCTGTGGACAATAAGATCTTTGATAAAGTATACGGCTTAGTAGCAATTTCCTGGTCTCAGAAATTAATTAGATTTCTCTAGTTAACAAAACAATATACTTCATGGACAAAAAGATAATGCTGCATAATTTGCAGTAAGGGACTCCATACCCTAATACTTTGACAGAAACATTATAATTTTATGTCTAAAATACTATTTAGATGCAGCATGCCCTATTGAATGGAGTTGTAGACTTAGGGTCAAGAAGCTTTGAATTCAACTCTTGCTTTTGACACAGACTAGCCATGTGAATATAGGCAAGTTATGTAACCCCTTGGTGCCACAGGTATCTTGTAAGACTATAAATTGCAGTTGAGTTAGATATAAGCATCAGCGATGATGAAATCACAGGAGGAGAGAGAGATGGGGGCGGGGGGGCGGGGCAAGCCAGTTTGAACCAACTGTTGAGCCACAGCCAATTATTAAATTTTTAGTGTGATCATTTACACCTTAGAAATCAATAGATGCTATGTATCAGCCTTCAATTTATTGTTTTGTTGATGGTCCATATTTAAGAAAGTGATAGAGAAAATGTTAATACTGCAGATTAAACTGTTGGTTTGATCAAACTAATGTAAGACAAAGTGTGCTTGTGTGTACTTTTTTGGGTGGGAGGGAGAGCTGATTGGTTAAACATTTACTGGTACACCATTGAGGAAAGGCATATTGTGATAATTTTCTAGTTATTCTCAACTTACCTGCCTAAAATCTAAAATAGGAGTAAAATTTTTGAAGCCTTGTTTGGACATTGTTCAATTCATTTTAATTCAATTTCATTTTGTTTAATTCATTTCAGTTCATTGTCATTTTAATTGCTATTTCTCCAATCTCTTTGTCAGGGGTTTCTGTTCTTTTTTTTCTTTGTTTTTTCTACCAGTTCTGTTCCTTAGAGCAAAATGCTTTCCTGTGAAAACCTATGCAGTCAGAAGTGACTGGATCTCTTAATAGTCCTATACTAGTTATATTCATCTGTTAAGGACTTTCATTGAGATGAAGTTGGTGGCACAAAGGTCTAGGTCTCAGTAAAGTCTAAGAGAAGAAAGTAGGGGGCATAGATAGAAGTGGACAATGAGAAAGAGAAAAATTTAGAATGATTATTTATTTGTTAACACAACCTGGGTAGGAGATACACATACTCTTGTTCATTCATAGAAGTACTCTGTGGACTTTTTCAGTTGTTTTGCTCAACAAGCAGATCACTAGTGGTGTTCTGCAAGTCTTCTTTGATCTTGTTTCTCATTCTCTCTCTCTCTCTCTCTCTCTCTCTCTCTCTCTCTCTCTCTGCATGTATGAACCACAAGTATTTTTAAAAGTATTTAAGAAGTCATGAGTTCACTATATTGTTTGAACAAGATATTATAGTTTTGCTACATGTATTGGAGATTCCATAGTCATTTTCTTAGAACTTAAAATCTAAACTGGATCAACAGTCTTTTCAATGGTATAACACTTGTTTTAAAGACAAAAAAGCATTAGGAATATTCAAAATCCATTTATTATTTTAATAAGAGATCTTGGTCTGTTTTCATGTTAATGAATAAGATAAGGATCTGTGATTTCCTCCATGGGACTTGTGAGAAACTCCTTCCACCAAAATAGCAACCTGCATTTATGACCTGGTAAACCAGTTCTGAGGAATTACCTGAGGTACTTAGACTTCAAGTGTCTTATCTAGAGTAACACAATTCCTAAGTCCTGGAGGTGGAATGTGTGAACTTTAAGCCCAGAATTCTAGTCACTATATTACACTACCCCAGATATATACCACACCACATATTATTTCCCTTTCCCCCCCAACCCCCAGAATATACTATACTCTCCTTGTTTCATAACTGGTAAACCCAATGAGGCTGACTGTTGTTCTATTTTTTTTTTCAATCATCTTGGGTACTACTCTAATGCATAGTATATAGGCTTATAGGTTTAGAGCTAGAAGGAACCTCATAGAGTTATGGGGTCATAAATTTAGATCATTTAGTCCAACCTCATTAATTTTATAGATGAGGAAACTGAGGCGAAGATAGAAATAATTTGCCCAAAGTCATGCAGGTAATAATTAGCAGAGCTGGGAATCAAAATCAGGCCCTTTAACTGAAGTATTGCCATTCTTTTCATGGTACTATACCTAGTTCTAGACACACAGAAAGAACTCAAGAGATACCTGCTGGATTGGATTGAAGGCTGTTTTTTCAGTATTTTTTTACATGTTAAATTCATTACAATTATAATTTGTAAACAATCTCTCAGTAGTCTAGATGGGAAATCTATAATGAGGAAATGATTAAGATGGTGGTAAGGTCTTCAGCTTTCTGGACATTAAAGTATACCAATGTGTAAGGCTTCATGGTAGCTGTTTCCTCAACTGAAGAGGCCATTTTTTTCATTGCTGAATTTACAACCATGGACTATCTTTTCTGGGCTCCAGTATCTTTCTTTTCACATGAGGCTTATTTTTGCTTCTGTTTCTATAGAAAAAAATTTTTTTTTTCCTTCTTTGGATTCCTTGATTCCTCACTGGCAGAGATCTCAAACTTTTCCTCTGTGTTTTTGATGTAAGAACAATATCTCTGCTGCTTAATGGTCCTGTGCTATAATATTCTTCTTCGTAAAGAAAAGGAAGGGGGAAAGAAGCATTTATTAAGAACCTACTATGAGTCCAGAGACTTTGCTAAGTAGTTTAATTCTGATGTAGGTGCTATTATTATCCCTGTTTTATAATTGAGGAAACTTGAGACAGACAGAGGTAAAAGGACTTGCCTAGGGTCACACAGCAAGTAAGTGTCAGAGGCTGGATTTGAACTCTCTTCTTCTTAACTGTAGGCCCAGTACTCTACTGACTGTGCTCCCATATAGTCAAATACATACTTATGTTGTTGTTCGGTCGTTTCAGTCTTATCTTACTCTTTGTGACCCCATTGGGGGTTTTCTTGGCAGAGATAATGGAGAATTCTGCCATTTCCTTCTCCAACTCATTTTACTGATGATGAAACTGAAGTAAACAGGGTTAAGTGACTTGCCCAGGGTCACACAGCTGGTGTGTAAGTGTCTGAGTAGTAAGTGTCTGAGACCAGATTTAAACTCATGAAGATGTCTTCCTGATTCCAAGCCTAGTGTTCTATACACTGAGCCACCTAACACATAATTTATATAACCTAAAAAATAAATTTTAGGTTCCTGGTTGTATGGAACAAATTAATTTTTCCCTTTATTTTAATAATTTTGTGAATTTGGATCAAAATTCTGAGAACTCAAACTAAAAAAAGATCACTAGATCCCACCCCTTTTAGTTTTATAATCCAGACTTCATTGTAAACATCCAGTTAAGATTCTTGATAGGAGTAGAAACAGCTCATCCAAGCCACTCCACCCCCACATTTCCTCCAAATTATGTAAAAGGGTACTCTGAACAACTTCTGGAGCCCCAGCACCCACAGAACAACACAGAGAAGCTAACCTCCCACTGAGGCCAGCCCAGCAGCCCTGCAGGAAGGACCAGCGCAGCGGTCTGGGAGCCGGCAGCACACAGGGCACGGGGAGCCGAGCCGAGCCGAGAGCGGAGCCCAGGTCCCTGTGAACCGAGGTTTTAGCCCCAGGGCAGCAGGGCCAGCAGCTGGCTGGAGAGACCCCAGAACACCAGCAGCTGTGGTGATTCCAGAATTATCAACATAGACATGTCTAGGACAAAGTGAGAGGTTAGTGTCCTATGGACTTTAGGACCAGTATTTGGGGAATGCATCGGCTTCCTCCCCTGGGGGCTAGAAGCCACTGAGGAGACACGCCATTTCCCGGCCTGCAAACTGTAGGGAGATCCAGCGATCAGTCTTGGGGGGTAATCACTCTTGCTTTAACCTCCCTGGATCTGGATTGTGATCTGGGATGGAGGTCGTGGGTGGGCTTCCAGCTTCCCGAAACAGAAGTTGTCCTCAACATGTTCGGGACGAAAATTCCTGTCTGGCAGCAGAGCCATAGTGTGGCAACAAGCCCAAAAGTCAAGTAATTGAGTGGCAACATGCCAAGGCAAAGGAAACAAATTAAACAGAAAAATGAAACCCTAGACTCCTATTTTGGGGGCATAGAGCAGGAAAAGGACTGTGAGGTCAGAAGTCCTGCTCCAAAAGCCCCAGGGGAAAACATGAGTGGATTGCAGGCCATAGAGGACCTTAAGAAGGACTTTAAAAATCAAATAAGAGAAGTGGAGGAAAAATTGGAAAGAGAAATGAGAAGGATGGAGGAAAAGTATGAAATGAGGGTCAACAGCCTGACTGAGGAAAACAACACCTTAAAAAATAGACTAACTCAAATGGCAAAGGAGGCCCAAAAGGGCAATGAGGAGAAGAATGCCTTAAAAAGTCGAATTTGCCAGATGGAAAAAGAATCTCAAAAGTTCACTGAGGAGATTCATTCCTTCAGAGTTAGACTGGAGCAAATGGAAGCTAATGACTTTATGAGAAATCAAGATGCTGTTAAGCAGATCCAAACAAATAAAAGATTAGAAGGCAATGTGAAATATCTCATGGGAAAAACCACTGACCTGGAAAATAGATCCAGGAGAGACAATTTAAAAATTATTGGACTACCTGAAAGCCATGATCAAAGAAAGAACCTAGAAATCACCCTTCAAGAAATTCTCAAGGAAAATTGCCCTGATGTTTTAGATCCAGAGGGCAAAATAGAGGTTGAAAGAATCCACAGATCACCTCCTGAAAAAGATCCCAAAAAGAAAACTCCCAGGAATATTATAGCCAGGTTCCAGAATCCCCAGATCAAGGAGAAAATACTCTAAGCAGCCAGGAAGAAACAATTTCAATATTGTGGAAACACAATCAGAATAGCCCAGGACCTGGCAGCTTCTACACTGAGGGATAGAAGGACATGGAATATGATATTCCAGAGGGCAAAAGAACTGGGAATGAACCCAAGGGTCACCTACCCAGCAAAACTGAGTATTTTGTTTCAGGGGAAAATATGGTCATTCAGTGGAATAGAGGACTTTCAAGCATTCTTGAGGAAAAAACCAGAATTGAATAGAAAATTTGACATCCAGACACAAGAAGCAAGAGATGCCTGAGAAGGTAATCAGGGAAAGGAAATCAAAAGGAACTTATCAAAGTTGAACTATTTACATTCCTATATGGAAAAACAATAACTGTGACTGATGAAATCTTTCTCACCATGAAAATAATGGAAGAAGGGTGTGTGGTCATATGAATACATATGTGAATGTGTGTGTATATGGTTACAGTTATATATGAATAGAGGGCATAGGTTGAATTTGTTGGGAAGGGAGGATACTCAAGGGGTGAAAGTATGAGGTGAGAGAGGAAAGTGGCAAGAGGAGATGGGGAGAGACAGGGTAGGGTAAACTATCTCATGTAGAAGAAGCAAGGGGAAGTGGTTGCAAGGGAGGGGGAGAATAGGAAGGCAAAAAGGCAAAACCACATTCTCATTGAATTTGGTTCAGGGAGAGAATGTCTTACATACTAAATGGGATATCTCAACCTGCAGCAGAATAGGGGGAAGGGGGATGAGAGGAGGGATGATGAATGGGAGGGCATCCTTGGGGAGAGGGGAGATTGGAAGTACCCACTATAGAAGAGGGACAGGATCATGTAGGGAATGGACCAGGTGGGGGGCGGGATGAGTGGGAGGGAATTATAAGTAGCCTTGTACAATATATCTACTATGATAATGTTGTGCATAGCTAGACATGTACAACATATACTGAATTACTTATCTCCCCAGAGGGAATGGGTGACAAGGGAGGAAAGAAATGGATCTGAAATTCAAGGTCTTAAGATGAAATGTTTCAAATATATATAAATACTATTAAAAAAAAAGAGAGAAGGGAGCAGAGAAAACCAGGAGAAAAATTTAGACAATGACAACATCATAAAGACAAAACAAACCTTTGAAATATTTGAGAAATCTGATCAATGAAATGACCAGATACAATCCCAGAGGATGCATGACAAAGTAAGTGTGTGCTACCTATCTCATTACTGTGAAATAACAGACTCAGAATGCAGAATGAAATCTACTTTTTTGAACCTGGAAAAAAAAAGATTCTTGATAAATATCTTGATATATAATCAGGAAGTCTGGTGTTCATATTCCATCTTTGACACATACTGGCAGCAAATCATTTAAACTTTTACTGTTATTGCAAATACACTAAGATCTATACGTTGTAGAGAAGCTGTCACCATTCATTGGTGCATTTCCTTCTGGTGTTCTGTATGCCAATGAAATAAAAATCCTCATCATAATCTATATTGAGAATATAGTCTCAGAAGTGCTTCTTTTGATTAGACTAGTTGATGTAAAGGGCATCTAGGCGGTGCAGTGGATACAGTGCCAGACCTGGAGTTAGGAAAATCTGAATTCAAATCTAATCTCAGACACTGAATAGCTATGTGACCCTGGACGAGTCACTTAACCTCTGTCTTCTTTGGTTTCCTTATCTGTAAAATAGGTACAATAATAGTGTCTACCTCACAGGGTTGTTGTGAGGATCAAATGAAACAATAAATATACAGTAAGGGTCGACTAGGTGGTGCAGTTGATAGAGTACCAGCGCTAGAGTCAGGAGGACCTGAGTTCAAATACCGCCTCAGACACTTGACACACTTACTAGCTGTGTGACCTTGGGCAAGTCATTTAACCCCAATTGCCATTGCCTTCCCCTCTCCAAAAAGCAAAAAAACCCCAATAATAATAAAGTGATTAATACAGTAGCTGCCACACAAATTAGGGTTATGTAAATGCTAGCTATCATTATTAGTTTCCTCTTTATATGTATATGCACTGTATCTCCCAAGTATCTTGTAAACTCCGCAAAGGGTAGAGACTTTTTCTGCTCTTTTATTAGATCCTTTCTCTACATGACCTAGTATAGTACTTTGTACATAGCAGGTACTCAGTATTTGTTCATTTTTGAGTCAGCATCTTGTCTATCTTTTAGACCAGCTTAGAAAATACACTAATCCTTCCAGATCAGGGGTTCTTCATGTACTTTGTATCATGGGCTCCTTTGGCAATCTGGCAAAGCCTGTGGACCCCTCCTCTGAATAATGTTTTGAAATATATAAACTAAAATACTTAGTATTATAAAGGAACCAATAACATTAAAATCCAGTTATTGGGGTGGCTAGGTGGCGCAGCGAGTAGAACTCTGGCTCTGGAGTCAGAAGGACCTGAGTTTGGATCCAGCCTCAGACACTTAACATACACAAACAAAAACCTAGCTGTGTGACCTTGGGCAAGTTACTTAACCCCAATTGCTCTCCAAAAAGCAAAAAAAAATCCAGTTCTCAAAAATATTTTTAAAAGCCACCAAATTCATGGAACCCAAGTTAAGAACCTCAGTTTTAGACTATTACACTAACTACTGGGAAAACTTGCCTGATTATAATTCTGTAAATATGTGGCTCAATGCTTTGGATCATTCTTTGTACACAAATACAAACATAGACCTAGACATGCAGAGATAGACACATTGGCACTTTTCTATGTTTTAAACTTGTTTTCTCAAAGGTATCATTTTTTTTGTTGTTGTTATGATTGAACAGATGAATTCCAGGAAATGGGTTGCTACACATGAAAGAAATATAACACAAGTGAAGCATCTTCACTTAAAAATTTTACATGCTACAGAATATTAACTTCAGTCAAACAAACTATTTTGAAAGAATATAATCCCATCATGTATTTTGTAGCCAATTATAGTGAAAAATTTTTCTCAGCTTGATTTTCACAAAGCATTCAAGAGTAAGAAATGAAACTTAATAAAGGACAATGGAAATTCTATTTCTGAAAGCATGCCATTGTCTAATCCTTACCAACTAGAAAAAGAACTTGTTCCCAAGTGTTTTAGGAATCATATACTCAGTACAAAATTCTTTCCAGCTGTGCTTTTATCATTTTATGGAAGTATCTAGGAAGGAATTTAACCCAGATCAATCAAAATGGACAACAATTTTTTATTTCAGTGAATTCCTGATATGATGGGAAGTTTAAAAAAAAAGACTTGCCAATGAGAGATCATGTGTGCTGGAATTAAAGACAGATGCTCAGGAAATAGTAGATGTGTAATGCATTCTTGTCCAGCTAGAGGATAGGCAGATGCTCTGGCCCAGTAGTCAAGAAGACTGGTGAACTTCATAATGAAACGTACTTTGTATTCATTAAGGACATGTATCATTTCTGTATGATTACGTGTTGGAAAGTACTGAGAACAATATTTTGCCTGTAGAAGATACTCAATAAATAGTTCTTCTATGTTAAGTAGTGATGAATTTCAAATTATTATCATCTCCTTAGGTGAATACTCATATACCATGTTCTCAAATTCAGTCACTCCTTTCTGTATACTCCGAGGCACCCAGGTGGGTCAGTGGAAAAAAATTCTCGGCTTAGAGTTGGGAAGATCTGAATTCAAATATGGCCTCTGACATTTACTAGCCATGTGACCATACTAAACACCATTAACACTGGGGTTAATAATAGTACCTACATCCCAGGGTTCTAAGGGAAAAAAATATGATAAAATATGGAAAACACTTGGTAAAACTTAAAACATTATATAAATGCTAGATGTTATTATTAACCCTCTCTAGCTTACTAGTCTTTCCTAAAGTGTTGGTTCCCACAACTAAACATCATATTCCAGAGGTGGTCTAATCAGGGCAAAGTACAACAGGACTGTCAGCTCCCTTGTTTGGGATACTGTACTTCTCCCTCAATAATTCCTTATGTTCCATCACTAAATCACAGAAGATTTGGATCTTGCCTCCATATCAGAGCATGATCACCAGCGTTTAGGGTGTATCTTGGTGCTCTTTTATATCTTAGAGGCAAGAGATAGGGAGAATGAATAATTGCAGATAGCTGATCAGATACTCTTCCCTACATAACTGACCTTGAGATTATCGTCTTTAGTGACCTGGTAGCCTCAACTTGGGCAGGGGATCTGATGAAACAAAATTTTGTAGAGCAGTAGTTCTCAAGGTGTGGTAGTCTGGGGAATTCTGGGGGGCACTGAGGCCCTTTCAGGGGATACTTAAGAACCCCTATTTTCATAATAATACTATTTTAATTCCCAATGTGATGAATATCAGAGGGGGGTTCTCAACAATTTTTAAGAGCGCAGAGAGGTAACCAAAAAATTTGATAACCACTGCTATAGAATAACTGAATTAATTGATAGACCACAGTGAGCTAATTTCTGTATTGTAGTGATAGCTTTTAAAGAAACTGTTGTAAATACATATCTCAAAATAAAATAAGTATCTCAAAATATCTTGCTAGTAATACTTTGACTATGATATGAATACAGTGTTTTCCTACTACTACTTATTTACATAGTGCTTTAAGGTTTATAAAGTGCTTTACAAATATTGTCTCATTCTGTCCTCACAAAAATCCTGGGAGGTAAGTGATATTATTATCCCCATTTTGCAGTTGAGGAAACTGAGGCAGACAGGGTTAAGTGACCTGTGTAGAATCATATTACCAGTATCTAAAGTGGGATTTAAATTCAAGTCTTCTTGACTCCAAGTCCAGTGCTCTATCCACTCTGCCACCTATTTGTAAAAATAATTAGGATCTCGTGATTCCAGGTCATATAAACATATTTGAAAGTTTCTGTGCTTCCTTCTGGCAGGTTTTAAAGCCTAGACTCTCTCAAGTTCCTTTTTCTTATAGAATCATCATTTTATCTTTTGATCTGTGGGCAAAACATTACCAAAATTCTCAATAGCCTAAGCAATGGTTGGTATGTCTAACTAGATAGGCAGAAACTGTGATGTTTGTTTTCTTGTGTTCTGTTGTGAGTTCATCATGAAATTTTTATACAAGATAATCCTCCAATGTTTAATTTAAGAAATCCTCCAAATTTTAACATTGAGACAATTGGTGCTCTTCTATAGGATAAACATCAATGTCCTTAACAGGTGGTGGCTGTTCCCAGAGATGATAGAGACCTTCCTCTCTAGAGCTTAGAGGCTGATATTTTTTTCTTACCTTCCTGGAAACCATCCCCCAAAGACTGAGGTGTTCCAAAATGTGGCAAGATTTTGTTACCCAATGAAAACCTCGTGTTCCTTTTTTTTCCACGCTCTTCGTGAAAAATGCCTATTTTTCAGGATGCCTGAAAGAAGAAGTGGGTTTGAAGTGTCATTGCCTGATGGGAGTATCCCTTTTAATGCCTTTACGTAGACCCACTTTTTGAAATGTGGTTTGAGGTGGAAATTGCCTAATGCCCCAAAACATACTGTAAGGGAGAGAAAAATCTCTGCCACCATGAGTAATATACTCATTGGCATGATGAGAATTTTGCACACCTAGGACACTGTTATTCTCATGTAACCCAGAACTAAATTGTACTAAAGATGTTGATCGCCATCAGAAATAGTTCATGATTCAGCAAAAATTCAACTCAACGAGCTGATATGCTGACTGTGCCACACAAGAACTGTGTGGAAGTTCTAGAGTAACAAGCACTATGTGTCAAGCAGTGTAAAAGATTTCCACTAACCAATTTTTGATTCATTTGAAGTTGGGAAAATTTCCCCATATTCTTTAAGAGAAATCTTGAACCTCCAGACACAAGGGAGGGAGACAGAGTCCCCTGAACAGCACAACATTCCTAGGGAGGCAGTACTGATGAGAGGAACAAGGTGGACTTAGACTAAGGAAGACTTAACTTGGGTCTTCCTGATGGGCAAGGAAGGTAGCCATCTGACAACTTCCTATTTTAAATAATTATTCTTTCTAATGAGGCACTAGGCTTAATTTTTTTAATCTGTTGAATGAGTGCAAGTATGGTCTGCATCCTTTAAATCCTGGCTCAAAGCTCAGGCTTTCCTACCCTACTTAGTGTTCTGTGCAAGATACTATGCTGGGTTTGGAGGATAGGAAAACAAACAAACAAAAAACCCAAATTTACAGTCCCTGTAGGCAGTTCAAAATGTGCAACAGGCAGTTGGTGATGGACATTCAGGATAGAAACTAGGAATGAAAATACATATCTGGGAATCATCAGCATAGAAATGATAATTAAACCAATGGAAGCTGTTGAGGCACCAAGAAAAAGAAAAGGGCCCAGGGAATACCTTGGGATTGGGGAATACCTACAATTAGGGGATGTAATATAAGTGATGAGCTAGAAAAGAAGACTGAGAAACAGTGGTAAGAAAAGTAGGAGAACTAGAAGAGAGTATGGTCATGAATGCCCAGAGGGGAAAAGGAAGATGGATTTGGTCAAAAGTGTCAAAAGATGTTTTTGTTCATCCGTCCTTCTCAAAGAGGACCAATGACATTAAGAGGATATCTTGACTTGCAAGTGAATTAGATTTAACTGAGACAGAGCTGTGCAAAGTCAGAAGCCTCACTCTCTCCTCCAGTCATTGGTGTCCAGCAGCAAGGCATGCGTCAGGATGACTACAGGTGACCCAGGGTGCCATCAGATGCTTCAGAGAAATCAAGAAGATTGAGGTTTGAGAAAAGGCCATCAAATGAAAAGGAGCAATGTTCAGCAAACTTGGAAAGATAACCTAGAGTCAGGCTGTGAAGGTACTTAACTGCCCTCCTGCTTAAAAATATTTTATCCTAAAGGCAATAGGGATCTACCAAAGTTCCTTGAGCAGGGAAGTAGCTATTAGACTTCTTCTTTAGGAATATTATTTTTGTAGCTATAAAGTGGATGAATTACATTAGAGAGAGACTAGAAGCTGAGTTTAATTAGGAAGCTGTTGCAAGAGTCCAGGTAATGAGGGTCTGAACCAGAGTGGGGGCTATGTGAGGGGACATATGTATGAAAGATGATATGCAGATAGAATTATCAAGACTTGATAACTGATTGGATATAAGGAATCAGGGTGGTGATCATGCTGTTTTGTTTTTTTTTTAACACACCATGTCTGATTCTGGGCAGGAACTTGTGTAGTTTCTCGAGGAGAACCTGTTGCTTTGTTGATTGTTGTCATGGAAACATATAAAACTTTAAAAACTCAACACTCTGGTCATGTTTAACATGTCCTATAGTGCATTACTAAGGCTTATTCTTTGCAATGCTATGCAAGATCAAATTATACTTATGAACACAATACCATTACTTGTACCTTAGTCTAGAAGTCCTTATTCACAGCTCAAGTGAATAGTCCCCTGAAGATCCTTTTAAACAATAAAGACCCCAGATTCCTAGAAACAGGTTATTTGTATAGCTTTCCCAGAAATAGGCTGCTTGTGAAGCTTTTTACCTTGGCAGAAGTGTTAAATTTCTTTCCAACTAGTTCCAGTATCTATATGAAGATTTAATTTCTGTTTGGTCATTTCTAGTAGCAATCCTCAGGCAGAGTTCTGAGTACTTTTTCATTGCTGTTCACACATTACTCTCTGTCACAACCCCTGACACAATTTTCTAACTGTTTGGATCCATCTATGTCTATAGGCACAGTTACAAGGATGTAAGGACTGACATTTTCATCTTTGGTCCTTTTGATATAATCTTGAACTTTTTAGTACTCTTTCGTGGCTTCCTAGAAAGAAAGCTGACTTTAGAGTCAGGAAGATAAAGGTTCAAGTCTCTTTTCTGAAATATACTGGTCAAGTGATTATGGACAAATCTTTTAACCATTCAGTGCTCCAGGTGACATTCTAAGTGCATATCTGCATTGGTTAGGGGGCATTTCCTCACTGGTATTTTCCTCTACCAAGGAAATCATAAATTGTGCCTAGAATTATCAATGCATTAAAACTACAAACCTAGGGAAATTAGTATTTAAAAAACTGCAAAACCTTTATAACTATTTATACACACACACACACACACACACACACACACACACACACACATTTACCTTTATAGAAATGTATGGAGGAAAAACCTTCAACTTGGGGTAGAGCATTGGCAGCGGACTCACCTGAGATCCCCTCAAAACCCCTCTGAACACCTTCAAATAATACCTTAAAACACATTCTGTCGTGGTAGAACCCACAAAAGGACAATGTAAAAAATTAATTTTTCAGCCCAAGGCAATTTGAGATCAGTTGGAAAGATCTGTTGCAGCAGGTGAGAATGAAATGTGGTATAGTGCAGGTTGCACCATCCCCAGCCCCAGTCCCAGCAAAGCAGGAGCAGGCCAAGAGGTGCCTGAATCATCAGCAGCAGCAGCTGCTTCACGAGCTCTTAGCCTACAGAAGGTAAGGGGACATCGAACTGGTCAGAAGGAGATTACAAGGGTCTTATTGCTAGCACTGAGGCAGGACTTATACTATGCCCATGCTTAGATCTGAGTTACTGTCCTGGGTGAGAAAGAAGAAAGCATTTAGAGAAAGGGAAAGAGAGAGATAGAATGGGGTGAATTATATCACATAAAAAGAGGCAAGAAAGCTTTTACAGTGGAAGGAAAGATGGGGGAAATGATGGGGAATGCTTGAACCTTACTCTCATTGGAAATGACTCAAAGAGGGAATAACATACACACTCATTTGGGTACGAAAATCTATCTTACCCTACAGAAAAACAGGAGGGGAAGGGAATAAAAGAAATGGTTCAGTGGAACTGGTAGAAGTGAAGGTGGATTGGGGGAGGGGGTAGTTGGAAGCAAAACGGGGTGAAAGGAGAGAGAGAATAGAATAAATGGGGGAATGGGATGGAGGGAAATATAGTTAGCAATCCTAACTAAAAAAATTTTGAAATAAAGGCCTCATTTATCACATTTATCACATTTATAAAAATAAGAGCCATTCCCTAATTGATAAGTGGTCAAAGATATCAACTGTCAGTTTTCAGATAAAGTAATCAAAGATATCTATATCCATATGAAAAATGCTCTAACTCATTATTGATTGGAGAAATACAAATTAAAACAATTCTGAGGTAATACTGCACACCCGTTAGATTCACTAATCAGATAGAAAAGAAAAATTACAAATATCGGAGGGGATGTGGAAAAATTGAGACATTATTACACTGTTGGTGGAGCTGTGAACTGATTGAAATGATTCAACCATTTTTTAGGACAATTTGGAACTATAACTAAAGGGCTATAAAACTATGTATACCCTTTGATCCAGCAATACCACTAGTATTTCTCTGTCCCAAAAGAGATAAAAAACAGAAACAAAAAGGAAAAGGATGCATATATATATAAAACCATTTATAACAGCTCTTTTCTAGTGGCAAAGAATTGAAAATTGGGGGGATTTCCATCAATTGGGGGATGATTACACAAGTTGTGGTATATGATTGTGATAGAATACTATTGTGCTATAAGAAATAATGAACAGGATGCCCTCAGAAAAATGTGGAAAGATTTACATGAACTGATACAAAGTGACATGAGTAGAATCAGGAAAATAGTGTACACAGTAACAACAATATCATAAGATGATCAACTGTGAATGACTAGGTATTCTCAGCAATGTAATGATCCAAGACAATTCTTAAGGATTTATAATGAAAAGTGCTATACATTCCCAGAAAAAGAACTGATGGAGGCAGAATACAGATTGAAGCATATTTTTAACCTTTATTTTTTATTTATACTTTCTTTTACAACACGAGTAATATGGAAATATGTTTTGTGTGACTATACATGTATAACCTATAACAAATTGCTTGCCTTCTCAATTTGGGTGGGGGGGAGTGAGGAGAGAATTTGGAACTCAATTTAAAAATTAATATTAAAAGTTGTTTTTATGTGTAATTGGAAAAAATAAAATACTAAATGATTTGGAAAAAAAGAAATGTATGGGGGTTTTATTAGGGGACTACCTAATCAAGGGAGTTGGGGAGTAGCCCCAGCTGTACAACACTGTGGGGTCTATCCTGAAGTTTTCTTTCTTTAATATCCTAGTGTTCAAGGAGTTGGTAGAAGAATTAGTATTTTTTTTTGTTTTCAGATTTTAATTAGTCATTTTTCCAGTGCATTTCCTTTTCAAATCAGGCCAGTTACTTTGAGAATACATTTGCCGGGTTGAATACTTAAGTAAGTAAATCCTGTCTATGGCATTACTGTGCTCATTACAATTATGGAAGTTGACAAGAGCAGTATGCATGTTGCATCTCTAGACAATATAGACCCTCATCCAAGCTAATAATTTTTTTTTTTCTGATTTTGTATTGATCAGAATTAGACTGTTTACCTTATTGTGACATGAGTTGGAGAAATTGCCCACATGTTGTTGGGACTTTCTGAGTTTATTTGATTTCTTTTAAGCTATCCTTTTTACAGAGATTCATTGTAGAAATTGTGGTTGCCCTACATGTTTCAGAGAGCTGTTAGATGAGTTTTAACCCAATATAGTTTGTTTTCACCTGAAGGTCAGCCCTAGTTCCCTTATGGAGCCTATGTGGGACATGAATTTTCCTCTGAGTTGGGAAGTTTGATTTTCTCCTCTTTTTCCTTCCTTCTTTCTTTCTTTCCTTCCTTCCTTCCTTCCTTCCTTCCTTCCTTCCTTCCTTCCTTCCTTCCTTCCTTCCTTCCTTCCTTTCTTCCTTTCTTTTGTAATTATCTTTGGGTTGAGGCAGACCTTCAAACCCACCAAAACATGTGGTAATCTATGTTTTTGTGGTTAGTTTGTTTCAGTCATGTCCAACTTTCTGTGGCCCCATTTGGAGTTTTCTTGGCAAAGATACTGGAGTAGATTTGCCATGTCCTTTTCAAGATCGTTTTACAGATGAGGAAATTGAGGCAAACAGGGTTAAGTGATTTGCCCAGGGTCACACAGCTGATAAGTGTCTGTCTGAGGCCGGATTTGAATGCATAAGGATGAATCTTCCTGATTCCAACACCAGTGCTCTATCTATTGTGACACCTAACACATGGGTAGCAATCTAGTCAATCAACCAACTAAAAAGCATTTTTAAAGGATTATTATATGGAAGGCTGCATTCACAACAAAGGTATGAAACTGAATAGCTCACATACAGAGACTTTCATGCAAATGGCTATGTCCCTTTCAGACTTTGATGGGTCAATATAAAGAAGCTTATATTTCCTTATTCTTTTTTATTTTAGCTTAGTTCAAATTTATGGAATAAAATAAGCATTTCCATAGCATAGAACAATAAAAAGATAATTTTACATGATACTGCAAATCTACTATGCAGTTTACTATTCCATGTTGTATTCCATACAGCAAAATTTTCATGTAAATTTCTTTTTTTCCTCCACCTCTGCCCTAGAGAGTGTTACTATTAGATACAAATTGGTATATACATGTAAAATTATTTTAAACATAATTCTTTTTATCAGTTTTTACTGTGGATACAGATAGAATCTTTCCTCATATGGCCTTTATAGTTAATTTGGGTATTTGTAATAGTCAAAATAACTTATTCACTCAAAGTCATTCTTAAAATAATATTGTTATTACTATATACAATGTTCTCTTGGTTCTGCTCATTTCACTCTTCATTATTTCATGCAAGTCTTTCCATGTTTTGCCAAAACCACTGAGCACATCATTTCTTATGACAGTAATATTCTACCACAATCATACACTACAACTTGTTCAGCCATTCCCAATTGATGAGCATCCCTTCAATTTCCAGTTTTTTGCCACCACAAAGATAGCTGCTATAAACAGTTTAGAACAAAAAGATTCTTTTCCTTTTTCCATAATTATTTTCATAAATGGAACTAATAGTGGTATTGCTATGTAAAAGGGTATAGGAAGTTTAATAACTCTTTGGGCACAATTCTAGATTTCTCTCCAAAATGGTTGGATCAGTTCACAATTCCTCCAACAATGAATTAGTATTCCAAATTTTCCATATCCCCTTCAACATTTGTTACTTTCTCCTTCTATCATTTTAGCCAATATATTAGGCATCAAATGATATCTCAAGATTGTTTTAATTTGCATTTCTCTAATAATAACGATTTAGAACATTTTTTCATTGAATATAAATTGTTTTTATTTCTTCATCAGAAAACTGCCTATTTACATCGTTTTACTCTTTATCAATTGGATAATGATTCATATTCTTATAGATTTGACAAAGTTCTTTATATAGTTTAGATATGAGACTTTTATCTGATAACTATAAATCCCCCTCCCCTGATTTTCTGCTTTCTTTTTGATCTTGTCTACATTTATTTGTACAAAACCCTTTTAATTTAATGTAATCTAAATTATCCATTTTATGCCTGATTTTGATATCTGTCTCTTGTTTAGTCATAAATTGTTCACCTATCTGTAAGTCAGATAGGTAATATGTTCTATGTTCTAATTTTCTTGTGAAATCTCTCTTTATATCTAGGTCTTGCATCCATTTTGACTTTATCTTGGTAAATGGTGTAAGATACTGGTCTATGCCTAGTTTCTGCCATACTGCTTTTCAATTTTCCCAACAATTTTTACCAAATAATGAATTCTTATCCCAAAATCTCAAGTCTTTACACTTGTAAAATACAAGGTTATTATTTTTATTTGCTGCTGTAAATTGTATGTCTACTCTATTCACTTGATCTACCCTTCTATTTCCTAGCCAGTACCAGATAGTTTTGATAACTTCTGCCTTATATTGTTTAATATCTGGTACTCCTAAACCTCCTTCTTTACATTTTTTTACATTATTTACTTTGATATTTTTGACTTTTTGTTTTTCCAAATGAATTTTGTTATCATTGTTTTATTTATTATCCTTTTTAAGTTAAGAGGTATGAATTTCTTCATTCAACTTGAGAGAATTATAAAATGGTCATCCACTGGATGTTTGAAGAATCAGTCATGCACCTAATATAATTTTAAAAAACATGTTCTGAGAAGGAAGTGATCTCTGGCAATTGGGAGGAGAGCAAATTACGAAGGGAATGTCCTAGTTTTTGAGAATGAATTCTTTGGTTTTTTTTTTTTTTGTCTTTATTAATTTGTTTGTTTCCTTTTAGTTTACAAGATTCAATACCACAATTCCGAGAATGAATTCTTTTTGCCTTTCATTTGATACTTCTTTTTTTTTTTCAGGAGTAAGGAAAGTTTTTAATCTGCACTTCAGGAACTGGTAGTACAAATGACATTCTGCCTTTCTGTTTAAATAGCTTTAATATAGTCTTTAAGTCAATAACAAAGTGTAACATTGAATCCTCGGAGTTCTTGCTCTCTGATGGGAGGCTACCATGAAAAAAGGAGGATGGGTTGAATCTAGTTTCCAATCCTAGAATGTGAAGTATAGACAGACACTCCTCTTCACTGGTCATGAGACATTGATCCAAGATGAAGCCGGCTGGATAAACCAATATGGTTTCTTCCTTGAGGAAAAGTACAGAAGGTGGAAAAGTTCCTTCTACATAGGTGATATTCTTTTCTATCTTAATTTCCAGAGAAAGTTCCAGCAGAAAAGAAATCTTCTTTGAAGATACTGGGCATAAACTCAGAAAAGACAAAAATCTTCTGAGATCCTGGGCCTAGTTCAGCTGCCAAATGATATGATTGATGCTTTCACCTCAGTAGCCAGGTTTGCCCATTTCCTTGAGAAAACCCACTCTATTCTTGGTAGCATGGCGGGCTACCGACAAGGAGAAAGGACACAGGAACCTTGAGACCTGATAGAAATGTTCTCCAACTGAGCAGATTTCATGGATGACATCTTCCAGACAAATGATACCGAACTTCCCTAGATGCTCCTCAATCAGAGTATTATCTGTTAGAGGGACTTTCTTATTATTTATCCTGGCTTGTCCTCGTTTCAGAATGAGCTCACGGACAGATTTTAGGTTAGGATATCCCCAAGCTACATAAGGCTCTATAATGCGAAGTTTCTTTAAGGAAGTTGGAGACATTTTAATGAAGACGCCACTATAAATTTTCTTCAGACGAAGTTCCTCTATTGTCTTTGTCACCTGCTTACTCACTCCATTAATCCTTTCCATTCGGACCACAAAGGCCAGACGATGTGCATCCTTCAGCACATAGCACCCAGGCTTCGAATCCAGGCGCTTGAGACGAGCTACATCTCGGACAATCCGATGGGATTCATGGACGAATGATTCCAGCCGCCTGAATCTGAGCTGACTCCCTTTTTTTTTGCTTCCTCCTTTCCAAAAGGGCTTGCTTAGCCTGAGTTGCTTTGAGGGCTTGGTAAGCTTTCCTTTTCTTCAGGAGGTTCTCTGGAACCAAAGGAATCTTTTTTCTGGGCTCAGGTTCCGCCATCTTTCCTTGATACTTCTTTCTTAATGTAGCAGAGAGAGAATTTCTCTGTACTCACTTAATCCCTCTCCTCCAATCTCATTTCATTGGCAATTATATAATATAGTGAAGTAACTCATCCAGCCTAGCAGAAAATGGTCAATGAATTCTAATTGCAGAGTTCAGCTGCAGAACCCAGTAGACATTCTGTACCCAAAAGGAGTAGTGTGAGGACACCACAGAAAAGGAAAATACATCTGGACACTCCAGTACCAGAGGTATTTAAGCCTCCTTGAACCACCTCTTTACCAGTGCAAACTATGTGTTTGCCCATCTTTTACACTGACACAGTGTGTATTTATGGGAGAATATGCCCCATGCTTATGGTGGGAATGTTTTGTTTTTATTATTTATGCTATGTGATATCACTAATTTCTTTGAGCTAATTGTGTCAAGAAGCTGAGTATTAAAGACGAATATGCTGATAGGGACTTGTGAGATATAGTTTTAGAAGCATAGACAACACCTCAAACCTAGGTAGTTAGCTCCCTGAGAGACTTAACTAGTCAGTGTGAATTGGGTGCAGAGGTAACTTAGAGGGACACTTGTTATTGTTCATTTATTTCAGTTATATATGACCCTTTGTGATCCCATTTGAGGTTTTATTGGCAAAGATATTGTAGTGGCTTGCTATTTCCTTCTTCAGCTCATTTTACAGATGAGTAAACTGAGGCAAATAGTGACTTGCCCAGGGTCACACAACTAGTAAGTGTCTGAGGTCAAATTTGAACTAAGGAAGATGAATTTTCTGATTCTAAACCCAGTGCCTTATCCACTGTGCCAACTATATGCCTCTGGAGTGACACAATGTAAAATACAATATTTATTTTTGATTACCAGACAGACCTAATCTTCTGTGATTCATTGAGGATCAGTTGAAGGGACTATGCTTGTTCAATCTGGAGAAGAGAAGAGAAGAGGAGAAGAGAGGAGAGAAGACTTGGGGAATTATTATGTGGAAAGAGATTAGATATATTCTTTTTTTTCATGAGAGGGCAAAACTAGGACCAATGATAGAAGTAGAAAAGAGGCAAATTTGACCTTGATATAAGGGAAAGTTTTCTACTGAAAAGTAGAGGCAACTGTCTGGGGGAAGTAATGGGTTTTCTCTTCTTGTTATAGGTCTTTAGAATCTAGATGAACACTTAACAGATATGTTGTTTTGTGAGAATAGTTTGAACTAGATGATGCCCGAGGTCTCTTATAACTCTAAAATTCTGTAATTTTATGATTTTCTTCAAACTTTTTTCAGTCCATCATCTTGTGCTATAATAGATTGAACTGTAGAATAGATTTTCAAATCCTTTCTGCTAATCAGGCAGTCAATCAGTCAGTCAAGTTATTCATTTAGTCATTAGATATTTAGGGACAACTAGGTGGCACAATGGATAGAGTGCTGGGACTGGATCCAAGAAGACCCATCATCCTGAATTCTGGTCTGGCTTCAGATAGTTACTAGCTAAGTGTGACTTTGGGCAAATCATTTAACCTTGTTTGCCTCAGTTTCCTCATCTGTGAAATGAGCTGGAAAAGGAAATGGCAAACCACTCCAGTATCTTTGCCAAAAAAAAAAACCCAAACCCACATAGGGTTATAAAGAGTTGAACATGACTAAGACAACTGAACAAGCGCCCATTATATGGTAGGCATTGTAATCAGAACTCTACAAACATTTGATTTGATGAGATTCTCTTAATTATTTCCTGTTTATCCTGTATCTAAATTGCTTCCTATATATTTGTTTATATATTGTCTCCTCCACTAGTTTGTAAACTCTTTGAGGGCAGGAATTGTCTTTTACCCTTTTTTGTATCCCCATCCTTAGCACATAGTAGGTGCTTAACTTTTTTTTTTTTTTGCTTTTTGGAGGGCAATTGGGGTTAATTGGCTTGCCCTAAGGTCACAGGCTAGTTTTTGTGTTAAGTGTCTGAGGCCAGATTTGAACTCAGGTCCTCCTGACTCCAAGGCCAGTGCTCTACTCACTGTGCCACCTAGCCTCCCCAGTAAATTTTTATTGATTGATAGAAATGATACCTTCTACTTTGATTGATGATCAATGGAAAGGCTTTGATTTTGGATGCTGAGTTGGAAGATTTGAGACTTAGGCACATAGATACAGATATAGATAGATATAACTATATATACACACACCTATATTTACACATACTTATGTGTGTATGTGTATATGTATACATACATACATTTTTATATTCTATACTTAACAAATACCAATTAACATAAACATTTCTGAATAAAAAGAGAAGGGGGAAATGTGGATTTTTTTTCATATTTTCTCCCCATTAGAATGTGAGCTATTTGAGAACAGGGATTGTCTTTCACTGGCACAGAGTAGGCACTCAGTAAATGTTTAATGACTGACATATGAAATTGTGAATGTCTATGAATGTCTATGTTTCTTTATTTTAAAATGAGATATACTTTTCAAAAGATCTAGAAACCATCTTAGATGATTTTAAATTCTGTTTCTTCCATAAAATAGTTAAGCAGGTCACAGGAATATTTTTGAAAGTGCTATCCAATGACTGTCTCTCAGTGTCTGCTAATGCATATTTCGTGACTGTCAGAATGAACACATTATTTTGACGAAATGACTAGCCTTTTCTTTGAGACAGAATGCACAACAGAAGGCAGACAAGCCAGAGTTTATGATTTTTTTCTTTTGACTAAAGTACGTGAAACAAGTACACGCCTCTGTGCTTGATGGGGAAGACCATGACGAGGCAGATTTCCAAGATGAATCAATGCCCAGAC